>CM041722.1:1955933-2330171 GCA_023373845.1 Nibea coibor | reverse complement strand
GCAGGTGAAAATGCCTTCAATCAATTTTATGTTAGGTGAAAATGCCCATTTTGTGTTGTAATGGTCCTTTACAATAATTCCAAACTGTCCGTGAGCTCAGGTCTTTATATTATGAAGGCCTAGAATCAGATCAACTCATATTTAGGCAGAAATCACCTTTCATTAACTGTGTTTGGCCTTCAATCAAATTTTGGCAGGTGAAAATGCCCATTTCGTGTTGTAATGGTCCTTTACAAGAATTCAAAGCTGTCCCGTTAGCTCAGATCTTTATATTATGAAGCTCTAGAATCAGATCAAGTCATATTTAGGCAGAAATCAACCTTCATGCACTGCATTTGGCCTTCAATCAATTTTTGGAAGGTGAAAATGCCTCCAATCAATTTTTGGAAATTGAAAATGCCCATTTTGTGTTGTAATGGTCCCTTACAAGAATTCCAAGCTGCCCTGTGAGCTAAGATCTTTATATTATGAAGCTCTAGAACCAGACCAACTCATATTTAGGCAGAAATCACCTTTCATTAACTGCGTTTGGCCTTCAATCAATTCTTGGCAGGTGAAAATGCCTTCAATCAATTTATGGCAGGTGAAAATGCACATTTTGTGTTGTAATGTTCCTTTACAAGAATTCCAAGCTGTCCTGTGAGCTTAGATCTTTATATTATGAAGCTCTAGAATCAGATCAAGTCATATTTAGGCAGAAATCAACCTTCATGCACTGCATTTGGCCTTCAATCAATTTTTGGCAGGTGAAAATGCCTTCAATCAATTTTTGGCAATTGAAAATGCCCATTTTGTGTTGTAATGGTCCCTTACAAGAATTCCAAGCTGCCCTGTGAGCTCAGATCTTTATATTATGAAGCTCTAGAATCAGACCAAGTCATATTTAGCTAGAAATCACCTTTCATTAACTGCGTTTGGCCTTCAATCAATTTTTGGCAGGTGAAAATGCCCATTTTGTCTTATAATGGTCCCTTACAATAATTCCAAGCTGTCCTGTGAGATCAGATCTTTATATTACGAAGCACTAGAATCAGATCAAGTCATATTTAGGCAGAAATCACCTTTCATTAACTGCGTTTGGCCTTCAATCAATTTATGGCAGGTGAAAATGCCTTCAATCAATTTATGTTAGGTGAAAATGCCCATTTTGTGTTGTAATGGTCCTTTACAATAATTCCAAACTGTCCTGTGAGCTCAGATCTTTATATTATGAAGCCCTAGAATCAGATCAACACATATTTAGGCAGAAATCACCTTTCATTAACTGTGTTTGGCCTTCAATCAAATTTTGGCAGGTGAAAATCCCCATTTTGTGTTGTAATGGTCCTTTACAAGAATTCAAAGCTGTCCTGTTAGCTCAGATCTTTATATTATGAAGCTCTAGAATCACATCAAGTCATATTTAGGCAGAAATCAACCTTCATGCACTGCATTTGGCCTTCAATCAATTTTTGGCAGGTGAAAATGCCTTCAATCAATTTATGGCAGGTGAAAATGCCCATTTTGTGTTGTAATGGTCCCTTACAAGAATTCCAAGCTGCCCTGTGAGCTAAGATCTTTATATTATGAAGCTCTAGAATCAGACCAACTCATATTTAGGCAGAAATCACCTTTCATTAACTGCATTTGGCCTTCAATCAATTTTTGGCAGGTGAAAATGCCTTCAATCAATTTATGGCAGGTGAAAATGTCCATTTTGTGTTGTAATGTTCCTTTACAAGAATTCCAAGCTGTCCTGTGAGCTCAGATCTTTATATTATGAAGCTCTAGAATCAGATCAACTCATATTTAGGCAGAAATCACCTTTCATTAACTGTGTTTGGCCTTCAATCAAATTTTGGCAGGTGAAAATCCCCATTTTGTGTTGTAATGGTACTTTACAAGAATTCAAAGCTGTCCTGTTAGCTCAGATCTTTATATTATGAAGCTCTAGAATCAGATCAAGTCATATTTAGGCAGAAATCAACCTTCATGCACTGCATTTGGCCTTCAATCAATTTTTGGCAATTGAAAATGCCCATTTTGTGTTGTAATGGTCCTTTACAAGAATTCCAAGCTGTACTGTGAGCTCAGATCTTTAAATTATGAAGCTCTAGAATCAGATCAAGTCATATTTAGGCAGAAATCAACCTTCATTAACTGCATTTGGCCTTCAATCAATTTTTGGCAATTGAAAATGCCCATTTTGTGTTGTAATGGTCCCTTACAAGAATTCCAAGCTGCCCTGTGAGCTCAGATCTTTATATTATGAAGCTCTAGAATCAGATCAAGTCATATTTAGGCAGAAATCACCTTTCGTTAACTGCATTTGGCCTTCAATCAATTTATGGCAATTGAAAATGCCCATTTTGTGTTGTAATGGTCCTTTTACAATAATTCCAAGGTGTCCTGTGAGCTGAGATCTTTATATTATGAAGCACTAGAATCAGATCAACTCATATTTAGGCAGAATTCACCTTTCATTAACTGCGTTTGGCCTTCAATCAATTTATGGCAGGTGAAAATGCATTCAATCAATTTATGTTAGGTGAAAATGCCCATTTTGTGTTGTAATGGTCCTTTACAATAATTTCAAACTGTCCCCGTGAGCTAAGATCTTTATATTATGAAGCTCTAGAATCAGACCAACTCATATTTAGGCAGAAATCACCTTTCATTAACTGCATTTGGCCTTCAATCAATTTTTGGCAGGTGAAAATGCCTTCAATCAATTTATGGCAGGTGAAAATGTCCATTTTGTGTTGTAATGTTCCTTTACAAGAATTCCAAGCTGTCCTGTGAGCTCAGATCTTTATATTATGAAGCTCTAGAATCAGATCAACTCATATTTAGGCAGAAATCACCTTTCATTAACTGTGTTTGGCCTTCAATCAAATTTTGGCAGGTGAAAATCCCCATTTTGTGTTGTAATGGTCCTTTACAAGAATTCAAAGCTGTCCTGTTAGCTCAGATCTTTATATTATGAAGCTCTAGAATCAGATCAAGTCATATTTAGGCAGAAATCACCTTTCATTAACTGTGTTTGGCCTTCAATCAATTTTTGGCAGGTGAAAATCCCCATTTTGTGTTGTAATGGTCCTTTACAAGAATTCAAAGCTGTCCTGTTAGCTCAGATCTTTCTATTATGAAGCTCTAGAATCAGATCAAGTCATATTTAGGCAGAACTCACTTTTCATTAACGGCGTTTGGCCTTCAATCAATTGTTGGCAGGTGAAAATGCCTTCAATCAAATTTTGGCAGGTGAAAATCCCCATTTTGTGTTGTAATGGTCCTTTACAAGAATTCAAAGCTGTCCTGTTAGCTCAGATCTTTATATTATGAAGCTCTAGAATCAGACCAAGTCATATTTAGGCAGAAATCACCTTTCATTAACTGTGTTTGGCCTTCAATCAATTTATGGCAGGTGAAAATGCCTTCAATCAAATTTAGGCAGGTGAAAATGCCCATTTTATGTTGTAATGGTCCTTTACAATAAATCCAAACTGTACCGTGAGCTCAGATCTTTATATTATGAAGCTCTAGAATCAGATCAAGTCATATTTAGGCAGAAATCACCTTTCATTAACTGTGTTTGGCCTTCAATCACTTTATGGCAGGTGAAAATGCCTTCAATCAATTTTTGGCAGGTGAAAATGCCCATTTTGTGTTGTAATGGAAGTTTTACAATAATTCCCAGCTGTCCTGTGAGCTCAGATCTTTATATTATGAAGCCCTAGAATCAGATCAATTCAGACTTAGGCAGAAATCACGTTTCATTAATTGCATTTGGCCTTCAATCAATTTTTGGCAGGTGAAAATGCCCATTTTGTGTTGTAATGGTCCTTTACAATAATTCCAAGCTGTCCTGTGAGATCATATCTTCATATTATGAAGCTCTAGAATCAGATCAAGTCATATTTAGGCAGAAATCACATTTTATTAACTGCGTTTGGCCTTCAATCAATTTTTGGCAGGTGAAAATGCCCATTTTGTGTTATAATGGTCCCTTACAATAATTCCAAGCTGTCCTGTGAGATCAGATCTTTATATTACGAAGCACTAGAATCAGATCAACTCATATTTAGGCAGAAATCACCTTTCATTAACTGCGTTTGGCCTTCAATCAATTTATGGCAATTGAAAATGCCCATTTTGTGTTGTAATGGTCCTTTTACAATAATTCCAAGCTGTCCTGTGAGCTGAGATCTTTATATTATGAAGCACTAGAATCAGATCAAGTCATATTTAGGCAGAATTCACCTTTCATTAACTGCGTTTGGCCTTCAATCAATTTATGGCAGGTGAAAATGCCTTCAATCAATTTATGTTAGGTGAAAATGCCCATTTTGTGTTTTAATGGTCCTTTACAATAATTCCAAACTGTCCCGTGAGCTCAGATCTTTATATTATGAAGCCCTAGAATCAGATCAACACATATTTAGGCAGAAATCACCTTTCATTAACTGTGTTTGGCCTTCAATCAAATTTTGGCAGGTGAAAATCCCCATTTTGTGTTGTAATTGGTCCTTTACAAGAATTCAAAGCTGTCCTGTTAGCTCAGATCTTTATATTATGAAGCTCTAGAATCAGATCAAGTCATATTTAGGCAGAAATCAACCTTCATGCACTGCATTTGGCCTTCAATCAATTTTTGGCAGGTGAAAATGCCCATTTTGTGTTGTAATGGTCCTTTACAAGAATTCCAAGCTGTACTGTAAGCTCAGATCTTTAAATGATGAAGCTCTAGAATCAGATCAAGTCATATTTAGGCAGAAATCAACCTTCATGAACTGCATTTGGCCTTCAATCAATTTTTGGCAGGTGAAAATGCCCATTTTGTGCTGTAATGTTCCTTTACAAGAATTCCAAGCTGTCCTGTGAGCTCAGATCTTTATATTATGAAGCCCTAGAATCAGATCAATTCATACTTAGGCAGAAATCAAGTTTCATTAACTGCATTTGGCCTTCAATCAATTTTTGGCAGGTGAAAATGCCCATTTTGTGTTGTAATCGTTCTTTAAAATAATTCCAAGCTGTCCTGTGAGCTCAGATCTATATATTATGAAGCTCTAGAATCAGATCAAGTCATATTTAGGCAGAAATCAACCTTCATGCACTGCATTTGGCCTTCAATCAATTTTTGGCAGGTGAAAATGCCTTCAATCAATTTTTGGCAATTGAAAATGCCCATTTTGTGTTGTAATGGTCCCTTACAAGAATTCCAAGCTGCCCTGTGAGCTCAGATCTTTATATTATGAAGCTCTAGAATCAGACCAACTCATATTTAGGCAGAAATCACCTTTCATTAACTGCGTTTGGCCTTCAATCAATTTTTGGCAGGTGAAAATGCCCATTTTGTGGTGTAATGGTCCCTTACAATAATTCCAAGCTGTCCTGTGAGATCAGATCTTTATATTACGAAGCACTAGAATCAGATCCAGTCATATTTAGGCAGAAATCACCTTTCATTAACTGCGTTTGGCCTTCAATCAATTGTTGGCAGGTGAAAATGCCTTCAATCAAATTTAGGCAGGTGAAAATGCCCATTTTATGTTGTAATGGTCCTTTACAATAAATCCAAACTGTACCGTGAGCTCAGATCTTTATATTATGAAGCCCTAGAATCAGATCAATTCAGACTTAGGCAGAAATCATGTTTCATTAATTGCATTTGGCCTTCAATCAATTTTTGGCAGGTGAAAATGCCCATTTTGTGTTGTAATGGTCCTTTACAAGAATTCCAAGCTGTCCTGTGAGATCATATCTTCATATTATGAAGCTCTAGAATCAGATCAAGTCATATTTAGGCAGAAATCACATTTTATTAACTGCGTTTGGCCTTCAATCAATTTTTGGCAGGTGAAAATGCCCATTTTGTGCTATAATGGTCCCTTACAATAATTCGAAGCTGTCCTGTGAGCTCAGATCTTTATATTATGAAGCACTAGAATCAGATCAAGTCATATTTAGGCAGAAATCACCTTTCATTAACTGCGTTTGGCCTTCAATCAATTTATGGCAATTGAAAATGCCCATTTTGTGTTGTAATGTTCCTTTACAAGAATTCCAAGCTGTACTGTGAGCTCAGATCTTTAAATTATGAAGCTCTAGAATCAGATCAAGTCATATTTAGGCAGAAATCACCTTTCATTAACTGCGTTTGGCCTTCAATCAATTTTTGGCAGGTGAAAATGCCCATTTTGTGTTGTAATGGTCCTTTACAATAATTCCAAGCTGTCCTGTGAGCTCAGATCTTTATATTATGAAGCTCTAGAATCAGACCAAGTCATATTTAGGCAGAAATCACCTTTCATTAACTGCGTTTGGCCTTCAATCAATTTTTGGCAGGTGAAAATGCCTTCAATCAATTTATGGCAGGTGAAAATGCACATTTTGTGTTGTAATGTTCCTTTACAAGAATTCCAAGCTGTCCTGTGAGCTCAGATCTTTATATTACGAAGCTCTAGAATCAGATCAAGTCATATTTAGGCAGAAATCAACCTTCATGCACTGCATTTGGCCTTCAATCAATTTTTGGCAGGTGAAAATGCCTTCAATCAATTTTTGGCAATTGAAAATGCCCATTTTGTGTTGTAATGGTCCCTTACAAGAATTCCAAGCTGCCCTGTGAGCTCAGATCTTTATATTATGAAGCTCTAGAATCAGACCAATTCATACTTAGGCAGAAATCACCTTTCATTAACTACATTTGGCCTTCAATCAATTTTTGGCAGGTGAAAATGCCCATTTTGTGTTGTAATGGTCCTTTTACAATAATTCCAAGCTGTCCTGTGAGCTGAGATCTTTATATTGTGAAGCACTAGAATCAGATCAACTCATATTTAGGCAGAATTCACCTTTCATTAACTGCGTTTGGCCTTCAATCAATTTTTGGCAGGTGAAAATGCCTTCAATCTATTTATGTTAGGTGAAAATGCCCATTTTGTGTTGTAATGGTCCTTTACAATAATTCCAAACTTTCCCGTGAGCTAAGATCTTTATATTATGAAGCTCTAGAATCAGATCAACTCATATTTAGGCAGAAATCACCTTTCATTAACTGTGTTTGGCCTTCAATCAAATTTGGGCAGGTGAAAATCCCCATTTTGTGTTGTAATGGTCCTTTACAAGAATTCAAAGCTGTCCTGTTAGCTCAGATCTTTATATTATGAAGCTCTAGAATCAGATCAAGTCATATTTAGGCAGAAATCAACCTTCATGCACTGCATTTGGCCTTCAATCAATTTTTGGCAGGTGAAAATGCCCATTTTTGTGTTGTAATGGTCCTTTACAAGAATTCCAAGCTGTACTGTGAGCTCAGATCTTTCTATTAGGAAGCTCTAGAATCAGATCAAGTCATATTTAGGCAGAAATCACTTTTCATTAACGGCGTTTGGCCTTCAATCAATTGTTGGCAGGTGAAAATGCCTTCAATCAATTTTTGGCAGGTGAAAATGCCCATTTTGTGCTGTAATGTTCCTTTACAAGAATTCCAAGCTGTCCTGTGAGCTCAGATCTTTATATTATGAAGCCCTAGAATCAGATCAATTCATACTTAGGCAAAAATCACGTTTCATTAACTGCATTTGGCCTTCAATCAATTTTTGGCAGGTGAAAATGCCCATTTTGTGTTGTAATCGTCCTTTACAATAATTCCAAGCTGTCCTGTGAGATCAGATCTTTATATTATGAAGCACTAGAATCAGATCAAGTCATATTTATGCAGAAATCAACCTTCATGCACTGCATTTGGCCTTCAATCAATTTTTGGCAGGTGAAAATGCCTTCAATCAATTTTTGGCAGGTGAAAATGCCCATTTTGTGTTGTAATGGTCCTTTTACAATAATTCCAAGCTGTCCTGTGAGCTCAGATCTTTCTATTATGAAGCTCTAGAATCAGATCAAGTCATATTTAGGCAGAACTCACTTTTCATTAACTGCGTTTGGCCTTCAATCAATTTATTGCAGGTGAAAATGCCTTCAATCAATTTTTGGCAGGTGAAAATGCCCATTTTGTGTTGTAATGGTCCTTTTACAATAATTCCAAGCTGTCCTGTGAGATCATATCTTCATATTATGAAGCTCTAGAATCAGATCAAGTCATATTTAGGCAGAAATCACATTTTATTAACTGCGTTTGGCCTTCAATCAATTTTTGGCAGGTGAAAATGCCCATTTTGTGTTATAATGGTCCCTTACAATAATTCCAAGCTGTCCTGTGAGATCAGATCTTTATATTACGAAGCACTAGAATCAGATCAAGTCATATTTAGGCAGAAATCAACCTTTCATTAACTGCGTTTGGCCTTCAATCAATTTATGGCAATTGAAAATGCCCATTTTGTGTTGTAATGGTCCTTTTACAATAATTCCAAGCTGTCCTGTGAGCTGAGATCTTTATATTATGAAGCACTAGAATCAGATCAACTCATATTTAGGCAGAAATCACGTTTCATTAACTGCGTTTGGCCTTCAATCAATTTATGGCAGGTGAAAATGCCTTCAATCAATTTATGTTAGGTGAAAATGCCCATTTTGTGTTGTAATGGTCCTTTACAATAATTCCAAACTGTCCCGTGAGTTCAGATCTTTATATTATGAAGCCCTAGAATCAGATCAACACATATTTAGGCAGAAATCACCTTTCATTAACTGTGTTTGGCCTTCAATCAAATTTTGGCAGGTGAAAATCCCCGTTTTGTGTTGTAATGGTCCTTTACAAGAATTCAAAGCTGTCCTGTTAGCTCAGATCTTTATATTATGAAGCTCTAGAATCAGATCAAGTCATATTTAGGCAGAAATCAACCTTCATGCACTGCATTTGGCCTTCAATCAATTTTTGGCAGGTGAAAATGCCTTCAATCAATTTATGGCAGGTGAAAATGTCCATTTTGTGTTGTAATGTTCCTTTACAAGAATTCCAAGCTGTCCTGTGAGCTCAGATCTTTATATTATGAAGCTCTAGAATCAGATCAACTCATATTTAGGCAGAAATCACCTTTCATTAACTGTGTTTGGCCTTCAATCAAATTTTGGCAGGTGAAAATCCCCATTTTGTGTTGTAATGGTCCTTTACAAGAATTCAAAGCTGTCCTGTTAGCTCAGATCTTTATATTATGAAGCTCTAGAATCAGATCAAGTCATATTTAGGCAGAAATCAACCTTCATGAACTGCATTTGGCCTTCAATCAATTTTTGGCAATTGAAAATGCCCATTTTGTGTTGTAATGGTCCCTTACAAGAATTCCAAGCTGCCCTGTGAGCTCAGATCTTTATATTATGAAGCTCTAGAATCAGACCAAGTCATATTTAGGCAGAAATCACCTTTCATTAACTGCGTTTGGCCTTCAATCAATTTATTGCAGGTGAAAATGCCTTCAATCAATTTTTGGCAGGTGAAAATGCCCATTTTGTGTTGTAATGGTCCTTTTACAATAATTCCAAGCTGTCCTGTGAGATCATATCTTCATATTATGAAGCTCTAGAATCAGATCAAGTCATATTTAGGCAGAAATCACATTTTATTAACTGCGTTTGGCCTTCAATCAATTTTTGGCAGGTGAAAATGCCTTCAATCAATTTTTGGCAGGTGAAAATGCCCATTTTGTGTTGTAATGGTCCTTTTACAATAATTCCAAGCTGCCCTGTGAGCTCAGATCTTTATATTATGAAGCTCTAGAATCAGACCAAGTCATATTTAGGCAGAAATCACTTTTCATTAACTGCGTTTGGCCTTCCATCAATTTATTGCAGGTGAAAATGCCTTCAATCAATTTTTGGCAGGTGAAAATGCCCATTTTGTGTTGTAATGGTCCTTTTACAATAATTCCAAGCTGTCCTGTGAGATCATATCTTCATATTATGAAGCACTAGAATCAGATCAAGTCATATTTAGGCAGAAATCACCTTTCATTAACTGTGTTTGGCCTTCAATCAATTTATGGCAATTGAAAATGCCCATTTTGTGTTGTAATGGTCCTTTACAAGAATTCCAAGCTGTACTGTGAGCTCAGATCTTTAAATTATGAAGCTCTAGAATCAGATCAAGTCATATTTAGGCAGAAATCAACCTTCATGAACTGCATTTGGCCTTCAATCAATTTTTGGCAGGTGAAAATGCCCATTTTGTGTTGTAATGGTCCTTTAAAATAATTCCAAGCTGTCCTGTGAGCTCAGATCTTTATATTATGAAGCACTAGAATCAGATCAAGTCATATTTAGGCAGAAATCAACCTTCATGCACTGCATTTGGCCTTCAATCAATTTTTGGCAGGTGAAAATGCCTTCAATCAATTTTTGGCAATTGAAAATGCCCATTTTGTGTTGTAATGTTCCTTTACAAGGATTCCAAGCTGTCCTGTGAGCTCAGATCTTTATATTATGAAGCCCTAGAATCAGATCAATTCATACTTAGGCAGAAATCACGTTTCATTAACTGCATTTGGCCTTCAATCAATTTTTGGCAGGTGAAAATGCCCATTTTGTGTTGTAATCGTCCTTTACAATAATTCCAAGCTGTCCTGTGAGATCAGATCTTTATATTATGAAGCACTAGAATCAGATCAAGTCATATTTAGGCAGAAATCAACCTTCATGCACTGCATTTGGCCTTCAATCAATTTTTGGCAGGTGAAAATGCCTTCAATCAATTTATGGCAGGTGAAAATGCACATTTTGTGTTGTAATGTTCCTTTACAAGAATTCCAAGCTGTCCTGTGAGCTCAGATCTTTATATTATGAAGCTCTAGAATCAGATCAAGTCATATTTAGGCAGAAATCAACCTTCATGAACTGCATTTGGCCTTCAATCAATTTTTGGCAGGTGAAAATGCCCATTTTGTGTTGTAATGGTCCTTTAAAAATAATTCCAAGCTGTCCTGTGAGCTCAGATCTTTATATTATGAAGCTCTAGAATCAGATCAAGTCATATTTAGGCAGAAATCAACCTTCATAGCACTGCATTTGGCCTTCAATCAATTTTTGGCAGGTGAAAATGCCTTCAATCAATTTTTGGCAGGTGAAAATGCCCATTTTGTGTTGTAATGTTCCTTTACAAGGATTCCAAGCTGTCCTGTGAGATCAGATCTTTATATTATGAAGCACTAGAATCAGATCAAGTCATATTTAGGCAGAAATCAACCTTCATGCACTGCATTTGGCCTTCAATCAATTTTTGGCAGGTGAAAATGCCTTCAAATCAATTTTTGGCAGGTGAAAATGCCTTCAATCAATTTTTGGCAGGTGAAAAATGCCTTCAATCAATTTATGTTCGGTGAAAATGCCCATTTTGTGTTGTAATGGTCCTTTACAACAATTCCAATTCCAATTTATGGCAGGTGAAAATGCCTTCAATCAATTTATGTTCGGTGAAAATGCCCATTTTGTGTTGTAATGGTCCTTTACAACAATTCCAAACTGTCCCGTGAGCTAAGATCTTTATATTATGAAGCTCTAGAATCAGACCAACTCATATTTAGGCAGAAATCACCTTTCATTAACTGCATTTGGCCTTCAATCAATTTATGGCAGGTGAAAATGCCTTCAATCAATTTATGGCAGGTGAAAAATGCCCATTTTGTGTTGTAATGGTCCTTTACAATAATTCCAAGCTGTCCTGTTAGCTCAGATCTTTATATTATGAAGCTCTAGAATCAGATCAACTCATATTTAGGCAGAAATCACCTTTCATTAACTGTGTTTGGCCTTCAATCAAATTTTGGCAGGTGAAAATCCCCATTTTGTGTTGTAATGGTCCCTTTACAAGAATTCAAAGCTGTCCTGTTAGCTCAGATCTTTATATTATGAAGCTCTAGAATCAGATCAAGTCATATTTAGGCAGAAATCAACCTTCATGCACTGCATTTGGCCTTCAATCAATTTTTGGCAGGTGATCTTTATATTATGAAGCTGTAGAACCAGACCAAGTCATATTTAGGCAGAAATCACCTTTCATTAACTGCGTTTGGCCTTCAATCAATTTTTGGCAGGTGAAAATGCCTTCAATCAATTTATGGCAGGTGAAAATGCACATTTTGTGTTGTAATGTTCCTTTACAAGAATTCCAAGCTGTCCTGTGAGCTCAGATCTTTATATTATGAAGCTCTAGAATCAGATCAAGTCATATTTAGGCAGAAATCAACCTTCATGAACTGCATTTGGCCTTCAATCAATTTTTGGCAGGTGAAAATGCCCATTTTGTGTTGTAATGGTCCTTTAAAATAATTCCAAGCTGTCCTGTGAGCTGAGATCTTTATATTATGAAGCTCTAGAATCAGATCAAGTCATATTTAGGCAGAAATCAACCTTCATGCACTGCATTTGGGCCTTCAATCAATTTTTGGCAGGTGAAAATGCCCATTTTGTGTTGTAATGGTCCTTTTACAATAATTCCAAGCTGTCCTGTGAGCTGAGATCTTTATATTATGAAGCACTAGAATCAGATCAACTCATATTTAGGCAGAATTCACCTTTCATTAACTGCGTTTGGCCTTCAATCAATTTTTTGGCAGGTGAAAATGCCTTCAATCTATTTATGTTAGGTGAAAATGCCCATTTTGTGTTGTAATGGTCCTTTACAATAATTCCAAACTGTCCCGTGAGCTAAGATCTTTATATTATGAAGCTCTAGAATCAGACCAACTCATATTTAGGCAGAAATCACCTTTCATTAACTGCATTTGGCCTTCAATCAATTTATGGCAGGTGAAAATGCCTTCAATCAATTTATGGCAGGTGAAAATGCCCATTTTGTGTTGTAATGGTCCTTTACAATAATTCCAAACTGTCCCGTGAGCTAAGATCTTTATATTATGAAGCTCTAGAATCAGATCAACTCATATTTAGGCAGAAATCACCTTTCATTAACTGTGTTTGGCCTTCAATCAAATGGTGAAAATCCCCATTTTGTGTTGTAATGGTCCTTTACAAGAATTCAAAGCTGTCCTGTTAGCTCAGATCTTTATATTATGAAGCTCTAGAATCAGATCAAGTCATATTTAGGCAGAAATCAACCTTCATGCACTGCATTTGGCCTTCAATCAATTTTTGGCAGGTGAAAATGCCTTCAATCAACTTTTGGCAGGTGAAAATGCCCATTTTGTGCTGTAATGTTCCTTTACAAGAATTCCAAGCTGTCCTGTGAGCTCAGATCTTTATATTATGAAGCCCTAGAATCAGATCAATTCATACTTAGGCAAAAATCACGTTTCATTAACTGCATTTGGCCTTCAATCAATTTTTGGCAGGTGAAAATGCCCATTTTGTGTTGTAATCTGCCTTTACAATAATTCCAAGCTGTCCTGTGAGATCAGATCTTTATATTATGAAGCACTAGAATCAGATCAAGTCATATTTAGGCAGAAATCAACCTTCATGCACTGCATTTGGCCTTCAATCAATTTTTGGCAGGTGAAAATGCCTTCAATCAATTTTTGGCAGGTGAAAATGCCCATTTTGTGTTGTAATGGTCCTTTTACAATAATTCCAAGCTGTCCTGTGAGCTCAGATCTTTCTATTATGAAGCTCTAGAATCAGATCAAGTCATATTTAGGCAGAACTCACTTTTCATTAACGGCGTTTGGCCTTCAATCAATTGTTGGCAGGTGAAAATGCCTTCAAGCAAATTTTGGCAGGTGAAAATCCCCATTTTGTGTTGTAATGGTCCTTTACAAGAATTCAAAGCTGTCCTGTTAGCTCAGATCTTTATATTATGAAGCTCTAGAATCAGACCAAGTCATATTTAGGCAGAAATCACCTTTCATTAACTGTGTTTGGCCTTCAATCAATTTATGGCATGTGAAAATGCCTTCAATCAAATTTAGGCAGGTGAAAATGCCCATTTTATGTTGTAATGGTCCTTTACAATAAATCCAAACTGTACCGTGAGCTCAGATCTTTATATTATGAAGCTCTAGAATCAGATCAAGTCATATTTAGGCAGAAATCACCTTTCATTAACTGCGTTTCGCCTTCAATCAATTTATGGCAGGTGAAAATACCCATTTTGTGTTGTAATGGTCCTTTACAATAATTCCAAGCTGTCCTGTGAGCTCAGATCTTTATATTATGAAGCCCTAGAATCAGATCAATTCAGACTTAGGCAGAAATCACGTTTCATTAATTGCATTTGGCCTTCAATCAATTTTTGGCAGGTGAAAATCCCCATTTTGTGTTGTAATGGAAGTTTTACAATAATTCCAAGCTGTCCTGTGAGCTCAGATCTTTATATTATGAAGCCCTAGAATCAGATCAATTCAGACTTAGGCAGAAATCACGTTTCATTAATTGCATTTGGCCTTCAATCAATTTTTGGCAGGTGAAAATGCCCATTTTGTGTTGTAATGGTCCTTTACAATAATTCCAAGCTGTCCTGTGAGATCAGATCTTTATATTACGAAGCACTAGAATCAGATCAAGTCATATTTAGGCAGAAATCACCTTTCATTAACTGCGTTTGGCCTTCAATCAATTTATGGCAATTGAAAATGCCCATTTTGTGTTGTAATGGTCCTTTTACAATAATTCCAAGCTGTCTTGTGAGCTCAGATCTTTATATTATGAAGCACTAGAATCAGATCAAGTCATATTTAGGCAGAATTCACCTTTCATTAACTGCGTTTGGCCTTCAATCAATTTATGGCAGGTGAAAATGCCTTCAATCAATTTATGTTAGGTGAAAATGCCCATTTTGTGTTGTAATGGTCCTTTACAATAATTCCAAACTGTCCCGTGAGCTAAGATCTTTATATTATGAAGCTCTAGAATCAGACCAACTCATATTTAGGCAGAAATCACCTTTCATTAACTGCATTTGGCCTTCAATCAATTTTTGGCAGGTGAAAATGCCTTCAATCAATTTATGGCAGGTGAAAATGTCCATTTTGTGTTGTAATGTTCCTTTACAAGAATTCCAAGCTGTCCTGTGAGCTCAGATCTTTATATTATGAAGCTCTAGAATCAGATCAACTCATATTTAGGCAGAAATCACCTTTCATTAACTGTGTTTGGCCTTCAATCAAATTTTGGCAGGTGAAAATCCCCATTTTGTGTTGTAATGGTCCTTTACAAGAATTCCAAGCTGTACTGTGAGCTCAGATCTTTAAATTAGGAAGCTCTAGAATCAGATCAAGTCATATTTAGGCAGAAATCACTTTTCATTAACGGCGTTTGGCCTTCAATCAATTTTTGGCAGGTGAAAATGCCCATTTTGTGTTGTAATCGTCCTTTACAATAATTCCAAGCTGTCCTGTGAGATCAGATCTTTATATTATGAAGCACTAGAATCAGATCAAGTCATATTTAGGCAGAAATCAACCTTCATGCACTGCATTTGGCCTTCAATCAATTTTTGGCAGGTGAAAATGCCTTCAATCAATTTTTGGCAGGTGAAAATGCCCATTTTGTGTTGTAATGGTCCTTTTACAATAATTCCAAGCTGTCCTGTGAGCTCAGATCTTTATATTATGAAGCTCTAGAATCAGATCAAGTCATATTTAGGCAGAACTCACTTTTCATTAACGGCGTTTGGCCTTCAATCAATTTTTGGCAGGTGAAAATGCCTTCAATCAAATTTAAACAGGTGAAAATGCCCATTTTATGTTGTAATGGTCCTTTTACAATAATTCCAAGCTGTCCTGTGAGCTCAGATCTTTATATTATGAAGCCCTAGAATCAGATCAATTCAGACTTAGGCAGAAATCACGTTTCATTAATTGCATTTGGCCTTCAATCAATTTTTGGCAGGTGAAAATGCCCATTTTGTGTTGTAATGGTCCTTTACAATAATTCCAAGCTGTCCTGTGAGATCAGATCTTTATATTACGAAGCACTAGAATCAGATCAAGTCATATTTAGGCAGAAATCACCTTTCATTAACTGCGTTTGGCCTTCAATCAATTTATGGCAATTGAAAATGCCCATTTTGTGTTGTAATGGTCCTTTTACAATAATTCCAAGCTGTCCTGTGAGCTCAGATCTTTATATTATGAAGCACTAGAATCAGATCAACTCATATTTAGGCAGAATTCACCTTTCATTAACTGCGTTTGGCCTTCAATCAATTTATGGCAGGTGAAAATGCCTTCAATCAATTTATGTTAGGTGAAAATGCCCATTTTGTGTTGTAATGGTCCTTTACAATAATTCCAAACTGTCCCGTGAGCTAAGATCTTTATATTATGAAGCTCTAGAATCAGACCAACTCATATTTAGGCAGAAATCACCTTTCATTAACTGCATTTGGCCTTCAATCAATTTTTGGCAGGTGAAAATGCCTTCAATCAATTTATGGCAGGTGAAAATGTCCATTTTGTGTTGTAATGTTCCTTTACAAGAATTCCAAGCTGTCCTGTGAGCTCAGATCTTTATATTATGAAGCTCTAGAATCAGATCAACTCATATTTAGGCAGAAATCACCTTTCATTAACTGTGTTTGGCCTTCAATCAAATTTTGGCAGGTGAAAATCCCCATTTTGTGTTGTAATGGTCCTTTACAAGAATTCCAAGCTGTACTGTGAGCTCAGATCTTTAAATTAGGAAGCTCTAGAATCAGATCAAGTCATATTTAGGCAGAAATCACTTTTCATTAACGGCGTTTGGCCTTCAATCAATTTTTGGCAGGTGAAAATGCCCATTTTGTGTTGTAATGGTCCTTTAAAATAATTCCAAGCTGTCCTGTGAGCTCAGATCTTTCTATTAGGAAGCTCTAGAATCAGATCAAGTCATATTTAGGCAGAAATCACTTTTCATTAACGGTGTTTGGCCTTCAATCAATTGTTGGCAGGTGAAAATGCCTTCAATCAATTTATGGCAGGTGAAAATGCCCATTTTGTGTTGTAATGGTCCTTTTACAATAATTCCAAGCTGTCCTGTGAGCTCAGATCTTTCTATTATGAAGCTCTAGAATCAGATCAAGTCATATTTAGGCAGAAATCACTTTTCATTAACGGCGTTTGGCCTTCAATCAGTTGTTGGCAGGTGAAAATGCCTTCAATCAATTTTTGGCAGGTGAAAATGCCCATTTTGTGCTGTAATGTTCCTTTACAAGAATTCCAAGCTGTCCTGTGAGCTCAGATCTTTATATTATGAAGCTCTAGAATCAGATCAAGTCATATTTAGGCAGAAATCAACCTTCATGCACTGCATTTGGCCTTCAATCAATTTTTGGCAGGTGAAAATGCCCATTTTGTGTTGTAATGGTCCTTTTACAATAATTCCAAGCTGTCCTGTGAGCTCAGATCTTTATATTATGAAGCCCTAGAATCAGATCAATTCAGACTTAGGCAGAAATCACGTTTCATTAATTGCATTTGGCCTTCAATCAATTTTTGGCAGGTGAAAATGCCCATTTTGTGTTGTAATGGTCCTTTACAATAATTCCAAGATGTCCTGTGAGATCATATCTTCATATTATGAAGCTCTAGAATCAGATCAAGTCATATTTAGGCAGAAATCACAATTTATTAACTGCGTTTGGCCTTCAATCAATTTATGGCAATTGAAAATGCCCATTTTGTGTTGTAATGGTCCCTTACAATAATTCCAAGCTGTCCTGTGAGCTGAGATCTTTATATTATGAAGCACTAGAATCAGATCAACTCATATTTAGGCAGAATTCACCTTTCATTAACTGCGTTTGGCCTTCAATCAATTTATGGCAGGTGAAAATGCCTTCAATCAATTTATGGCAGGTGAAAATGCCCATTTTGTGTTGTAATGGTCCTTTTACAATAATTCCAAACTGTCCCGTGAGCTAAGATCTTTATATTATGAAGCTCTAGAATCAGACCAACTCATATTTAGGCAGAAATCACCTTTCATTAACTGCATTTGGCCTTCAATCAATTTTTGGCAAGTGAAAATGCCTTCAATCAATTTATGGCAGGTGAAAATGTCCATTTTGTGTTGTAATGTTCCTTTACAAGAATTCCAAGCTGTCCTGTGAGCTCAGATCTTTATATTATGAAGCTCTAGAATCAGATCAAGTCATATTTAGGCAGAAATCAACCTTCATGAACTGCATTTGGCCTTCAATCAATTTTTGGCAGGTGAAAATCCCCATTTTGTGTTGTAATGGTCCTTTAAAATAATTCCAAGCTGTCCTGTGAGCTCAGATCTTTCTATTAGGAAGCTCTAGAATCAGATCAAGTCATATTTAGGCAGAACTCACTTTTCATTAACGGCGTTTGGCCTTCAATCAATTTATGGCAGGTGAAAATGCCTTCAATCAATTTTTGGCAGGTGAAAATGCCCATTTTGTGTTGTAATGGAAGTTTTACAATAATTCCAAGCTGTCCTGTGAGCTCAGATCTTTATATTATGAAGCCCTAGAATCAGATCAATTCAGACTTAGGCAGAAATCACGTTTCATTAATTGCATTTGGCGTTCAATCAATTTTTGGCAGGTGAAAATGCCCATTTTGTGTTGTAATGGTCCTTTACAATAATTCCAAGCTGTCCTGTGAGATCAGATCGTTATATTATGAAGTTCTAGAATCAGTTCAAGTCATATTTAGGCAAAAATCAACCTTCATGAACTGCATTTGGCCTTCAATCAATTTTTGGCAGGTGAAAATGCCCATTTTGTGTTGTAATGGTCCTTTTACAATAATTCCAAGCTGTCCTGTGAGCTCAGATCTTTATATTATGAAGCTCTAGAATCAGATCAAGTCATATTTAGGCAGAAATCATCTTTCATTAACTGTGTTTGGCCTTCAATCAATTTTTGGCAGGTGAAAATGCCTTCAATCAAATTTTGGCAGGTGAAAATGCCCATTTTGTGTTGTAATGGTCCCTTACAAGAATTCCAAGCTGCCCTGTGAGCTCAGATCTTTATATTATGAAGCTCTAGAATCAGACCAAGTCATATTTAGGCAGAAATCACCTTTCATTAACTGCGTTTGGCCTTCAATCAATTTATGGCAGGTGAAAATGCCTTCAATCAATTTTTGGCAGGTGAAAATGCCCATTTTGTGTTGTAATGGTCCTTTTACAATAATTCCAAGCTGTCCTGTGAGATCATATCTTCATATTATGAAGCTCTAGAATCAGATCAACTCATATTTAGGAAGAAATCATCTTTCATTAACTGTGTTTGGCCTTCAATCAAATTTTGGCAGGTGAAAATCCCCATTTTGTGTTGTAATGGTCCTTTACAAGAATTCCAAGCTGTCCTGTGAGCTCAGATCTTTCTATTATGAAGCTCTAGAATCAGATCAAGTCATATTTAGGCAGAAATCACTTTTCATTAACGGTGTTTGGCCTTCAATCAATTGTTGGCAGGTGAAAATGCCTTCAATCAATTTTTGGCAGGTGAAAATGCCCATTTTGTGCTGTAATGTTCCTTTACAAGAATTCCAAGCTGTCCTGTGAGCTCAGATCTTTATATTATGAAGCCCTAGAATCAGATCAATTCATACTTAGGCAGAAATCACGTTTCATTAACTGCATTTGGCCTTCAATCAATTTTTGGCAGGTGAAAATGCCCATTTTGTGTTGTAATCGTCCTTTACAATAATTCCAAGCTGTCCTGTGAGATCAGATCTTTATATTATGAAGCACTAGAATCAGATCAAGTCATATTTAGGCAGAAATCAACCTTCATGCACTGCATTTGGCCTTCAATCAATTTTTGGCAGGTGAAAATGCCTTCAATCAATTTTTGGCAGGTGAAAATGGCCATTTTGTGTTGTAATGGTCCTTTTACAATAATTCCAAGCTGTCCTGTGAGATCATATCTTCATATTATGAAGCCCTAGAATCAGATCAATTCATATTTAGGCAGAAATCACCTTTCATTAACTGCGTTTGGCCTTCAATCAATTTTTGGCAGGTGAAAATGCCCATTTTGTGTTGAAATGGTCCTTTACAAGAATTCCAAGCTGTCCTGTGAGCTCAGATCTTTATATTATGAAGCCCTAGAATCAGATCAAGTCATATTTAGGCAGAAATCAAACTTCATGAACTGCATTTGGCCTTTAATCAATTTTCAGCAGGTGAAAATGCCCATTTTGTGTTGTAATGGTCCCTTACAAGAATTCCAAGCTGTCCTGTGAGCTCAGATCTTTATATTATGAAGCCCTAGAATCAGATCAAGTCATATTTAGGCAGAAATCAACCTTCCTGCACTGCATTTGGCCTTCAATCAATTTTTGGCAGGTGAAAATGCCTTCAATCAATTTTTGGCAGGTGAAAATGCCTTCAATCATATTTTGGCAGGTGAAAATGCCCATTTTGTGTTGTAATGGTCCTTTACAAAAATTCAAAGCTGTCCTGTGAGCTCAGATCTTTATATTATGAAGCACTAGAATCAGATCAAGTCATATTTAGGCAGAAATCACATTTCATTAACTGCGTTTGGCCTTCAATCAATTTATGGCAGGTGAAAATGAATTCAATCAATTTTTGGCAGGTGAAAATGCCCATTTTGTGTTGTAATGGTCCTTTACAAGAATTCCAAGCTGTCCTGTGAGCTCAGATCTTTATATTATGAAGCTCTAGAATCAGATCAAGTCATATTTAGGCAGAAATTACTTTTCATTAACGGCGTTTGGCCTTCAATCAATTTTTGGCAGGTGAAAAAAATGCCTTCAATCAAATTTTTGCAGGTGAAAATGGCCATTTTGTGTTGTAATGGTCTTTTCCAAGAATTCCAAGCTGTCCTGTGAGCTCAGATCTTTATATCATGAAGCTCTAGAATCAGATCAAGTCATATTTAGGCAGAAATCAACCTTCATGAACTGCATTTGGCCTTCAATCAATTTTTGGCAGGTGAAAATGCCCATTTTGTGTTGTAATGGTCCTTTAAAATGATTCCAAGCTGTCCTGTGAGCTCAGATCTTTCTATTATGAAGCTGTAGAAACAGATCAAGTCATATTTAGGCAGAAATCACCTTTCATTAACTGTGTTTGGCCTTCAATGAATTTATGGCAGGTGAAAAAAATGCCTTCAATCAATTCATGGCAGAAGAAAATGCCCATTTTGTGTTGTAATGGTCCTTTACAAGAATTCCAAGCTGTACTGTGAGCTCAGATCTTTATATTATGAAGCTCTAGAATCAGATCAAGTCATATTTAGGCAGAAATCAACCTTCATGAACTGCATTTGGCCTTCAATCAATTTTTGGCAATTGAAAATGCCCATTTTGTGTTCTAATGGTCCTTTACAAGAATTCAAAGCTGTCCTGTGAGCTCAGATCTTTATATTATGAAGCACTAGAATCAGACCAAGTCATATTTAGGCAGAAATCAACCTTCATGAACTGCGTTTGGCCTTCAATCAATTTAAGGCAGGTGAAAATGCCCATTTTGTGTTGTAATGGTCCTTTACGAGAATTCCCAACTGTCCCCTGATCTTTATATTATGAAGCCCTAGAATCAGATCAAGTCATATTTAGGCAGAAATCACCTTTTATTTAATGCATTTGGCCTTCAATCAATTTTTGGCAGGTGAAAATGCACATTTTGTGTTGTAATGGTCCTTTACAAGAATTTCAAGCTGTCCTGTGAGGTCAGATCTTTATATTATGAAGCTCTAGACCCAGATCAAGTCATATTTAGGCAGAAATCACCTTTCATTAACTGTGTTTGGCCTTCAATCAATTTTTGGCAGGTGAAAATGCCCATTTTGTGTTGTAATGGTCCTTTTACAATAATTCCAAGCTGTCCTGTGAGCTCAGATCTTTCTATTATGAAGCTCTAGAATCAGATCAAGTCATATTTAGGCAGAAATCAACTTTCATTAAGTGCATTTGGCCTTCAATCAATTTTTGGCAGGTGAAAATACCTTCAATCAATTTTGGTAGATGAAAATGCCCATTTTGTGTTGTAATGGCCCTTTACAAGAATTCAAAGCTGTCCTGTGAGTGCAGATCTTTATATTATGAAGCACTAGAACCAGATCAAGTCATATTTAGGCAGAAATCACTTTTCATTAACTGCGTTTGGCCTTCAATCAATTTAAGGCAGGTGAAAATGCCCATTTTGTGTTGTAATGGTCCTTTACGAGAATTCCAAAATGTCCCGTGATCTTTACATTATGAAGCCATAGAATCAGATCAAGTCATATTTAGGCAGAAATCACCTTTCATTAACTGTATTTGGCCTTCAATCAATTTTTGGCAGGTGAAAATGCCCATTTTGTGTTGTAATGGTCCTTTTACAATAATTCCAAGCTGTCCTGTGAGCTCAGATCTTTCTATTATGAAGCCCTAGAAATCAGATCAAGTCATATTTAGGCAGAAATCACCTTTCATTAACTGTGTTTGACCTTCAATCAATTTTTGGCAGGTGAAAATGCCTTCAATCAATTTTTGGCAGGTGAAAATGCCCATTTTGTGTTGTGATGGTCCTTTACAAGAATTTCAAGCTGTCCTGTGAGATCATAACTTCATATTATGAAGCTCTAGACCCAGATCAAGTCATATTTAGGCAGAAATCACCTTTCATTAACTGCATTTGGCTTTCAATCAATTTATGGCAAGCGAAAATACCTTCAATCAATTTTTGGCAGGTGAAAATACCTTCAATCAATTTTTGGCAGGTGAAAATGCACACTTTGTGTTGTAATGGTCCTTTACAGGAATTTCAAGCTGTCCTGTGAGCTCAGATCTTTATATTCTGAAGCTCTAGAATCAGATCAAGTCCTATTTAGGCAGAAATCACCTTTCATTAACTGTGTTTGGCCTTCAATCAATTTCTGGCAGGTGAAAATGCCCATTTTGTGTTGTAATGGTCCTTTCCAAGAATTCCAAGCTGTCTTGTGAGCGCAGATCTTTATATTATCAAGCTCTAGAACCAGATCAAGTCATATTTAGGCAGAAATCACCTTTCATTAACTGCATTTGGCCTTCAATCAATTTCTGGCAGGTGAAAATGCCCATTTTGTGTTGTAATGGTCCTTTCCAAGAATTCCAAGCTGTCCTGTGAGCTCAGATCTTTCTATTATGAAGCTCTAGAATCAGATCAAGTCATATTTAGGCAGAAATCAACCTTCATGAACTGCATTTGGCCTTCAATTAATTTTTGGCTGGTGAAAATGACCATTTTGTGTTGTAATGGTCCTTTACAAGAATTCAAAGCTGTCCTGTGAGTGCAGATCTTTATATTATGAAGCTCTAGAACCAGATCAAGTCATATTTAGGCAGAAATCACTTTTCATTAACTGCGTTTGGCCTTCAATCAATTTAAGGCAGGTGAAAATGCCCATTTTGTGTTGTAATGGTCCTTTACGAGAATTCCAAACTGTCCCGTGATCTTTATATTATGAAGCCCTAGAATCAGATCAAGTCATATTTAGGCAGAAATCACCTTTCATTAACTGTGTTTGGCCTTCAATCAATTTATGGTAGAAGAAAATGCATATTTTGTGTTGTAATGGTCCTTTACAAGAATTCCAAGCTGTCCTGTGACCTCAGATCCTTATATTATGAAGCTCTAGAATCAGATCAAGTCATATTTAGGCAGAAATCATCTTTCATTAACTGTGTTTGGCCTTCAATCAATTTATGGCTGAGACTTACAAGGGATCTTATAACTGTAAATGCAATTGCCTACAGCAATTTATTGCAATGACTGGTATTGGTATGATTGGTATAAGTGGTAACATGAAGAGCCATTTGGCAGCTGAAAGAGTCAGCTCTTCTTGGTGAGCTGAGCCAAATGATCCAGCTCACAAAAAAGAGACAGAATCTCATCACCAATATTCATCATTATTATTATTATTCTTTTATATTTTAAAATGTTGTTATATTTTAGTTTATTTTTGATATTGTAACACTTGCATGCTGTGCACAGTGCATGCTGTGTAAAAATGTGATATATAAATAAAACGTACTCACTGATTAATTAATTTATCACCCAAAATAATGCAAAACTGCCTGAAAAAATGAATTACTAACGCAAAATACATACATGACATCAAATGTTTATCCTTTATGGCTTCATTTTACAAACACACTCAACCTTGAAGAAATGCCACAAAATAAATTATAAAGCATAAAAATAAAGACCTAATTTTAACTATTTTAAACAGAATTGCCAGTTGTGTTTTATTTTTAATTTTCAGTTTTATTTATTTTCAATTCACTTTCACACAAAAAAAAGTGGAGAAAAAGTGTGTGAGAACAGGCATGGCACGAGGGAGAGTGTCAGGGAGACACTGAGGCACAGTGAGGCACCGAAGTGAAAAAAAAAAAACAGCTCCCTAAATCGGCTCCCAACGAGGGGCCGGTTCATTTCAAAGATCCGGCTCTTAGAACCGGATCGTTCGGCACGACACATCAGTCCCACAGACGCACTTGGCGGACGGTCGCCAGTTAACGTAGTCACAAGTTAATACGGAACACCGGGTTAGCTACTGTTAGCACGCCGCGGCTCAATTAGAGATCGCTACGGCCTGGTTTGAATTAGGTGACAGTTCAACAAGTTGGTTTGCGTGATATGTTGGTTGGCGTTCGTATGGTCCTAAAACCGCTACACACGACGGTGAACTTACACTTGACGTGAAGTCGTACTCCCAGCTGCTCCTTTCGTGAGGTAGTCCGCCATGTTTTCGGTGTGCGGAGGCGGAGTCAGCAGTCCGGAAATCCGTATCCGCCCAGATCAGGATCCAATCTGCCAGTGTTTTGAAATACTCAGATAAAGTAACAGGATCACCTTGATCTATGACTGAGAAAAGCAGGATTCCATTATCCGGATTATCCTGATCCAGATTACAAGTTTTGAAATACCGGGCCCTGGAGACAACCCCTTCTATCTCTCCCTAACCGTAATTATATTTTTTAACTACTACTACTGCTGCTGCTGCTGCTACTACTATTACTAACAACAACAACAACAACAACAATAATAATAATAACAATAATAATAATAATAATAATAATAATAATAATAATATTAACTCACCAACTAAGTTAACTTTTTGAAATCACTCACACACTCACAGGCAGGCAGGTCCTGGAGGCGGGGCCACAGCCAAGATCAAAGCAACAGAACTATGATGTCATCAGATTCTGTTTCTAAATTCCAAACTGGTCAAAACAAAGTAAACAAGTCTGACAGAAGATAAGCACAGGATTCACAGAAGGTAAAACAATAGTGATAATAGTGATGATGATGAGGATATCATTATATTATTATTATTATTAGTAGTAGTAGTAGTAGTAGTAATCTAAAAGGGAGAGAGAGAGAGAGACAAACACACAGTGGTGGCTGCATACATCTCCGGGACCCAGGCCCCAGCATTCTTCATCTCACACCCAGGAGGGTGTGTCAGTAGTCGACAATAGCTTGCATCAAGGGCTGATTTTCAATAGATCGCAGCAAAGGAGCTGCTCTGCTACGTATGAGAATCAGGTCATCTGCAAGTGTCTGACGTTTGCCTGCCTGTCTGGGTGTATGGAGGCATGTCTGAATCTCCTCTCTTGACCTCAATGGGCCCCAAGTAGTCCACTCATACATCGGTGAAAGGGGGCAGGTCTGGAAACATTCTCTCCCTTGGCATATTGGCCATTTTCTGTTTACTTGGCTGCCCTCAATACAGTCCACACATTCAGATATTATTTTTCCACAGGCAGAGTTTGTGATCCAGTACTTTCGTCGCAAGGTTGAGAGCATGTGATTTCTCCCAGCATGGCCAAGTTGTTGATGAACATCTTGCAGAATGAGATTAAATACATGATGACCTTTGGACAGTATTACAGGATGTTTCAGCTCCCCAGGTGAAGCTTATCTACTGAGTCTTCCTCCCACTCTCTACAAACCATCCTGCAACACAGGATCCAGCCTGTAGATGTCACTGGTTTTCTTTATACCTGATCCTCCACTCCCCAAAGAAGTGATTTCTTCCATGAATGTTACTCGCTGACTGAAGCCAATGATGGCAGATTCTGCTCTGGAGAAGTCACTCACAGAAAGTAATTGGCTTTCGACAGCATCTCATCACACAGCATTTCCCATCTCCTCTTCAACTGATTGTGTGGGTGAGCCAGCAAAAGACGCAACCAGCTCCTCCCTTTTTCTCCAGAAGAATAGTTTTGAGTTTAAACCAGGCCACTGAGGTCTTGAGATTAGTCCACAGAGCCAGAGATGATGACATTTGCCCTTACATCCCTTTTTACCTCTGGGTCCTCTGAGGAAATGGGCAGCAAAAGGTTGTAGCCAGTTAACTTCTGGCTTTCGAAAAAAGTCTGGACCCTCAATGCTCAATGCCAGGATGTTTCTACAGACAGATCTTTGGATGCTTCATCAGCAGGATTGTTCTTTGAGCTCACATACCTCCACTGAACCACATTTGTTGCTTCCCTCATAGAGGCCACTCTAATAATGAGACCAAAGGGTGAAACCATAATAATGTACTTTAGCACCGTCTGACTGTCGGTCCAGAAGCAGGACTCCCCCACTGTAATGACAGTTCTTTCCTAAGCATGTTGTCAGTTTTAACTGCAAGCAGCAGTGGTAAGTTCAGGGCGAGGAATCATTGTTTGTTTTAATGGTGCAACCCTATCTTTGCCCAACATGAATGCAAGATGTATCTCTTTATCCTGGTTCTCCAGCCTCAAATAGGACATTGTGCCATAACCATGGTCGCTAGCATCAGCAAAATTATGCAATTGTGCATTTGTGTGTTCTCTCCCAAGTCTTTTGTTTTGATACAGCGATCCACCTTAAACTCCACCACCTTCTCCAGGTCCATCAGCCATTCTGTCCATTGCTGTGAGAATGTGGGTGGTACCAGATCATCCCATGACATGTTTTTCTGACACATTTCTTGCAACAGCATCTTTGGCAGCAAGGTGAGTGGTGACAAAAGTATGTCATAGATAGAACTGACAATTGAAAGAATCCCTCTTCTGGTATGCGGTCTCTTTTCCATTGCAGGCTTGAATACGAAAGTGTCACTCTCAGCACACCAACCAACCCAAGCGCTGTCTCCATCGGCAAGTTGTCCTGCTCCAAGTGCAGCTGCCTGGTTGTTTTGGACCGCTTTGCCTCTGGAGTAGATGATAACACCCACTGATTGTTGCTGGTCCACTTTACCAAAACCTCCCTTTACACATATGTCAGCAAGATCAGCAACCAACTGCTGTGCATCCTCTTCTGTGGGCAGGGATTTCAAACAATCATCCATGTAAAACTTTTTATAAATGCTGTCTGTTACTTCAACTTTATTATCCTCATCCTTATTGTCTGTTGCAGTCCTCTTCAAAGCATAGTTTGCACAACCTGGTGATGAAACTGTTCCAAAGATGTGCACCTTGCAAAAGCCGACAAGCTGCTCCACAATCAAAGACCACTCTCAAGGTTTTCTTCTCTGGGTGATAGACTCCATGATGAGGGAGATACCACCTTTGCCATCTTTACATTCCAGCTGGTCTAGAGAAACCAGCTCTGCACACCCACCGCACTGTAACAAATTTCTGTAATTTCTACAGTAAAAACTTACAGTAGCTTCTTGTTCTAATATTTTACTAGGTGTAACTGTATATTGCAATGCATTATGGGTAAAAAATAATTACAGTAACGTAAAGCATTTTTTCACCGTATCACATTCTAAAATTACAGGATGGTTGTGTTTTCACTTGGTTCTGACCGTAAACGGTACATGTACATGTCTAATTACAGTTAAACACTGTTATTAGAAGGCGGTTTGAAATTTGATGGCGGACACAGGGGAGCGACATCCACCCAGAACGAAGTGGAGAAAGTGGAAGCTGCAAAACGGTAAGAATAATGTTTCTTTATTTCTGTGTGTGAATGACTGTATTTTACATTGCTTGATTTATCCTAGTCGTGTTGTATACTGTCAGATCCTGAGTTACCCCTGTACAGGAGGTACTGGTCCAGCTCTCCGTTTAAAGGGTCCGATCCCCAAGTCCGTAGGTCTTACTCTATCGGCACTGAACTGAGGACTATTTAGGCTGGTGGCGAGGAGACATGCCTAGCTTCTAACTGCCTTTGTCTGTACGTCTACCCTGCCTACTCTGATATACCACCTGACCGAATAGCCCTCAGGGCCAAATACTACACCAGCCACGTACGTTAATGACAGCTCTCCTCTTATTGATCTGGGCTCTTGGTGTGGTTGCTAGGTAAGATTTAGTGGCTTGGATAATAAGCCCCAAGGGTTCGTTAATTTCTTTATGCTAGAGTAACCTTTCAGAACCTAAAAGATGTTAAACACACTATACCTGATTATTATAACCTGTAAGATACCATAAACTGAATGTCCACCATTTAGACTTTAACTGCAGTTTGATTATTTATTGCAACTTTTAGCAAAAGCAAGCATACAGCTGAATTAATTCAAAACTAATACTATACTAATGTCTAAAATCACCTATCTTATATAATGAAATTTACAACCTGATATGAAGGCTGTTGCTGAGTGGTTGAGATAATTCCAATTTGATGAGAGGAAAGGAAAGGGTAGAGCGGTGATCAGTTGTTCCAATCCTTTCACAACTGCGTGACCGTAGAACGTTGTTGAACTCCCCTGGCTTTGTCCAAAGCCAAGGAAAAGCCCCTAAGTGTCCACAGTCTTGAGTAGCAGGACGGAATAGAGGAGAGTCCCTGATGGCCCGTCCAGGGACCCACAGCCGTTTGGGGGATGGTTTACCCTCCTGGGCACGGCTCTCTTTTGGTCGGCTGTAGATAGTCGGATTCTCCCTCTTTGCGATGTCAGGCTGTCCGTCTATTCCATCTCTGTAATCATGCGTCTAAGTCCAAAGATTCGATGCTTCGATGTGGTCGATCGTTCAGCACTCTTGAACTAGAGCCAGCCCTGGTCAACGAGGATAACCACGATCTTTGGTGTGCAGCACCTTTTATACCCCTACGTAATGGATGACTCATTATCGCCTGACATGAATGAGATCAGGCGATAATGAGTCATCCATTACGTAGTCCATCATCCCCTCCGTCCGTCCAGATGTATTCTGTTCATCTCCAACCTTTCCCTTTTTTGGTCTTTCTCTCTCTGGTTTGGTTACTCAAGTTTCTGTTGCTCAACCTTTCAGCATGATTACTTTATCATCATTTCTCCATGGTTACCATTCACTCTCATGATATCGTCATGGCAATAACTCAACTTCCTGTTACAATCACATTCTTTTCTATGGCTATACTCATTTCAACATTTCATTATACAATATAGAATCAACATTAATCACATCTTTTAGCTTTAGCTCATTTTTATATTTTTTGTATTACTCACATACTCAGAGAGAAAGTTCTCAAATTGTCCAAAGGTTTATGCCATCACTGGCACGGTGGAAAGTCCCTTGGTTTCCTACTTCTCAATCCATCTGCCGGGGAGGTTTTACTTCCCCATTTTGCAAGGCCAAACTGTGAGAAATCCTTTACGGTCCTTCTCTCAAGCTGTTAACATTAACTTTCAACCGTTTTAGCGGACTACGGATCTCAACTTACTTGACAATACGGAATATATGGGTTGTGGGACAAATCTTAACGAAAAACTGGTTAAGCTAAGCTAATGCTAGCTACGGGCGTTAGCCCGTCATGTCCAGGACCGAGCAAATGTGAGCACATTATCTGAAACCCTCCAGGTTAGAAAACTGTTGGAGTGAAAAGCCCATATCTGCATTGTGCATGATTCACAATGCATCCATATCCATATCTTTTAAGTGACTTGGGATTACGGGCCACGTATGCAAATTAAAATGATAAAATGCGCCGTTCACTCCTCTCCTTTGAACCTGTACAATCTCATTACAACATGCCTCGCTATTGTTGTTGACAAAAGCAGTCATTTCCACCACAAGAAATAGCTGTGTGTGTGTCTAACATAAGGGATTTATGGGAAAAGACCTGCGGATCGCTCGCCAATCCAGCAGACTCAGATGGTTCACTGATTCAACCAAGTCTGGATCTTTTCCTCCGGGCAGTGAAACGAAGCAGACTCAGGTGGATTTCACAGAGTGTGAGAGGGACGTGACGTCATTAACGTCATTTTAACAGCAGCATTATATGTTGTTATTAATGATGCTCTTATTCGCTGCACTTGATTTAACACAATTAAGTGTTAATAAACTTAATGAGTGAGGCTAATTCAGACTAAACACTGAGAGGAGCATTTTATCTGCAGCTTTATGTGTAATCTGACGTCAATAATTATATATTATATATAGTTATATTTCCACATTTCTATGATGTCATTTACTGCATTTATAGTTGAATGAGTGATGCTGACTGTGAGTTATGACAATATGTCTGTCAGTTGAATATAATGCAGCAAAATAGAAACACTGTGAACTGATGAAAATGTTTCATGAGATGAAATGTAAGGTTTTCTTTCCTGCATCAAAATTTCAAATGCACAAACTGTCCTCCTTGTATAATAGCTCTCAAATTTGAATTTATTTATTCTATTTGTAGTCTAAGACAAAGATCAGTGTTTCACTGGTGGAATTTATATGCTCATGGACAAATGACTCAAATAACACAAAAGATCCAGATCTTTTTTAGTAATTAAGCATGTTTGTTTTGCTGGTGAATTGTCGCTACAGGTGCAGAGGAAAACCCTGGGCAATGAGCGCAACTGCAGAGGGCACAGTGATCATCACCACACATCTGTGAAGACGAATTCAGGTTTTTTCAGGTAATTTGTCAGTTACATTTAGATTGGTGGCCATGTTTTCATTTGCTGTGTTTTTGGACAGACTTTTTTTGTTTTCTCTTTTTTGTACTTTCTAGCCCAGAGATGTACCAGTGCAAACAGTGTGTCCATGAGAGTAAAACTAATAGGATTAACTCGTCATATGAAACTTCACAGTAATGCTCCAAACTGCCCTTTTACCTGCAGTGTCCATGAATGTTCTCGTCACAAGGGATGCAAGTCTCACATGCGTGAAAAAATTGGCACAACATTGATTTGTCAGTTTGAATTTTGTCAGGCTACATTTATAAATCTGAAAGATTTCCTTAATCATTTAAAAACCCATATACAAGAGGGCAGGAAAATAACGTCCTTTTCAGGGTTGTGACAAAACATTTGTAAAATCCACTTCCACTGCATCTCATATTTCGAGAGTTCACAAAAACAGTTCTCCTGCACATTTACATGAGATGGTGTATAAACAACCAACACAAGAAGCACAGATTGAAAATCCCTCCCAACCTATGAGTCACCCACACTGTAACAAATTTGTGTAATTTCTACAGTAAAATTTTACAGTAACTTCTTGTTCTAATATTTTACTAGGAGTAACTGTATATTGCAATGCATTGTGGGTCAAAAATAATTACAGTAACCAGTAAGCATTTTTTCACAGTATCACATTGTAAAATTACAGGATGGTTGTATTTTCACTTGGTTCTGGCTGTAAACGGTACATATATACCTAATTACAGTTAAACACTGTTATTAGAAGGCGGTTTGAAAGAGGACATTTGATTGCGGACACAGGGGAGCGACATCCACACAGAACGAAGCGGGAAAAGTGGAAGCTGCAAAACCGACATTTCGGTAAGAATAATGTTTATTTATGTGTGTGAGTGACTGTACTTTACATTGTTTGATTTATCCTAGTCGTCTTTTATACGGAATATACGGGTTGTAGGACAAATGTTAGCTAGCGAAAAACGGGTTAAGTTAAGCTAACGCTAGCTACGAGCGTTAGCCCGTCAAGTCCAGGACCGAGGGAATATGAGCACATTATCTAAAACCCTTCAGGTTAGAACTATTGGAGCGAAAGCTCATGTGCATATTTTCTCCACGCTAATATGACATTAATGCATTAATGAGCGGTGTGGTTGCGTTTTGCGCTGAGAGGTTGCCCTCTATAAGCTCTAAGAAATAGTGGTTTATGATTCGCGATTCATCCGGATCTTTTAACCGACTCGGGATTCACGAGTCATAATCTCCATTACCCGGATCTTTTACCGTCTACACCCGCCTAAGAGCGGGCCACGTATGCGAATTAAAACGATAAAAAAAAACCCGCCGTTCAGTCCTCTCTTTTGAACCTGTACAATCTCATTACAACATGCCTCGCTATTATTGTTGACAAAAGCAGTCATTTCTACCACAAGAAATAGCTTCGTGGGTGTCTAACATAAGGGATTCACGGGAAAAGACCCGCGCAGACTCAAATGGTTCACTGATCAACCGAGTCTGGATGTTTTCCTCCGGGTAGTGAAACGAAGCAGATTCCTACTCGGAGTTGTGTCGTCAAAAAGACTTTCTCCAGTGTTACGGACCGCAAGGGCTCGCAAGGCCCGAAACATATAAAAGACAACCAAGACAAAAATGGTCACCAAAACAACCAATAATTTTATTAAATCAAGGACCAAACGAAATAGAAAGATAAGAAAACAAAAACACCAAACAAAAGGGTTGGAGGTTCTGGCCAAAACAAGCAAAAGAAGAGGGGAACACTGAGCCAGCCAACGGCCGTCGTACCCAGTGTTCACCCCCAAACTAAACCTGCCTGAAACCACCTAAACATAAATGAAAAGAAAAGACCGAAAACAGGACTACCAGGAACCTCCAACCAAAACTAAAATAACAAAACCAGACGGCTCAGACTCCTGCCATGGAACCAGAGCCTCAGCCTCCTCACCGGGTCACCTGCAGGGAGAAAGAGTGGAGAGAGAGAGCAGACAAGAGACACCTCCTTAAGTCAGCTCAAGCTGACGAGACAATAAGTCTCACCTGAGGACTCATGTGCTGAGAAAGAGAAGGAGAGAGAAAACACACGCCCACACCCACACCTCTTGGCCACACATAACACCAGTCAAATGTAGGAAGATAAATATAACGATATAGAAGATGATAGAAACTTTATTTAGCGGAGGCTAATATAGTTCCGAGGCTGAAAACAATGTGAGGGGGACGTGACGTCATTAACGTCATTTTAACAGCAGCATTATTGTTATTAATGATGCTCTTATTCGCTGCACTTGATTTAACACAATTAAGTGTTAATAAACTTTAGAGGCTAATACAGACTAAACACTGAGATGAGCATTTTATCTGAAGCATTATGTGTTAGTATAATCTGTCAACAATAATTATGGAGTTATATTTCCACATGATGTCATGTACTGTATTTACAGTTGAGTACAATCATTAATAATTAATTAAGAATAATTAAGCATATTTGTTTTGCTGTTGAATGGTCGCCACAGGTGCAGAGGAAAACCCTGGGCAATGAGAGCTACCGCAGAGGGCACAGTGATCATCACCACACATCTGTGAAGACGAATTCAGGTCAAAATTTGTCAGTTACATTTAGATTGGTGACCATGTTTTCATTTGCTGTGTTTTTGGATGTACTTTTTTTGTTTTCTCTTTTTTGTACTTTCTAGCCCAGAGATGTACCAGTGCAAACAGTGTGGCCATGAGAGTAAAACTATAATAGGATTTACTCGTCATATGAAACTTCACAGTAATGCTCCAAACTGCCCTTTTACCTGTGGCGTCCATGAATGTTCTCGTTCATTCAGAAAATTTGCAGCCTTCAAGTCTCATATATACAGAGATCACAAGGGATGTAAGTCTCACAGGAGTGAAGAAATTGACACAACAGTGATTTGTCAGTTTGAATTTTGTCAGGCTACATTTATAAATCTGAAAGATTTCCTTAATCATTTAAAAACCCACATACAAGAGGGCAGGAAAATAACATGCCCATTTCGGGGTTGTGACAAAACATTCAGTGTAAAATCCACTTTTGCATCTCATATTTCGAGAGTACACAAAAACAGTTCTGCTGTACATTTACATGAGATGGTGTAAAAACAACCAACACAAGAAGACCAGATTGAAAATCCCTCCCAACCTATGAGTCATCCATGCACCTCTGTAATTGAGAATAATGAACAGCTGGATACAGGTGAAAGTTATGAGAGTGTGGAGGAAGAACTCTTTTTGAAGAACTTATCTATGTTTTATTTGAAGCTTCAGGCTAAGTTGCTTTTACCAGCCTCAGTCATTCAGACCATCTTTGAAGAGGTCCAAGAAATTCACGATGTTGCTCAATCACATCTATTTTCAAAACTCAAAGAGAAGTTGTCCACACTTGGAGTGCCTGACATGACTGTAACAAAAGTAATTGAGGAACTCACAAAAGATGATATTTTAAAAAAAGGTAACAACATTTTACGTACAGATCAGCGACGCAAGTCAGTTTTTAAAAACAACTTCAATTATGTTGAACCTCTGCCTTTGTATCTGGGCACAAATGACTCAGGAAAACAATGCTTTGCACAGTATGTGCCAATAAAGGAAACACTTACCTCTCTCTTTGAAACTGAGGCTTTCAAAAAGCAATATGAAAAGGCCCATTCTCGCATCCCCAAGCATGGCGTATTTGAGGATGTATGGGATGGACAGAATATTACTGACAATGTCCTACTTAAAACTGAAACATCATCAGTAGCCTTGATTCTTTATCAAGATGCTTTCGAAGTTGTCAATCCGCTAGGATCCGGTCGGAAAAAACACAAGGTACTTGCAGTGTATCTAACACTTGGTGACATATTACCCTACAACAGATCAAACATTGACCACATGCAGCTTGTTCTTCTTTGCAGGGAGCAAGACTTCAAGTTTTTTGGACAGAAAACTGTTTTTAGTCCACTGATACAAGATCTAAAGGATCTAGAGGACAGTGGTATTGTTTTGAGAGACGGAAAAATTATTCAAGGTTCTGTCTGTGCTATAGCTGGAGATAATCTTGGTTCTCATAGTATTGGTGGCTTTGTGGAAAACTTCAGCAGTAGTGCTTTTTTTTGTAGGTTTTGTAATATAGACAGACAGACATTTCAGTCGAGTCCATTGTCCGCTGGTTCAAAGAGAACAAAACAGTCATATCAGCAGAATGTACAAGAACGAGGAGAAGGACACACAGACACAGTGTGCGGCATAAAATTTGACTCCATCTTCAACCAGCTATGCTACTTTCATGTTTGCCAGCCTGGTCTCCCACCGTGTCTTGGACATGACCTTTTTGAGGGCATTGTTTCTGTTGACTTAGCATTGTGCATCAAACACTTGGTAAACTGTGAAAAACAGTTTACTTTCCTAGATTTGAACAGAAGTATATGTCAGTTTACCTATCTTGGAAATGATGCACATGATAAACCTCCTGAGTTCACACCAGGCAGTGAGAAGTTGATTGGTCATGCCATCCAGAATTGGTGCCTGTTGAGAGTTCTGCCTCTGATCATTGGGAACAGGATCAAGAATCCTTGTGAAAATGGTGTTTGGAAGTTAATTTTGCTCCTGAGAGAGATAGTATCTTATGTATGTGCACCAACAATTACTGCTGATCAGGTTGCCTACTTGAATGTCCACAATTTCCACAACAGCCCCTTAAACCAAAGCACCATTATCTTTGTCACTATCCTGAGCTTATTCTGCAATTTGGACCTTTGATCCGTCTTTGGACATTGAGATTTGAAAGTAAGCATACTTTCTTCAAACAGTGTGCCAGAAAACTGCACAACTTTAAGAACTTGTGTGCGACTCTAGCAGAGCGTCACCAGCTCTGCTAGAGTCGGGGGAGACAGCCACCACATGGCAAAGCGATCAACTGACGATGCGCTGATCGACGGCAGTTAACAACATGAATATATCGCCCTGGCTGCGACGGAGACACCAGCTCTGTGCTCCGACGCAAGCAGCAGACACAACGACCCGGAGGTGGATGGGCCGAAGAGGCAGGAAGCGAGAGGTCAAGAGGAGGGGCATGACCTACTTTTATCCCCTCTGCTCAAACAGCGATTGGCAAATAAGCCAGTGAGTGTGTGATGCAGGAAAAACCTATGTTCAAGGTGGCAGCGATGCCTCATACCACTACAATATGGTAGCAGTAATGACAGTAATGCTATATATGGTGGACGTCAGCAGTAGACCACAGCAGCAGCCATGATCCATGAGAACCTGCTGGACGAGAAAGCACAGAAACTCCAGGGAAGAAGTTTGATCCGTCTTTGGACGTTGAGATTTGAGATTTGTAAGCATATTTTCTTCAAACAGTGTGCCAGAAAACTGCACAACTTTAAGAACTTGTGTGCTACTCTAGCAGAGCGTCACCAGCTTCTTCAAGCATACTTAGGGTTAGGGTTAGGGTTAGGGGTTAGGGGTTAGGGGTTAGGGTTAGGGGGTTAGGGTTAGGGTTAGGGTTAGCCTGCCAGAGGATAAAGTCCAGTCACTGCTGAACAACTTGGCAAACATTGGTGTGGAGTCCAAATCCGATCTGCAGTTCATTAAAGAGGAGGATCTCCTGGCCAACATCACACCTATCCAGTGCCGGAGGCTTCTCAATGCCTGGCAAACCCAAGGTATGTGTTAGGTAATGTTTGTAAACCACATAAAAATTAAAAGCTCATTTCATAACATTGATGTGTATTGAGTGCAATATACTGTACATGTATCTCATGTATAATTCATGTTTGAATTTTGTTTTTTGTAGATATTGTGCAGCACTATTACAATAGAATGTTTTTTTTTTCTTATAGATCAAACGTCATATGTGACACTGACTCCTGTGGACCACTCTGACATAGTCCTCAGTACCACTACAGACAATCCTCCATCTTCTGAATCCGACAACACTTCAATGTCAAGCAGTAATACATCCAGAATGACTGTTAATTTAAGTGACTGGCATGAAAACTTCATTGTTCCTTGGAACAGAATGCCTCCTGGTATCACGACCGCGATTGCACTGGAGAAACGTCCATCTGCTAAGGACCGCAGGCAAATGGTACGAATCATAGTTGATGAAATGAGGCTGAATGAACAAAATCCATAAAAGTCTCAGTGCCAGACAATAGCCAAGATGATTGTAAAGCAACATCCTCAGAACTTTGCTGATGTTATGAGAGATGGCACTGTGATCGGCAGTGGCTATGCATCTCTTACGACTCAACTAAAAACACGAGTAGAACATGTGAATCGTGGAAATGCTCTCTCCAGACGACGGAAGCAGAAAAGGGTCTCAAATGCACCTGAAGACATAGCGAGAGGACCAGCTGACCAATATGGCTGCGTGAGATGGCAACCTGACTGTCCACCAGGGGAGACTGTAGAGGGTCTCAAAGAGAAAAAGAGTGAAATGCAAGACCTGTATCACACTGAAGGACCAGCTGGTGCAGAGAGAGGATATGTGATTCAGTTAATGAAAACAACCTACTACCTACAAAGAAAAAATATCAATGCCATCCCACCTCCTTCAATTGCTGAGCTGAAGACTGAGTGGCCATATCTTTTCACTCCAAGAGAGATGTTCAGCCATTTCAATTTACTTACAGACATTAAAATTCTGGAAAAAATGGAGCAGGCTGTAGAAGAAAAGGGGAAGCTGATCCTTAGGTTCTTCCAGCAGAAGACAGCAGGGACCAGTACAGATGAGGTCGAGCGCATCCTGGTCAAGTACAACAAAGAAGAAAAGTGTGATCCATGCCCATGCGTGATTCTGCTTCTGATGGCACATTTCAAAGAGAAATATGAGGGGCTCATTTTACAGGCCGATGTAAGTTTAAAATTATACTGTATGTTGAAGCTTTTGACAATTCCATCAGTTTGATCATGTTACCCTCAACAGTGGATCTGAGGGTGATGATAATGTCTTCAATTCAAAATGGTGACGTTTTCAGTTTATTTTTTCTTTGTCTTACAGGTCTTCTCAACAGCCGCTGATGTCGAGAGAACAAAGCCGCTTCCTGAGTCTCCAAGACTCATTGTCTTAGGTGGTGTATTTTTTTTAGTCTGTTGCAAAAATAGGAACTATATGAATGAGACATTTGTTTAACCTATGGAACCTATATAATAAACCATAATGTTAATTTATTTTTAGGTGATGTTCTCGTGGCAACAAACTGGATGCTGAGCATTGAGGGCCAAGTGGTTGTGGGTCCACACCAGAACATTTTGGCTGGAATGGCAGCGCTTTTCTCATGCTATTACGTCTTCAATCTGGTGTACCAAGAGGAGGCATCAAGCACACTGGAATTCATCCAAAGGTATGTGCTTGAAAGGGTTGCAAGTGGATTATTTTTGTTACATTTTCCATTATGAATAACATGTAGTATTATTTTTATTCAACTCCCTGCATTTCCATTGTATTGCATTGCAACATCACTTTCTGTTTCAGCTTGCATGGACGGCACATACGCAATTAAAGCAATTTTTTTTTTTGCAGTTTTGTATGTTTGGAAAAATGATAAGCTCATCTCCACAACTTGATGGGTTCTGCTGTCTCTGCAAAGAATGTATGTAGCTTCATCGGGATCAACCCAACCTCTGGCACAAAGATGACAAAGTGGATCAGTCCAAGAAGTGGGAAGGTGCATGAGAAGAGGAACAACAGTGTCAGCCTTCATGTCTCTGCACTCCTCAGAAGATTAATGGACTTTGAATGGCTTTGAGCCTGTTGCAAAAAAAAGGTCAATGGCACAAAAGTAAGGTTTTTACATGTTAAACTACATGGAGTGCCATATACATGTTGTATATTTAGTTATACTGAGTGGCTATGTTGCACTAGTCTTTTACCTTCTATGCCTATGCCTGTTGTTTAAAATATGGCAATGGAATTTAAAGGAAAGTCACATTTTATAGTCAATTCTTATATTTCGTAATATTGTTCATAATTGTAATACATAATGGATGGCATATAATAGTCCTAATAAATGTTTTTGCAGCACTGGCTTGTTTTATTTAACCAACAAACAAAGATTAACTGTAAAACCATTCTACAATAAAATACTGAATTAGGAATAAGTAACAGCTATTTACTGGCAACATTAGTTGCCAGGTAAGTCATGTAATTTGAATCTAATACAAGATAATATTGTAAACTAAAATACAATGAATGGTTGTTTCTAATATAAAACAACAATGCATTGCTGTAATTTATATACACCAAAAGACTGTAAAAAAAATCCATTAATATACTGTAATTATTTTTACAGTAATTAACAACACTTTTACAGCACTTTATTGGCAACTTTTTTTGCCTGGTATTTATTGTAAATTCTACAGGAAATTCGTTACAGTGCATGCACCTCTGGCATTGAGACTGATGAACAGCTGGATACAGGTGAAAGTTATGAGAGCATGGAAGAAGAACTCTTTGAAGAACTTATCTATGTTTTATTTGAAGCTTCAGGCTAAGTTGCTTTTACCAGCCTCAGTCATTCAGACCATCTTTGAAGAGGTCCAAGAAGTTCACGGTGTTACTCAATCACATCTATTTTCAAAACTCAAAGAGAAGTTGTCCACACTTGGAGTGCCTGACATGACTGTAACAAAAGTAATCGAGGAAGTCACAAAAGATGATATATTGAAAAAAGGTAACAACATTTTACGTACAGATCAGCGTCGCAAGTCAGTTTTTAAAAACAACTTCATTTATGTTGAACCTCTGCCTTTGTATCTGGGCACAAATGACTCAGGAAAACAATGCTTTGCACAGTATGTGCCAGTAAAGGAAATCCAAGCATGGCATATTTTAGGATGTATGGTATGGACAGAATGCTACTGACAATGTCCTACTTAAAACTGAAACTTCATCAGTAACCTTGATTCTTGAATCTGCTAGGATCAGGTCAGAAAAAACACAAGGTACTGGCAGTGCATCTGACACTTGGTGACATATTACCCTACAACCAGGGAAGGAATTTCACGAGGGCCACGAGGGCTCTTGCTATTTGGCCTTGTGCCCTTAAAAAAATATCTGTCCTGAGGCCACGGTGGCCTTGATGCCCCGCCCACACTGCCCCAGTTCGTTATGCGGTTTTCTAGTCTGCTTCTTTCCTGTCAACACAGCTTTGACACCTGCGTCTTTCGAGAAAAAAAAAAAAAAAAACGTCTTTTGATGACATTCATCATCAGTGGTGGGTTTGATTCGAGCCCAGCATGAACCGCTCAGACGGGCTATAACGACACTTCATCAAACGCACCCCCACCCTCTTGTGTCCGCATCCGCGAGGCTGTGATGTTGGGTCCAAGACTGACGTGAAGAGAGGGAAAAATCACCGGGACTGATGTCAGACAGTGTGTTAAATTTGTGAACGAATAAGAGGAATTTCAACATATAAGTTAGTTAGTGTTACATTGCATGTACAGTAACGTTATATCACTACAACGGTGACCCAGTTTTAACGTGCCGACCATAGCCTGTAACATTAACCTCAACAAACGCTTGCTAGTTAGTTTTTCCTTTGTGGAGCTGCTGGTTCCGGTGTGTGAAGAGGCTCCCCACAGAGGGCCTGCTTTACCCTCTCAAACGACACCTGGCACTGCTCCGTCCACTGGACCGGATCTGAGGCACCCTTTCGGGTGAGGTCAGTCAAGGGGCTGGTCAACTCCGCGAAGTTGGGAATAAATCGCCGGGAATAGTCGGCTAGCCCCAAAAACCTCACCTCACCTCTTTTTTGGTCTTGGGCCTTGGGCAGGCTGCAATCGCTGCTGTCTTATCTACCTGTGGACGCACCTGCCCGAAGCCCAAGTGGTACCCCAGGTACCGAACCTCCCTCCGTCCAACTGCACACTTCTTCAGGTTGGCTGTGAGCCCCGCCTTCCTCAGCGACTCAAGCACAGCGGCCACCCGCTGCACATGCTCTGCCCAGGCGTTGCTATGGATGATAACATCATCCAGGTAGGCGGCAGCATATGCAGCATGCGGCTGCAGCACGCGGTCCATGAGGCGCTGAAATGTGGCTGGAGCCCCGAACAACCCGAACAGAAGTGTAACGAATTGGTACAAACCGTACGGAGTGGAGAAGGTTGTTTTTTCCTTAGACTCTGGAGACAGGGGAATCTGCCTAGCCTTTGGTCAAATCCAGCATCGTGAAAAAGTGAGCAGTGCCCAGGCGATCCAGGAGTTAGTCAAGTCGGGGCATAGGATAGGCAACAAACCGTGAAACATCATTCACCTTGCGATAGTCCACACAGAACCGGATAGATCCTTCTTGTAGTCAAGAAGGATGGGGCTACACCAGGCACTGTTGGACTCTTCTATTACACCCATTTCCAACATGACTTTCAATTCTGCCTGAACAACTTTTCTCTTGTGTTCAGGTTACCGATAGGGCCGTGAATGCACCGTCACGCCTGGATGAGTCTCAACATGGTGTTGAATAAGGCTTGTGCGTCCTGGCAGGGAGGAGAACACATCAGCGTAACGCTGCTGCAACCTGGCTATGTCTGCTCTCTGGGACAGTGAGAGATGGTTTTCACAATGGAGTGAGGCAGGATTGCTCTGCCTCTGGATATCAGGTTGCGTAATCCACAAAAACTAACACAAAGCGATATCCACGTGCGCTCCGGTGAAATGGCCCGATGAGGTCCATGCCAATACGTTCAAATGGGACCTCAATCAATGGTAATGGGCGCAAAGGCGCTCTCGGGATGGCCGGCTGGTTAACCAGCTGGCATTCAGGACAAGACGCACACCAGTCCTCCTGTGAAGGCACCGCCGGCTCCACCTCCCCGTCTGCAGTGTCGGACGGTCTTGCGTCACCACTGAGCACAGCGCACATATCCCACGTCCCTGTTGGCCGTGAACGCACCCCACCACACTGCCCCACGAAAAGAGAGGGAGGATTAGTACGGGGAGGGGGCGTGGGTCGAGCAGGTGCGTGTGTCGGGGGACCGGGCGGCGCAGGTCTTCTCCGGGGTGCCTGCACGGGACAGGCGGGAGAGGCTGGCCGACCCTCCTGCGCCCGGGCTCTGGAGACGACGGCCAGGTGGTCCTCCGCCAGGGTGATGGCTGCGGCCAGGTCCGCCGGGCGGTTCAAAGAGGACAAAACAGTCATATCAGCAGAATGTACAAGAATGAGGAGCAGGACACACAGACACAGTGTGCGGCATAAAATTTGCCTCCATATTCACCCAGCTACGTTACTTTCATGTTTGCTAGCCTGGCCTCCCACCATGTCTTGGACATGACCTTTTTGAGGACATTGTTTCTGTTGACATAGCATTGTGCATCAACCACTTGGTAAACTGGGAAAAACAGTTTACTTTCCTAGATTTGAACAGAAGTATAGGTCAGTTTACCTATCTTGGAAATGATGCACATGACAAACCTCCTGAGTTCAGACCAGGCAGTGAGAAGTTGATTGGTCATGCCGCCCAGAATTGGTGCCTGTTGAGAGTTCTGCCTCTGGTCATCGGGAACAGGATCAAGAATCCTTGTGAAAATGGTGTTTGGAAGTTCATTTTTCTCCCGAGGGAGATAGTATCTTATGTATGTGCACCAACAATTACTACTGATCAGATCCAAATCAAGTCAAATTTTATTTGTATAGCCCAAAGTCACAAAACACATTATGCCTCACAGGGCTTTACAGTCTGTACAGCGAGTCCCTCTGTCCCCTCTGTACTTAGACCCTCGGTTCCAGTGAGGAAAAAATTGCCCACAAAAACCCTTTAACAGGGAAAAAATGTGGAAGAAACCTCAGGAAGAGCCACAGAGGAGGGATCCCTCGCCCAGGATGAACAGACGTGCAATGGATGTCACATGTACAGAACAATCAACACAAACATATTGTACAGTTACAATGAATTACAATAAATGTTAGAATGATTACAGTAGCAGTGGAACCTGAGATAGAGATAGAGAGACACAGATGCACAGCAGCAGTAGTGGAGATATTGTGGCAGCACTGGGGGTTATTACTTTATTAGTTGTTTAATACCGACAATGCCACCTTGGGTTAGGGCCCAAGGACCCGTACTAAGACTAAACTAGCACTTATTGAAGGACACACAGATTTGTTAACTCAGGGAGAGCAGGAGACGGAGTTCAGTGTTCATATACAAAAATTTATTCGCTAAAATCAACAAATGTTTGGCATAAAACAAGGAGGCCCAACAACAGAAAAGGGGAGTACCGGCTGAGGCTTACCAATCGGGGGAGGGGGTCTTAAAGGGGAATAAGGTGAAGTCCGCAAAAAAAAGAAGAGCACCCCACTCAACAAAAACGTGATGTGCACACAAAGAAAATCTCGTACACACATAAGGGGATCACCACCACCCTGGAGGACCACCACCATCACTGTCGGCAATCAGCTCTAGGGGACAAGGAGAAACAAAGAAACAAACAAAAAGGGCTCCAGGTAAAGAAAACAAACAAACCAAAGAATGAGCAAAAAGTATGAGAAATTATTAGCCTGAAACAAATAAACAAAAATAAACCAAAAGGTCTCTGGCCAGAGATATTAACTCAATCAACCAACACTCATCAGTTAAAGCAAATAAATCACAATGGAAACTAAACAATAAATTCCCCAAAATAACATAGTAAATTACCCCACAATACCCAGAGACTTAAACAATTCATCAAATGAGAATTAACTAATACACTCAGTCTCACACGCACACACACAATATACAGCCTGAGTGCGTGGCTGAAAGCTTTGGCGAAAGCTCGCAGCGGTCCCCGCAAGCGGCAGCCACACACGCACGCACACACACACACACACACTCAGGGTCAGCTGCAGGAAACCAGTCGGTCGGTCAGACGACAGAACCCAACACCAAGCAGGTGAGGCAGTAGAAGCCGCAGAGGAGCAGCAGCAAAGTAGTAGCAGCGAAGCAGCAATAGCCGTGGCTATATAGCCATAATTAATCAGTGCTCGTCTTACTCAGTTTCAGCGTCCAACAAAAAGTCCAGTCCAATCCGGCTAAATAGCGTCTCGTCCAAAGAGGGAGAGGAGTGAAGAGTCGGCGTAGCGGGGGGAGACAGCCACCACATGGCAAAGCGATCAACTGACGATGCGCTGATCGACGGCAGTTAACAACATGAATATATCGCCCTGGCTGCGACGGAGACACCAGCTCTGTGCTCCGACGCAAGCAGCAGACACAACGACCCGGAGGTGGATGGGCCGAAGAGGCAGGAAGCGAGAGGTCAAGAGGAGGGGCATGACCTACTTTTATCCCCTCTGCTCAAACAGCGATTGGCAAATAAGCCAGTGAGTGCGTGATGCAGGAAAAACCTATGTTCAAGGTGGCAGCGATGCCTCATACCACTACAATATGGTAGCAGTAATGACAGTAATGCTATATATGGTGGACGTCAGCAGTAGACCACAGCAGCAGCCATGATCCATGAGAACCTGCTGGACGAGAAAGCACAGAAACTCCAGGGAAGAAGTTTGATCCGTCTTTGGACGTTGAGATTTGAGATTTGTAAGCATATTTTCTTCAAACAGTGTGCCAGAAAACTGCACAACTTTAAGAACTTGTGTGCTACTCTAGCAGAGCGTCACCAGCTTCTTCAAGCATTCTTAGGTGCTGGGAGTCTTTTCCTTCCTGACATCTACATTGAAAAGGGAACTGTTCCTTTGACGGTGACAGCATTAGTGGCAACAGTAGTGTCATGAGTGAAGTCAAGTGAAGCAGTTGCTATCTTGATGCTCTCATTATAGTCACTGCATAAAATTCAAAGTACAAAAAAGAATGTATGTTATTCTAGGACGAAATGATGAGGACATTGAAATGGGTGAGATTAAGTTGATTTTGATCCACTGTAGCGATTTTGTCTACTTTGTTGTGGAGAAGCAGCTGGCTGTGGAGCTTGATGATTTGGGCATTCACAGTCTAAGAGATGAAGTCCATGAGTCAAACTACACATGTGTTAAGCAAGAAGACCTCCTTGATTACTATACATTAATGGGGTACAAGCTGAATGGCACACCAGTTATAACATTTCATCACTCTCTCCCAGACATATACTGAAATGTTGGTACTGATGGAGGACATAAGAGAAGCTGTGTTGGCGGTATTACCCAGCCTACCAGAGGATAAAGTCCAGTCACTGCTGAACAAGTTGGCAAACATTGGTGTGGAGTCCAAATCTGATCTGCAATTCATTAAAGAGGAGGATCTCCTGGCCAACATCACACCTATCCAGTGCCGGAGGCTTCTCAATGCCTGGCAAACCCAAGGTATGTGTTAGGTAATGTTTGTAAACCACATAAAAATTAAAAGCTAATTTCATAACATTGATGTGTATTGAGTGCAGTATACTGTGCATGTTCTCATGTATAATTCATGTTTGGATTTTGTTTTTTGTAGATATTGTGCAGCACTATTACAATAGAATGTTTTTTTTTCTTTTGTTTTTTTCTCTGACAGAGTCCTCAGTACCACTACAGACAATCCTCCATCTTCTGAATCCGACAACACTTCAATGTCAAGCAGTAATACATCCAGAATGACTGTTAATTTAAGTGACTGGCATGAAAACTTCAGTGTTCCTTGGAACAGAATGCTTCCTGGTATCACGACCGCGATTGCACTGGAGAAACGTCCATCTGCTAAGGACCGCAGGCAAATGGTATGAATCATAGGTGAGGAAATGAGGCTGAATGAACAAAATCCATCAAAGTCTCAGTGCCAGACAATAGCCAAGATGATTGTAAAGCAACATCCTCAGAACTTTGCTGATGTTATGAGAGATGGCACTGTGATCGGCAGTGGCTATGCATCTCTTACGACTCAACTAAAAACACGAGTAGAACATGTGAATCGTGGAAATGCTCTCTCCAGACGACGGAAGCAGAAAAGGGTCTCAAATGCACCTGAAGACATAGCGAGAGGACCAGCTGACCAATATGGCTGCGTGAGATGGCAACCTGACTGTCCACCAGGGGAGACTGTAGAGGGTCTCAAAGAGAAAAGGAGTGAAATGCAAGACCTGTATCACACTGAAGGACCAGCTGGTGCAGAAAGAGGGTATGTGATTCAGTTAATGAAAACAACCTACTACCTACAAAGAAAAAATATTGATGCCAAAAAAGCCACTTCCTGAGTTCTCCAAGAATGGCAGCTAACATGTAATGTTATTTTTATTCAATCCACTGCATTTCCATTGTATTGCATATTGTGCTGAATTTGTTAAATGTGACAAACAAAGATTAACTGTAAAACCATTCTACAATAAAATACTTAATTATGAATAAGTAACAGCTATCTAATAATTAGTTAGGTAACTCATGTAATTTGAATGTAATACAAGATAATGTTGTAAACTAAAATACGATTAATGGTTGTTTCTAATATAAAACAACAATACATTGCTGTAATTTATATACACTAAAAAACTGTAAATTCTATAGGAAATTTGTTACAGTGCTAATAACAGTTCTAAATCCAAGTGCTATATTGTTTAAAATGGCTGCTGGAAAAAGCAGCCATTTTGTACTGTTTAAAATGTTTTCACAGCAGCCATTTTGTACTGTTTAGAATGTTTTCACGGCAGCCATTTTGTACTGTTTAGAATGTTTTCACGGCAGCCATTTTGTACTGTTTAGAATGTTTTCACAGCAGCCATTTTGAACCATTTAGAATGTTCTCAACAGCAGCTGATGTTGAGAGAACAAAGCCGCTTCCTGAGTCTCCAAGACTCATCGTCTTAGGTAGTGTATTTTTTTAGTCTGTAAAAATAAAAATAGACTATACGAATGAGACATTTGTTTAACCTATGGAACCTATATAATAAACCATAATGTTTATTTATGTTTAGGTGATGTTCTCACAGCAACAAACTGGATGCTGAGCACTGAGGGCCAAGTGGTTGTGGGTCCACACCAGAACATTGTGGCTGGAATGGCAGCGCTTTTCTCATGCTATTACGTCTTCAATCTGGTGCACCAAGAGGAGGCATCGAGCACATTGGAATTCATCCAAAGGTATGTGCTTGAAAGGGTTGGAAGTGGATTCTTTTTGTTACATTTTCCATTATGAATAACACGTAATATTATTTTTATTCAATTCCCTGCATTTCCATTGTATTGCATTGCAACGGCACTTTCTGTTTCATTTTGCATGGATAGCACATCTGCAGTTAAAGCAAAATTTTGTTTTTTTGCAGTTCTGTATATTTCGAAAAATGATAAGCTCGTCTCCACAACTTGATGGGTTCTGCTGTCTCTTAAAACAATGTATTTCATTTAGTGTCTTTTTCTCATATTTTGTGATTTCAGATGCTTCGTCTGGATCAACCCAACCTCTGGCTCAAAGATGACAAAGTGGATCAGTCCAAGAAGTGGGAAGGTGCATGAGAAGAGGAACAACAGTGTCAGTCTTCATGTCTCTGCACTTCTCAGACAATTAATGAACTTTGAATGGCTTTGAGCCTGTTGCAAAAGAAAGGGCAATGGCACAAAAATAAGAAAAAAAAATAAGGTTAGTTTTTACATGTTAAACTACATGGAGTGCCATATACATGTTTGACTTTGTTGCTACAAATTTGAGTTATACTGAGTGGCTATGTTGCACTAGTCTTGTGCAGTCTATCTTATTGTAATGTGGTGGTAATTTAGTGAGCACATATAATATTGTATTTCCCCTTTGTGTCCCCCAGTCTTATGTCATAGCAGGTCTGGCGACTGCGGCAGGTGTGTCACGCCCCTTACCAGTACCTGTAGTGCAGCCACGTCATTGGCTGCTAATGCGGACCTGTTTATATAGGCCCTGTGGCATGCAGTTACTCTCTCTCCTCTGCCTGAGTGGGTGCGGGCCAGCGTGCAGCTCCGCCGAGCCGTGGTTTGCCTGTGTATGCGCCGTGTGTCTTTCTTCAGGTATATAGTGTAGTCTTAGAAGTCTGACAATTGCTGAGTCCATTGTTGACGACTGTTTGTCGCAGGTTGGCGTGTAGAGCTGCGAGGGTGTGTGTGTGTCCCGATGTTTGGCCGCCGCAGCTTTTGTTGGCTACCCTATTTATGGATGCAGTCCACCATGCAGGTAACCAGTTGCCTTTTTGAAGCTTGCCTGGCGTTAGCTGCTGTGTTGCCCTGCCTTGTCTCCTTGTCTCCATTTCGTTCCTTACCTTTTCACTTCTCTTTTGTTTTTGCCCTTTTGCCTTTGTTTCTTGCTGCTTCTTCGAATCAACTAGTTGACTGCTCTGCTGCTGTCGTTCGGACGCTCATTTTTTAAAAATAATATATTGCCGCACAAGACCGATTCACCTTGACTCCTTAGTGAGGGGGGTGGAAATAATCTCAGCTTCGTAGGACCTGCAAAAATTAGGCACTTAGTATTATGGGTTTTGGTTTTCTTGTGTTAGATTGAGTTGTGTGTAAATAAGATTTTGTTTGGTTTCTTTTTCTTTTTTTCATTTGCACAGTGACCTCAGCTGGTGAATTTGTGACTCCCTCTTGACCTATGTTGAGTCACATGGTAAAGATTAATGTGCTTTTGAAAAAAATAAACTATTTTTTTAAAGAAAATAAGTAACTTAAATTTACGATTATTGTGACTAATAAAACTTAAGATATTTCTACACAGTTGCCTGTATTCATTTGTGAGTCGTACCTGTGCAAGGGCGATTGGGAAACCCTCTGAGAAATAAAAGTAAAATCTTTAGGTGCAAGTCCTAAGGTGGCGTTGTCGGTTCTAAATTCTCCAGATCTACCACTCGTAGTTCCAACAGTGGGTATCGTTCAGTTGCTACCCGCAGCCTCTTTATGGGTGATTCCACCAAAAGAGTGACATTTCTGTCCCCAGCATATTATTGTTGTTATTAAATCTATAAACAAGTAATAATAAAATACAAATTATATTGTATTAGTATATAAAGCACTATACACATGAATCATTGTAGAAATTACAGATAAATATTAAATATTTTAAAAAGGCATTTAAAACACTGATACATAGCATTTCTTGCCTGTCCCCATAGCCCAACGCTACACTTTACCCCAATGCATCATGAACAAAATCTTCCAAAATCTCTTTTTTTTGCATTAAAGTGTGACTCCATATTCTATCTACACTTGTAAAACAAAAGTTTTACAAAAATGTCATTTTGGTTAAAATTCACATTTTAGTGCTGTCCCAAGTTTTTCACTTAGTGCTGTTACCCAAACACATTCCCTCTTCTGAAAATGTTAGAACATTCCACCAGTGATATGTTCTACAGGAAGTGACATTTGTGTTTTCTGCAAGTCATGGGAAGACCAAAAGTAAGTTATCTCATTTATTTTTCCTTAAATTTAATGATATATTAGCTGTGTCAGAAACGGTCAATCTAAAATTTCAGTCCTGTTACCTAAATTATCTCTAAGACAATATTTGTTGATATCAAAAGTAAAATATTCAGTTGAATCATAAGAATGTGGTATCGAGCCAGGAGTGATGCAGATCCAGAGAGAAGGGAAAAATATTTAGTCAAGGAAAAGGAAAAGTACAAGAGAGATCTGCAGTCAGGGAAGAGAAAGAACATTAGTCAAGTCAGTGCCAGAGAGCAACGACAACAGCGCAGAAAGTGGAGGGAGACATACTACAGCAGGGGTGTCAAACTCAAATACACAGCGGGCCAAAATTTTAAATTGAACAAAGAAGTGGGCCAAGGCATTATATCGCATACATATCTGTGATAATGCTGAAGCTGCAGGTTCAGCGCATCGAGGTGGCTTGAGATGTCACACAGAAAGGCCAGCTCACACAGAAACTTTTGCTCCTGGAGCTCTGCTGTGTGCCCTTTGCTTTCCAGAAACGGACATATTTCTTCACGCAGTTTGAAAAATCTGTTCTGCACTTTTCCGTAGCATCTTACCTCTGTGTGATACAGCACATCTGTGTATTCTGAACCACACTCTTCCAGAAAAGACTTAAACTGTCGGTGATTGAGACCTTTGGCTCTTATGAAGTTAACAACTTGCGTTACTGTGGTCATAACATCCTCGATCTTTAGTGCTTTACCACACAGGGATTCCTGATGTAAGATGCAGTGATAAACAGATAGTTCACCTGCACAGTTCTCTTCTCGCATCTTTTCACGAATCCTGCCCACCAGTCCATTCTTTTTACCACTCATTGCTGGCGCACCATCAGTGAAATAAACCTGCCGTGGGATAAACTTGTGGGATTAACCAGTTACACATTTGCAAACCTCCTCAAAGATTTCTTTCCCTGTGGTTGTGCCATGCATGGATTTAAATCCCAAAACCTCCTCTGTAACACACAGATTTGAGTCCACGCCGAGGAGGAAGACAGCTGCGCGGTATCAGATGCGTCAGTGCTCTCATCCACAGCAAGGGAAAAAGAAACAAAATCTTTTCCCTTCTCCATCAACTGGACATGCAGATTGGTGGCAAGCTCTTGCTTTTTCTCTGGGCACAATTGGTCACAAACCTTCATCATGCACTTTTTTACAAACTCTCCCTCATTAAAAGGTCGGGCTGATATGGCTATTTCTTCTGCCACGACATAACTTCCCTTTACAACAGCCTCACTGTGTGTTGTGGCTTTTGTGAACATGTTCTGTTGTGAAACCAAACCTCTTTTCATCTCCTTTACTTTCTGGCTCCTTTGAGCCGTGTCCAGGTCCTTATATTTGTCCTGGTGTTTCGTTTCATAGTGTCGTCTAATATCCTACTCCATAGTTACTGATACGTTGGCTCCACAAACAAGACAAACAGGTCTGTCTTTTACATATGTAAACAGATATTCTGTCTCCCACCTGTCCAGAAAAGTTCTATTTTCTGCCTTTCTTTTTGCCATTTTTTGGTAGGGTAACACAGTGACAGCTGTAGTTTGAGGTCATAGTGTGGTCTGGGGGAGAGGCATGGGGATGCGGGGTGTGCTGGGGCTTTCAGCCGAAGGAGTGCGCAAAAAGACGGATCACTACCTTCCTAATACATCCATGACCGCTACCATAGACGCTACTGACACAGAGTCTGTCTGTACTGTCCTGATTGACGCGCCAACAGCAGAGCATTATGGGGTTTGTAGTATAAGCGGTGAATGCGGTATTACAGCGCTGCCGCAGTTATTTGTTTTAACAATAAATTGTGGGATTAAAAGACAGAATTAATTAATCTTAAGAATCCTGAATACATTGACTTTCAAAAAAAAAATATGGTGGAACCAAATCACCTGATGTGTATGTGTGAGATGTAAATAAATAGTTAAATAAATAATCAATAAATACATTATTAAATAGGCTACAGACATTGATTAAACAGTGTTATTAAACAGTGTAATACAATGCAATGGGTATTTATTGTGATGTACTTGTGTTTTAGGCAACGTGATCAAGGGCAGAAAAGACGCAGGAGAACAAAATTAGAAGACCCTACATTCCCATCGTGAATGTAGGGTCTTCGGACGTGGTGCTTTACCCTCATGCTGTCGTTGCGACCTTAGAGGAAGTGCAGGTGGTGAGTTTGCCTGCTGGCATCACTGAGGTACCATACATGGTGGCTACAGTGGCTTCTCAATCCATCTCCCTATCAGTAGAGGAGCAGATAGCAGCCCTGGCGTTGAGTCATTTGCCTGCAGAAGTACAGGATAAGGTGAGGGCCCTTCTTGGTCAGTACAGTTCCATTTTTTCAGCCCATGACGGGGATCTTGGATGCACTGACCTGATTTTCCACGAGATCCCTCTCTTGGATGATGTTCCTGTGCGGCAACGGTATCGCCGAATTCCCCCATTGGAGTATGAGGTTGTTAAAGACCACATTAATCAGCTGCTTGGGGCCCAGGTCATCAGGGAGAGCAGCAGTCCATACGCCTCGCCAATTGTGTTGGTCAGGAAGGACGGCAGTATTCCGATGTGTCTGGATTATAGGCTCTTGAATGGGAAGACCAGGAAAGATGCCTTCCCATTGCCCCGCATTGACGAGTCGTTAGATGCCTTGAGTGGAGCTTGTTGGTTTTCCACCATGGACTTGGCTAGTGGATACAATCAGGTCCCTGTGGCAGAGACTGATCATTCTAAGACAGCCTTTTGTACCCCCTTTGGCCTTTTTGAGTGGAACCGCATGCCCTTCGGGCTTTGCAATGCGCCCAGCACCTTCCAGCGGTTGATGCAGCAGATTTTTGGTGACCAACAGTGCCAATCCTTGCTGCTCTACCTTAACGACATTATGGTTTTCTCTTCTACCATTGAGCAGCATCTGCAGAGGTTGGATGTGGTGCTGGAGCGCTTGCAGCACGAAGGGCTAAAGGTGAAACTCAATAAGTGTGCCTTTTTCCAGCGGGAAGTGCGTTACTTGGGGCATGTCATTTCTGACCAAGGTGTTTCCACCGACCCCAGTAAGGTTGAGGTGGTCTCACGCTGGCCACCTCTTGCCACTCTGTCTGAACTACGCTCTTTTCTTGGTTTTGCCAGCTACTACCGCCGCTTTGTGGAGGGTTTTGCAAAGCTGGCTGCACCTCTGCATAAGCTGGTGGCAGAGCTGTCAGGTCGCAAGCCTAAGCACGTAGACCATACTGTCTCTGGTTGTTGGACAGAAGAGTGTCGTCATAGCTTTGAGGCACTGAAAGCCCGTCTCACCTCTGCACCTGTGCTGGCATATGCTGACTTTAACCTCCCATTTAATCTAGAAGTGGATGCCAGCTATGGTGGTCTTGGAGGTAGGCCTATAGCCTATAGCCTATAGCCTACACGAGCCGTGGTTTGAGGCCCACTGAGCACAATATGAGTAATTACAGCTCCATGAAGTTGGAGTTTTTGGCACTCAAGTGGGCAATGACTGAGAAGTTTCGGGAGTACCTGTTGGGCCACAAATGTGTCGTTTACACCAGGGAAGGAATTTCACGAGGGCCACGAGGGCCATGGCCGTCATGCCCTTGCGATTTGGCCTTGTGCCCTTGAAAAAAGGTGGCCTTGATGCCCTTCCCGCACTGCCTCAGTTCGTTATGCGGTATTCAGGTCTGCCGCTTCCCTGTCAACACAGCTTTGACACTTGCGTCATTTGAGTGGTGGGTTTGATTCGAACCCGGCATGAACCGCACGGGGGGCAGGCTATAATGACAGTTCGACACCAATCTATGACCGGCCAAGGAGTCTTCATCAAACGCACCCCCACCCTCCTGTGTCCGCGAGCTCGAGGCTGTGACGTTGGGTCCGAGACTGAACTGAGAAGAGAGGGAAAAAATCACCGGGACTGAGGTGAGACAGTGTGTTACATTAGTGAAAGAATAAGAGAAATTTCAACATATAAGTTAGTTAACGTTAAATTGCGTGTACAGTAACGTTATATCACTACAACATTGACCCAGTTTTAATGTGCCGACCATAGCCTGTAACATTAACCTCAACAAATGCTAGCTAATTTTTTCAAGTTTTCCCTTTGTCAAGCAGCTGGTTTTACGTGTCGCTTTAGTCGCCATAGTCACTTTTTTTAATCTATGTTTGCTGTTTAACCGATGTGTCACTGCTGCTGTCTTGGCCAGATCACCATCTCTATCGTTTTGAAAAAGAAAATCTCCGTAAACACGGCGTAGTTTCCAGAAATATCCGCGTCCACACTTCACTGGTGGCTGGCTACATCACAACATTAACATTCATTTTTATTCCTTTACCCCCAGAGATAATTATGCCAAGCAAGCAACGGAGGGAGAGGTGCCTTAAAAAAAGCCTTGAAATTGCAGCTACAAACTGCAAAACAATCAACACTTTTTTTAGGAGGTGAGTGGTCGATTATGTTTGAAGAGGTAACGATACACTGTAGTTTGTTTGATTGTTAACTATCTAACAACACGTCAAAAATAATTGTAACCCAGATATTATTCAGTGAATCAGTTTATCATGTACAAAAATATTTAGGCCTAATATTTAAGATTGTGTGCTTATAAATACATAAACCTGGTTGTTCTATATTTAAAACAGTTTATTAGTACTATTAAATATTCATTCATTCATCATTATTACTTTTTTCACATTTTTACACATATGCAAATTTAAGAGTTTGTTAAAACTTTGTAATCCAAATGGATGAATATTTCATATTCAACTGAAATACATACATGTGAATATCAGGCCTGATATTTTTTGAATGTAATTTGTTGTTAGCCATTTTTACCCAGTTCATTATGTGTCGATATCTTTCAGTCAGAGTAAAGCAGACCAGTTAGGTGACACAGGAGAGCCGGAAAACAAACGACAGAGAGTTTTCAATGAAGGACCAGATAATGAGAGAGAAGGAGAAAAAACAGGAAGAGATTTTGAAGTACTAAGACACAGAGATGGTAGAGAAGGAGAGAGAAATGAGAAAGGAGGGAAGGAGGCAGGAGAAGACGATGATGGACCAAGAAACGGGGATGAGAGAGGAGGACCAGATAAAGAGAGAGAAGGAGAAAAAACAGGAAGATATTTTGAAGTACTAAGACACAGAGATGGTAGAGAAGGAGAGAGAAATGAGAGAGGAGGGAAGGAGGCAGGAGGAGACGACGATGGACCAAGAAACGGGGATGAGAGGGGAGTAGAAAAGACAGCAGGAGACAATGAAGGACCAAGAAACAGGGATGAGAGAGGAGGAGAAGTTGAGACAGGATACAGAAACATGGGGGAGAGAAGGAGAGAACAGGGAGGAGATATGGAAGGACTGGGACAAGGGGATGAGCAAGAGTTAGATGGAGCCAGGAAAAGAAAAACCACTGCCACCACTGTAGAGTCCTGGGGGTATGATTGGCTGCACTTTGAGAAGGACAAGAAAGGCTATGTTACTAAAGTGTGGTGCTGCATCTGCAGGGAGCACTATAAAACTGCACTGCACAACACATATACATACACAATACAGACATATACATAACTGGCAGCACAAATGTTAAAAAATGCACAGCCAAAACACATATTAATTCAAAAGTTCACATCACAGCATGTCAGCAAACAAACCAGGCTTCAACTGATTCTAACACAGTTACACAACTCCAGAAACTTAATAACAAAACTGAAACAAAGATGTGCAAATTATTTGATATTGCATACACTGTGGCATACACTGAGCAGCCTTTTAGTCTGTACAAGACTTTGGTCTCTGTGGAGCGCAAACATGGAGTGGAGCTGGGGGTGACCTACCACAACTCAAAGTCCTGCCGCACATTTATTGAGAATATTGCTGGAAACTATAGAGACCAACTTCAAGCTCTTAAAAAATGTGAACCTTTCTACTGCTCCTTACTGTTCGATGGAAGCACAGACAAAGGGACATCAGATAAAGAAGTCATAAGCATAAAGCTTATTGAACATGGCTCCCCCAGAATCAGACTACTTGGGTAAGGATAATATAGACAAATAGTCTCTGTTGAATGTTTTTTTTTCCACATGTAATTCTATGGTTTTTATTGCAGTTGTGACGTTCAGTAGAAAAGGGCATGAAAGTTGGGAGAAAGGATATAATGATGCACCATAATCAAAAGTATGAAGAACTAATTCTTCATTTCTTTCTTTGTGTTCCATATTTTTTAAGTATTGCAGAGCCAACAACAGGTGATGCTGATGGAGTTTTTGAGGCCATCATGCACAAGTGTACAGAAAATGACCTCGATCTGAGTGGCTGCTTAACTGCAACAGCAGCTGATGGAGCAGCCGTCAACTTTGGGAGAACAAATGGTGTCCTCACCAAATTACAAGAGCATGTGCCATGGATGCTGAAAGTGCATTGTGTCGCCCACAGACTGGAACTGTGCCTGAAGGATGCCTTCAAGGGCACATACTTTGAACAGGTAGAACTAGTTCTCCCATAAAATACCACTAGGTGCTACTAGAATGTGTAATAAAATGTCTCATAAATGCCTTATTTTCTGTTTTTCTTTGACCAAGATCGATGACCTCCTGATGAGACTCTACTCTCTCTACCGTCGTTCCCCAAAAAAATGGAGGGAGCTGAAAGCAATCGGAGAGGAACTTGAGGAGCATGTAGTTAAACCAGCTCGCTCCCAGGGGACCAGGTGGATAGACCACAGGAGGAAGGCTGTTTTCCTGTCTTGCCACCGACCTCCAGGAAAGACAGGATGAGGCTACACCAGACAAGGAGAAGATAAGGGCACTGTTACGGCAGTTAACGTCGCCAAAGTTTGTACTTAATATGGCACTGTATCAGGATCTTTTATCTGACCTGGCTGAACTGTCGCTTAATTTCCAAGGAGATCAACTGCCTCTGTCGTGCGTGCGTACCAGGATCCTGGCTGCCCAGGCTGCACTGCGTAAGCAAACTCAGAAGCCTGGTCCCTATCTCCGCCCAGTCCTTGAATCCTTTACCACCACCACTGAGGGATTTCAATACAATGGAGTAAATATCACACGCTCCAATGTTACTGCAGAAGCGTTCTGTAACCATAGGAAAGACACAGTGGACAATATCATTACATGTATTGGCAAGAGATTCTCTACTTTCTCCACTGATCCTGTGCTCCTTGCTGCAGAGGTGTTTGATCCTGTGAATTTCCCAACAGAAGAAAAGCTCTTAGAGGAGTTTGGTGAGGAAGAGATACACCATCTGTCCAAGCACTTCGAGCCACTTCTGACCAAAAATGGCTGCAATGTAGCTGAGATAGATAGGGAGTGGTTCAGAGCAAAGGCTGACATAGTGCGCCACCATAAGGACCAAACCTTCCTCCCGCTATGGTCAAGGTTTCTGATGGAGAAGGGAAGCATGTACCCCAACCTGCTACACCTAATAAAAATAATCTTGGTGTTCCCTGTCTCTACCTCTCAAGTAGAGCGGCAGTTCTCAGTCATGAAGAGAATGCAGGGAGACTGGCGCTTAAATACATCCACCATTGAAGACCTCCTCTTCATCAAGTCACAGGGTTGTGCTCCTGCAGATTATCAAAGCCAAGAATCTGTGGCAAGATGGTGGGCAGCTGGCATCAACAAAAAGAGGCCAAACATTCATCCATATGGTCCAAGGAAACTCAAAACATGCACTGCAAATCTCCCTAACTCCCCATCCTCATCTTCAAACGAGTCTAGTGACTCTGATTAATGACCCAGCGTGACACAGGTGTCATGGCTGTTCAGTGTTTTACAGCCAGGTGTAATGGCCTTCCAATGTTTCATAGCCAAAATAAAAAGTCAAATGTTTTCTTTGTCTATTTAGTTTATTTTATCTCCATAATTTTCCTTGATTGAGAAATTGGTCTGGGTTCTTATGAGTTAATCAGTAGCCTATATGCTAGTTGTGTTTACAGTACTGTTTACAGTCAAACACTTTGATGCACTGTAAGCTCAATTTTGATCAACCAAAAATCTGTGTAGTAGTTTTTTGAGGACAGTCAAGATGCTCTTGCACATTTGCTGTCAATTGAGCAAAAAAAATTTACATGTATTGAAGTGAATGATGGACTTCATAATTTCCTGTGTACTTCAGTTGAGTTCAGTTGCTTTTATTCTTCCTCAGAAGCGCCATTAGTCCTTAAATGAAATTCATTATGGACATGGTCTTAAAATCATTATTTTATTTTATGGCCTTGGTGCCCTGGCTTTTGGCCTTTGTGCCCTCAAAAAATTGACAAAACGAAAGGCCAAGTGGCCTTGCCCCTAAAATGACGAAATTCCAGGCCTGGTTTACACCGTCAATAACCCTTTGAGTCACCTGTCATCCACCAAGCTGGGGCCACCGAACAGCACTGGGCAGCCCAGCTGGCGTCGTTTGATTTTGAACTCAAATACCGGTCAGGCCAGAGTAATAAGAATGCTGATGCCCTCTCTCGTCAGCACCCCCCTGAGGCACAGGATCTGCAGGCCATGGTCTGCGGTACACTGCTCCCAAAGCCCTTGCAGCAGGCCTGCAGATGGACAGGGTAGATGCAACACAAACCGTCATCGCAGCCTTGCCCCAGCAGTCTCCACCTGACATTGCCACACTCCAACACACCAACCCAGTTATCCAGGAAGTCTTGGCTTTCTAGACATGTAAACAGCATCCTAATAAGGAGGAACGGAAACAGTTATCTCAGTCAGCCTTGGTGTTGCTTCGACAGTGGGATCGGTTGGTCGAAAGGAGTGGTGTTTTGTCGGCAGGTTTTCCGGCCAGATGGGGCTGAGGTTGTGTTGCAGTTGTTGTTGCCGGCAGCGTTAAAAACAGATGTGCTGACTGAAGTTCACCAGGGGCATGGTCATCAAGGGGTCGAGAGGACCTAAGAACTCCTACGCCAGCGGTGCTATTGGCCGGGTATGTCTGCGGAGGTGGCACAGTGGTGGTAGGCATGTGAAAGGTGCCAGGTTGCCAAGGTGAGTCAACCCGTGGCTTGTAGTACCATGGGGCACCTTTTGGAGCCCAGCCGTAATGGCATGGAAAACGTCCTTGTAATGGCTGACGTTTTTACTAAGTACACATGGGCTGTCCCTACCCATGATCAGCGCGCTGCTACCGTAGCTCAGGTCTTGGTTGTTGAGTGGTTCTCGAAATTCGGTGTTCCAGCCTGGATACACTCCGACCAGGGGCGGAGCTTTGGGGGCTCACTTATTCAGCAGTTGTGTGTTCTGTATGGTATAGAGAAGTCTCACACTACGCCATATCATCCTTCAGGGAATGGGCAATGTAAGCGCTTCAATAGAACCCTTCATGACTTGCTGCGCACATTGCCCGTGTCCCGTAAGCGTGACTGGAATTCCTGTCTGCCTCAGGTCCTGTATGCCTATAATACCACCCCGCATCAGGCAACTGATGAGTCTCCCTTTTTCTTGATGTTTGGCCAGGAACTGAGACTCCCAGTGGATTTTCTGTTAGGGCGAGTTCAGGATCCTGTTGGCGGCAACGTCCCTGAGTGGGTCCAGGAGCATCAAATTCGCTTATAGGTGGCTTTCGTGGGAGCTCGCGACTGATTGAAGGTTGCGGCAGAGCGCCGTAAGAAAAACTATGACCAACATGTGTGAGATGTTCCTCTGAAGGAGGGCCAGTTGGTATGGCTGCAAGACTTTGGTGTACGGGGGCGCCATAAGATCCAAGATCAGTGGGCCTCGGTTATATATCGTGTCTTGAGGGCACCGAAGGAAGGGGGATCGGTTTACACCATTGCCCCTAGAGATGACCCAACTAGGGCCAGACAGGTCCATCGCTCTTTGTTGAAGGCTGTGGTGGGGGTCAATTCTCCAGGTCATGCTGCTGTTTCTTCTCCACCTCACCCATGGCACCATCAGTCAGAGGATGAGCTGTCATGTGATGGTGACTGATTAATTTTGAGATCTGAGAACCCATTGCCCACTTGTGTCCAGGCAGAAGCCGTGACACAAACCACCCCTCGACTGCAGGTTCCACTGTCTGGCATAGTCCCCTCCATGCCATTTTTGTCTGTGGATTCTGCTCCTGTGGTAACTGGTGCTACTTTTCGCCCTCTTGCTGAAGAAAATGCTGTACGCTGTACGGCTAGGTCAACAGCAGGTCACCACTCCAATGTCCACCATCTCCCACGGCCTGCAGGGAGGGTTGAAAAAGGAGGTGGTAATCCTCCTGTCCCTGTGTCTAATGCAGTTGTTGCACTATTCAGGCCTTGGAGTTAAGCTTGTTTGGGTTGTTTCTGGATTTTACATCGTCAGGACGATGATTCATTTGATGGGGGTGGATTGTAGCAGGATGGACTCATTGGTCCTGGGGACATTCAGCTGTGCCACCGTCTCAACCAATCTCGGGGAGATAGAGACACATAAAGATGGGCAGACATCACCTGTCTCCCTCTTGCTTGGCTGAGACAGGGTTGCGTCACGTCCTGACATCCGTCACTTCTCCTTCCAGGTCGTAGGTAGGCTGTTGACAACGGCTCTTGATCCCGCAGGTGGCCTGTCCAGTACAGATTGTTTCTTTGTTTTTTTATAGAGGTCCGTTTTGTGCTGTCCGGGATCGCCTGACCAGTATGTAGCGCAATGGCCTCAGCTTCCTCCTCCATCCATTTGTAAGTGCTCATCCTGTGCTTGTTTTTGTAGGGCTAGTGACTGCTGTCTAGCAGTGCCGCACAACAGTGCCAGTGAATAGCCTACTGTTGCTTTGCCTCCCAGGGATTGTGCTGCTTTGCCTCCTGGGGATTTTGCTGTTTTGTCTCCCGGGGATAGTGCTGCTTTGCCTCCCGGGGATTTTGCTGTTTTGTCTCCCGGGGATTGTACTGCTTTGCTTCCTTGGGATTGGGCAGCATTTTGTTTCGCGCTGCCTCACCGAGAACTGGAGCTTGGTCCTTGGCTGGTTGTCGGCTGGCTAAGTGGTCGTGCTGTCTGGGCGAGACTGTTCAGCCACGTCTTAATGTGTGTTTGCGTGTGCGTGATAGAACAGTGTGGAATTTAATTTTGTTTAGTTGTGTTTTGTTTGTCCTTTGTTTTCCTTTTGGGTTTCTTTGCAGCAATTGGTGTTGTTGCACCCCTAAGTAGGATTATTTTGTTAGTTTATGTTATCTGGTTATTTTTTCCTTTCTTTGTGAGTTGGTTAATTTGTTGTTTCCTTATTATGGATTTTGGTAGTTTTAAGTTTTGATGTCTTTCTTTGATTATATAGATTTTGGTTGATTTGTTTTTCCTTATAAAGTTTTGGTATCTTTAATTTCTTTCTGTCACACCGGTGTCTCAAGTTTGAGTTTTTGTCCTGTCTCCATGTTTGTATTGTGACTTCCTGTTTTATTTTGGGAATTAACTCTCCTCTCGTTTCAGGTCACTTGCCCTTCCTCATGTGTCACCAGTCTGATTGTCTGCCCTGATTCCTGATTGTGTCCACCTGTTCCCCATTACCCCCATGTGTTTATATAGTCTGCGTTTCCCTTTGTCCTGTTCCAGTGTGTCATGTCTTGACCTTTTGTCATTTAATTTTTCATAGCCTTAGTTTAGTTTAGACTTCTTCCCCTTTTCTTTTTTTTTTCCCTCTTCGGAGGCGTTTTTTGTTCTCTTTGATTTGTAGTTCATCTTACTCTAGAAGATAGGTTTTTTGTTCATAATTTTCCTAGCTATCCCTCCTGTGCGAGGCGTTTTCTGTTTACATAATCTGATTCTTTAGTTTTAAATAAAGAATCATCGTCAGCTCTGCATCCAAGTCTGATCTCTGTGTCCTGGTCCTTGTCACTTTCTTTGTGATTAAGTAAAAGGGTTAAGTCTTCTCATTCCTAATCTGTTGCTCTCTGGTCCTCCCCATCCAGGTGCTGAGCCTACGGTGGTGGATTAGTGTCCTGGTGGTGGTGGTGTCCCTTTTTATATAGTTTGCACTAGTTTGATTTCTTTGTTTGACTTTTTCTTGTTTGCTTCACGTGTGGTGCCCCTGGGATCCCCGTTCTTTTGGACCCATTTGTCACAGTAGGTCTCAGCCCTGGTTGGCTTAAGAATAAAACAAACAATATTTTGTAATCCCAAACCACGGTCTCTGTCCTACCTTGCGAAATGGACCTGAGTGCTTTCTTTTGTAATCATCACTCAAATTTAAATCTCTGGGTGAAATTCCCAGGGTGGTGTTGTCCGGCAATTCAATTCATTATCAAAGTTGTGGAAGATCCCATACTCATGCCGCCACACAAACAAAGTTTTAGCCTTAGGCAAAGAGTAAGCCTGAAGCCTAACTCGCACCAGGGACGTCAGCACCGCTGAACGGCTGCATCTCATTCACCGTTGCTGATTGCTGCTACTATAATCAATGAAAGCACTCACACCAGGCGCACCGCAGAATGTCTCGGCAGCATCTCTCCGCTCTGCAGCGCTATCTTTCCACAGCACTTCTATTTTTGACGCGAGATGTTACTAGACCGCGTCAGATTGCACCAGACAGGAAAATCCGACACAGAATCAGCGTAATACACTTCTGCCCCCTTTCAAAATAAAATGCAGTTTATGTCGCCTGCCACAGCCTCACGTCCACATTACGTCATGACCGGTGGCACCAGGTCAGCTGTCAAAGAGTCTCAAGATGAACAACGAGAGACTAATTGTTGAAGCGGAACAACAAACACACACAATAATTTATGACACAACAAATCCTTTTAATAATCTCTCCCATGCCGGAGAACCACAGTTAGCTAATTGTTGTTGTTTCTTTTATACACAGTTTATCACAAGGACTCGTGTACGTTCAGGATTCTTGCAGGATCTCGCGCGAATACGGCTAGTTCGCTACGCTGCCATTATGCTGCCAGTACGCGCCCAGTGTGAGTTGACGGGCAGAGGACGGAGCAAAACTGTGGTACAGCCATTCCACGGTGCTTACGTCCCTGGTGTGAGTCCCATGTGAACGTACCATCACAGTCACACCGTATGTATATATGTATGAACATATCTACCAAGTTTAAAGTGGATTAGAAATAATCCCTAGGAGGACTTTTACATTTGACATAGCACCAAACCCACACTGCTTCATCAAAATTCTGAATTTTTATAACTTATTCAAAAAATCAATATAAACACACCTACAAAGTTTGAAGTGGATTGGATCCCTAGGAGGAGTTTAAAATTAAAATAGAGTTCATTAAAATAGACCACATGTAGTGACAAAATATGGTTCAACGTGCCAAGTCTAACAAAAAACACACGTGCATTATATCCTCAAAACTCATAAACCTTTGACGGTCAAGGCCATAAGAATATGTGTACCAAGTTTTAAGTCAGTCAGATGACATCCCTGGGAGGAGTTTGAGAAAAAAAATGGTTGCTTCTTATGTTTTGTTGTAACATAGGGTCAAATTGACAAAATAGCCACGCCCAAACAGTTTCATCAAAATTCAGAATTTTGATAACTTTTACTCAGGAAGTGTATGTGACTGTACCTACCAAGTTTTAAGTCAATTGGATAAAATCCCTAGGAAGATTTAGTTCAAATATGACCCCTTCTCAACCAGCCTGAAACACCAAAAATGGTGAAATTCATTCTTAAATATCTTGTCATTGCTCCAAGAGACTTTTTTTTGAAGGTCTCGCAATGTTCTGAGGTTTCATAACTCTGTGTCCAAAACTGTGGCAGGGCTGCCTCTGGGCGCTGTGGAGCGATTTTGCCCCACCCCCTAATTAATCATGCAGCCGAAATTTGCTTTCCTGAAAAACTGGTCTTAATAACCACAAGAAGTTTCAGACAGCTCTGAGAAAGTATATGAAAGCCCAATACTTTTGTCTGAAAATCAGCCAAAACGTCAACGGAGTCACAAATTTTTGACTTTGACGGGCCACCGTGTCTACCCGTTTCTCAAAAATTTACCATTTTTGGAGGACTTCTTCCCAATGTTGTTTCCGATATTTTCACTCAGTTTCAGCTCCATACAGTCAATATTGCCTGAGCTGGACGTCATCTCAAAAGAGTGATCTTTTCCATCGACACTAGGAGGCACTGTGAAAGTCACCAAATGTTGTCATGAAAATATGTTCTAGGCCACACTTCCTAGACTACACTTCCTTTGGGGAAGATTTGAGTATTTTTCGCAAAGTTATAGCATGTCAAAATTTCATGAAAAAATGCCTAATTTCGTGGCCCTGCCCCTCTCACACAGTAAATCCAAAACTCACGATTTTGATAACTTCTCATTGTCAAGGCCTTACGAACACACACCAAGTTTCAAACAGATAGGATGAAAGCCCTAGGAGGAGTTTGTTCAAACACGACACCTGGAAATGACCCCAAAAACACAGAAATGCCAAATTTGAAACAAAATGGACGCCGTACGCTTTGCTGTAGCCCAGGTCATCAAGAGTCTTTTTGTAGGCATGGGGCAGATACATGTTGCCACCAAAGGCCATGTCTCTACATGAAATTTTGTAAATGGCGGAGGTTCCGTACAAGATTTTGTAGGTGGCACTGTGGAGCCATCTTGAGGTTTAAATAGGATTTTTTTGTCATTGAAATGGATTAATTAGCAAATGACTGACCTTAATACACACAGCCCACTTGATGAGCTGTCTGTCTCTGACAGGTCACTGTCCACAGCTTCTAATACCCTTGTAGTCTGACAGCCCGCCCTGTTTTAGGGCAATTAACGCTTTACTGACTTTAGCCAACTTCAGTGTCCCTTCAGGTAGTCTGTAGTACCGTCTGTGGACCCGGATGTCATGGCCAAGAAAATTTGCCAGTGTGTCCGTCTCATTATCCTTCTGTTTGAGAACTGTGGACAGCGTGGAGACCTGCTTTCTCAACTGGTCAAGGACTGAGTTTCAGTATGCCTGGACCCAGATTCCTTTGCTGTCTGCCTGAAGTGACTCGCTGCTTCAGCTCTGGCAAAGAAAGAAATATTGTCATCAGGCACACCGAAGGTCCGCTGATGTGCAGCCAAGGCCTCCATTGATGACAGCATGTCTGGTGATCTTTGACACTTCACCTTCTCTTCTGCAGTTAAAATCACCTCAGCAGGTAGCTTGGTCTTCTTGTTTAGGTTATTCTTCTCTGCACTTTCCAAGGTGCAGGTGTATGTTCTTGACATCCTCAGATAAAGGAATTAGCTGAGGAGTGCTTCAGAGTTTGGCACCTGAGGACACACAGACACACACACACACACACACACACACACACCACTTTTTCCTAAAAAAAAAGGATGATAACTAAAGTTGAGCCGGATACTCAGCTGAAACAAGTATCTGGTACAGATAAAGCACTATTGCCGAGTACGAGTATTATGCGACTAATACGAGTCAATATCTGTGCTCGGGCAGCTGACTGTGTCTGCGCTAGTCACAGCGCCCCTCTCCTGCACACGTGTTGTGTTGCTGTGTTCTTCTGCTCACTCACACACAGAACAGCTCTCTGTCTCTCCCTCAGTCACTCAGGTTTGCAGGTCTTTTCCATCTGTTAACATTAAGAGTTTCTTCAACTTGTTACCTCGGTTTGTACTTCACAGGTGAAAGTAAGCCGGTACGTTCCGGTACTGCGTACCACTAAAAGATTCAGTTGCGTGCCAGTACCAGGAAGATGTAAGATCGGCTGCCTGCTATAAACCCTCATTCAGAACCAGTCACGGCCGCACTCTGGGTCAGAAAATAGATCTGCTAGCAATATGCAGTCTTGAACTACCGTAATTTCCGGACTATAAGCCGCAACTTTTGTCACACGCTTTCAACCCTGCGGCTTATGCAATGATGCGGCTAATTTATGCATTTTTTCTAACGCCCGCCAGGGGCGCTCGAGCAGAAAAGGTAAGAGTGAGACAGGTGGAATATATGTGTCGAGGAAGATGCAAGTTTAACGTAACTTCGCGCTTTGTCCATGAATAAAATAAAATTATGAACAGACCCTCATCATGGAAAATGCAAGAAGAAATGCATACGACGCAGCTTTCAAGTTAAAAGCAATCGAGCTGGCCGATAAAGAAGGAAACAGAGCTGCTGCACGTAAACTTGGCATAAATGAATCGATGGTGAGACGCTGGAAACGGCAGCGGGAAGAACTGGAGCAATGTAAAAAGACGAAAAAAGCTTTCAGAGGTAATAAAAGCAGGTGGCCCGAACTAGAAAACATTCTTGAAGACTGGGTGAACACACAGAGAGCAGATGGCCGAGGTGTTTCCACTGTGCAGATCAGACTGAAAGCAAAAACAATCGCCACAAAAAAGAAAATTCAGGATTTCAAAGGAGGACCGTCGTGGTGTCTTAGATTTATGAAACGAAAAGGTCTATCCATCAGGACACGGACAACTCTGTGTCAGCAACTCCCTCCCGACTACGAGGAACAAGTCGCAAATTTTCACAAATTCATTCGAACAAAGATAGCAGAGGATTCCATCGGACCAGACGACATCATAAATATGGATGAGGTACCTCTGATGTTTGACCTGCCCCTCACCAGGACCGTCAACAAGAAAGGTGAAGCATCTGTCACACTGAAAACAACCGGCCATGAGAGGACGCATTTCACCTGTGTTTTGGGCTGCACTGCATCCGGACTGAAGCTTCCACCAATGGTAATTTTTAAGTGGATTACTATGCCAAAAGAAAACCTCCCGAAAGACATTGTCGTGAAAGTTAACACGAAAGGGTGGATGGTAGAGAGCCTAATGAAAGAATGGTTGACCGAGTGTTATGGCAAGCGACCGGGAGGAAAAAAAAGCATTACTCGTTTTGGACAGCATGAGGGCCCATATTACAGATTCTGTGAAAGCAGCCATCAAGAGGACAAACTCCATTCCAGCTGTGATTCCTGGGGGCACAACAAAGTATTTGCAGCCACTTGACTTTAGTGTCAATCGTGCATTTAAAGTTGCCCTCCGAGTTGAATGGGAGGCTTGGATGACCAGCGGCGAGAAATCGTTTACCAAAACTGGCCACATGCGAAGAGCAACTTTTCTGCCAGTGGATCCTGACAGCGAGGAGCAGTGTGAAAAAATCCACCATCAGCAACTGGTTTCGAAAAGCCGGTCTGCTGCGTGACGGAGAGGACAGCACAACCTCAGGAGTGAATTTGCCTCAGGATTAGAGTGACACTGACAGCGACAACGAAAGAGAGACTGAGAGAGTGTGTGGCGAAGAATATCTGACGCTATTCCAATCCGACACTGAGGAGGAAGACTTCCATGGTTTCAGTGCACAGGAGGAAGATGAAGACGGCTCTCAGTGACTTTTACCGGTATGTTTTTTTTAACCAGCCCTGTTAGTGCTGTGCTACCGCGTTGCTGCTGTGTTACTGCCGCGTCTCAGTGACTTTTACCGGTGTTTTTTTAACCAGCCCTGTTAGTGCTGTGCTACCTTGTTACTGCCGCGTCTCAGTGACTTTTACTGGTGTTCTTTTTAACCAGCCCTATTAGTGCTGTGCTACCGTATTCCTGCTGTGTTACTGCCGCGTCACAGGCACTGTTTGGAAAGAAAAGCTAAGGTATATTATTAAAACTTTGAAAACTCTCTGTGTACCGTCTTTCTTTGTAAATATCTCATGTTTCAATGTGGGCACATGCGGCTTATAGACAGGTGCGGGTTATGTATGTACAAAATGTTTTTTTCTTTAAAAATGTACTGGGTGAGGCTTATAATCAGGTGCGCTCTATAGTCCGGAAATTACGGTACTTTGTCTGTTTTAAAAATTCATTTTAACTCATTCTGATTAGTTTCTGAACTGTCTGTGCTGTGTTTTAGTCCATGTTGGACGGAGCCTTGGCTGGGCATCTCCCTCTCTCCCCCTTCCCTCGAGAGAGCCCGGTGGTCTCCTCTGCACCCAGCCTTCCAAACGTGTACCACACCTTTAATGTCTTTATGTTTGATGCAAAATGTCCCAATTAAAATCAGTAGGAAAGTAAGCAGTTGTGTTTCGTGTTATTTTGTTTAACGATACAGAACAACTCGGAGAAGAAACTGCTGATCAGCTAACGGCCAGAGAGTTCACTCAAACAATATGTAAATGTGTATGCGCGTCTACCTCAACCCATATTAATTGCATACTTAATAACATACCGGTTGAAGCTCCAACCATTTCAAGACAACCCGATCCACTACCTGGTTAAATCCCACCCACTTCCAGGTTAGGCCCCCCCACTCCGAGTACAGATACAGATACAGATAATTCATATGGTTAACAGATACAGATAATACTGCACTCGCTCATCTCTAGTATATAGCAAGAGGTGATGATGGTGGTGGACCTGAGCACAAGAGGATCAGAGGTTAGAAACGGGTGGGAAACCAACGAGAAACACAAAGAACAATAGTTAGGAAGGTCCAAACTAGGACTGAACGATATGGACAAAATGTCATATCTCTATTCATGCCAGATATCCTGATACAATATGACTACGGGTTCGGTGAAAACCAAGCATTTTTCAGAAAAATCAAAATACAAAAAGAATACTACAAGAACAATACAAAAGAATGTGGAAAGTGCAGTTTTATTGATGAGAACTCACTGCCAGTCATCAACATTAACAAAGTCATGTCTTCTGCGATGTGGTATGTTATAGAGTTGGTAATGTCTTTATGTCTGGTGGGCGTTGACTCAGTGTAAAACTACTGAATGCTTCAGAAATCACACTTTGCTTGGGCTTTTTTTGGGATGACTGAGAAGTCCCCAGTGTTTCTCTCAATGTAATACACTCCCCATGCAGAACGTGATGGTGTTGTTTCAGGTGGTGAAACATGTTTGTTGTCCTACCTTGCATCTGCACCGCCACCGGCCGTATTATCTTCCACACTCATGTCACTTTCTTTCTTTTTGACTTCCCTGCTGTGTATGTTGTGTGTGCATCTCAGTCTCCATCTCCCTCACTCCCACCCTCCTATGTGACACGGGGATATCTTGAGGAAGCAGACTCGAGCGCAGAGTTCGGGATGAAGCAGAAGACCTTTATTTGGTATCACCGATGACGACAAGGGATGGTCAAACACAAACTAAACTCAAACTACCAAAAACCTAGACTATGAGATAAACTACAAAAGGCAGAGTCAACAAAAAAAAAAAAAAAATCACCTCCTTCGAGGAATAAGAGGAAAACAAAAACCTAGACTACAGATACACTACAAAAGGCAGAGTCAACAAAAAAAAAAAATCACTCCTTCGAGGAATAAGAGGAAAACAAAAACCTAGACTACAGATACACTACAAAAGGCAGAGCCGGTGTGACACTATGTTTGTCATTGGTTGGTAGATATGACAACAATATATCGTTCAGCCCTCATCCAAACGTAGACTACCACAGTACCTGATCTGACAAGGTGTGGCAGGAAGGCCAGGGTTTATATGCAGTTGAGATGATGAATTGACGGAAGGCAGGTGAGCTGAAAAATGGCAGGTGTGTTTCATCCGTGATTATCCACGAGAGACCAGGGGTCCGTTTCACAAAGAAGGTTCAACAAACTCTGAGTCAAATCCTTAACTCTGAGTTGATCTACTCTGAGATAGGAAACTGAGTTTCTGTGATTCCAGGGTTAACAGACTCACTCAAGAATATCTGCAATCTTCTTGAGACCCAGCTTCAGAGCCAGCAATGGAGTTTTGTAGGTGTTTTTCTCCTCATCAAATCCTGCTACAGCTGTGACTGTGTCTCTCTTTTTTATATTTGTGACACACCCTTGATACATGGCATTTGTTAGCTCCCAAACTTTTGGGCTAACAATCTGGGACAGGCTGTTCATATGCACAGAGCTCCTGGATCCGACTTCCACCTGGCACTCTCGTGCTACATTCAAGTGAAAGTCTGCACCTGGACATGCGCCTCCACAATGATTTTCTTTTGAGCAAAGCCTCGCAGTTTATACAGTGCATGTAGTCACTGCTTTCACTGGTTTTTCAGTTTGCTGACCAGTGTGGGGTATAGTTACTTTCGAAAGTAGCACACGTTAATGTCTTTATGTTCGATGAAATATGTCCCAATTAAAATCAGTAGGAGAGTAAACAGTTGTGTTTTGTGTTATTTTGTTTAACGAAACACTTGGAGAAGAAACTGCTGATGAACTAACAACCAGAGAGTTCACTCAGCAGTACATGAGTGCGCCTGTGCGTCTACCTCCGAAACACAGCGGTTGGTATGGTGATCGTTTGATTTAATGCACTTGCTTCCCACAAGTGGTCCACAGACGTCAAGAAACACCACTTGCACCAGGACGAACAAAAAATTACACCAACGAAATTCCACACATACACACACTTTATACATGATTTAAATATCTATCAGTTATCTTAGTCAACTTGTTCAGTGAATATTTTGTTTGCTATTGTGATCAAAACCATTGATCTGAAGCTCAATGCTGATGCTGTCCTGTAAATAGTTTTCTAATCAGCAATAAATATAACAATTTCTCATCAATTGCATGCTTAAAATAACACAGCGGTTGAAGTCCTGCCCATTTCAAGACAACCCGACCCACTTCTGGGTTAAATCCCATCCACTTCCCAGTTAAGCCCTGCCCACCCTGACTACGGTTAACAGATGCAGATAATTCATATGGTTAACAGATACAGATAATACTGTACTCGCTCATCCCTAGTATACACAGTGTTCCATATTATTATGCAAAAAGAGTTTAAGGTAAGGAAAGAGTGGTAAGGTAAGATTTTTTTTGTCAGTTAAACTCATGGATTGTAATGTGTGTCAGGGCTCTGCATATCACTGAAACCAATTTCAAACACCTGTGCTACTTAGTTTGGCAGGTGAGTCCAATTAAAGGGAAAACTACTAAAGAAGGTTGTTCCACATTATTAAGCAGCCAACCATTTTCAACCTAAAGGGGCAAGAAAAAGGACCTCTCTGCAGCCGAAAGGCAACAAATAGTTGAATGTTTGGGTCAAGGCATGACAACAATCAAAACTGCCAAGACTTCATTGCGATCATCTCACAATCAAGAAGTATGTAGCTGATTCAGAGCACACACGTGTGCGTGCTGATAAAGGAAAATCAAGGACTCTTTCCAACAGGCAACTTCATCGGATTAAAAGAGCAGCTGTGAAAATGCCCTGTCATAGCAGCAGACAAGTTTTTGAGGCTGCTGGTGCCTCCAACGTGCCCCAGACAACAAGATGCAGGGTCCTCCAGAGGTTTGCATCCTAAGGTAAGCCATCCTTTCGACCTTCCCTATCCATTGCACACAAGCAGAAATGGCTCCAGTGGGCCCAGTAATACACGAAGACTGACTTCAAAACTGTTCTCTTCACTGAGTGCCGTGCAACCCTCGATGGTCCAGATGGATGGAGTGATGGTGAATGGGTGGTTGATGGCCACCCCATGCAAACAAGGCTACGGCGCCAACAAGGAGGTGGTGGAGTGATGTTTTGGGCTGGAATCATGGGGAGAGAGATTGTCGGCCCTTTTAGGATCCCTGACGGTGTAAAAATGACATCCATAATGTATGTGGAGTTTCTCAAAGAACACTTCCTGCCATGGTTCAAAAAGAAGAATCGTGCGTTCCGAAACAAGATAATTTTCATGCATGACAATGCACCGTCTCGTGCTGCAAAGAATACATCTGCATTTCTGGCTGCTATGGGCATAAGGGAAGACAAACTTATGGTGTGGCCCCCATCCTCCCCTGACCTCAACCCTATTGAGAACCTTTAGAGCATCATCAAGAGAAGTGTCTATGATGGCGGGAGGCAGTTCACATCTAAACAACAGCTCTGGGAGGCTATTCTGTCCTCATGCAAAGCAATTGAAGCAGATACCGTCCAAAAACTGACAAATTCAATGGATGGGAGAATCGAGAAGCTCCTTTTGAACAAGGGGTCCTATATTCAGATGTGACTTCACCTGTAATAATGTTTTGATTTTAAAAAGTGTTTGATTTCAGTTACATTTCAGTTAGTAGAAATCAGTTAGAAATTCCTGAGAGAGGCTAACATCACACACTACTACAGTGTCTGGCACATGGAAAAGGTATTCTTTCCTAAATTTGGGTATAAGGCAGGAAAAAGTCAGCTTTCAGTTTCAGTACGTGTCTTCATTATCACAATTCACTATCACAATGTGTTTTAGTAGTTGATTGCGCTGCATAGAAAAGTCCAAGTATTCCTGCATGTTGGGTCCCCACATGTAGCTATTGATGGGCTTGCCTCAGGAAAGCCATCCAATTCAGCATGTTCAATTTGAAATCCACAGTCTCTGGAGCCAAATCTATAGAAAACATAACAGCATTTACTTACATTTAGGTTAAAAGTAAGCCAAACAAGGAAGTCTCAATCCATCATCAAAGTTTTCCTGTGTGGTATGTCACAACCTGGCTCAGAGGTAGGACAAAAGATGGAGACCACACATGCATTTAAACTATGAAACATACATTTTATTTCAGTTCATCAGTAATGTTTGTAACGTAGGGGTGTATGAAAAGGTAAGATGAAACAAAACATAAATAATCAAAACTCAAACAAATCCAACAACTCAAGCAGGAGAGAGAGACAGAGTGAATGCCCAGAGCTCTAGATGAGCATTCACACCAATTCAGGTGTTAACCACCTCTCCTGATGAGATCCCAGACAACCAATCAAAAATTAGGTCAGGCCATAAGGCTGTCACATCCCCCTCCACAAGAGCGAGGTCCAACCTCCGACCCTGCAATAAATAAAAAAATATAAAATTTCATTTTCCTCAAAACACCTGTCTAACCCGTTATTTACCAACAACCAATGAAAATTGTCCCATCACGTCTCAATACACCCCCACCCCTAATTCTCACGACACAGCAACCTTGGATCCAAAGGAAGCACTTTTAAGAGTACCTAAAAATCAGGGCAGAAAACAAACAAAGACAAATGGGCAATTTTCCTATAAATCCAGATTTTAAATCAAAGATGCACGTGACAGTGCATCTGCAACCACATTTTCTTTGCCTTTAATATGACATATGTCCAAATTATATGGTTGCAACATTAAGGCCCATCGCATCAATCTTTGATTTGGGTTTTGGAGTGAGCGCAAAAAAAATAATGGGTTGTGGTCAGTATAAACAACCAAAGAAGAACCTGACCCAACATAAACATCAAAGTGTTGAAGGGCCCAAATAAGAGCAAGTGCCGCCTTTTCTATTACAGAATAATGTTTCTGATACGCTTTAAACTTCTTTGAGAAGTTACTTATGGGCCTTTCCTCCCCACTTTTGTCTGTCTGTAATAAAACTGCCCCAGCCCCAACATCTACTTGCAACTGAAAAGACCGGTGCAGCTGAGGAGCTGCGAGCACAGGAGCAGAGGACAACAGATGCTTCAAATGCCTGCTGACAAAGGGGAGACCAAACATACTTATGCTATATATGCTGCTGGACGAGAAAGCACAGAAACTCCAGGGAAGAGGTGTAGTTAGTAACATCCAAAGAAAAGGTGTAAGAGAGATAATGATTGACAGAACATAAAACCTTAGGCCCTGTTTATGCGGACTCCAAGGGATATCGAACTGCCTTACATTGAAAGGCACCCCAATTACTTCTAACTGTGCATATCAGTTCACCAGTAATGTTTGTAATGTAGGGGGTTAATTGGGGTTTAATAAAAGGTATGTTTCATAGTTTAAAGGCATGTGTGGTCTCCATCTTTTGTCCTACCTCTGAGCCAGGTTGTGACAAAAGTAGTACAGTTCATTGGGCACTCCTCCTGGACATGACGCTGTTCTGGAAGTGCGAATCCTGTGACTCTTCCACAGTCTCACACACTCATCCAAGTCCTTCTGAAGAACATCACTATAGCAAAATCTCAATAGGCACTGAAGCTCATGACTCCCGTTGAAGTATCCTGCATCTCGGAGGTCTGCAAATAACTCCATCCAGAACTGAGATCTATAGAAATGGATATAGGATATAATGATATGTCTGTGTGTGTACATATACTTAAACATAATTATAATTACTTTATGAAGGCCACTTACCTTCCCTTTCTGAATGTGGACCAGGACTTTGCGCTGGTTATTAGTGGATGAGCCATACATGTGGCTGGACGCTCTAGAGTAGTCGTCATGGTGATGGTGACGTAGGGTACACTGAATCGCAGCCATAATGCCATTCTCCGTGCTGCAATCAGTTCTCAGTCTCATGGGGATGACACCAAGGTTTCGCACACGACAGGAAATTGTGAGTGATCACCCTTGTGTAAACCAGGTTACTAGGCTCTTAGTATAAGTCCAGTCATCAATTGATTAATTGGAACAATAAGTTACAGTTAAGTCCATGATTGGTGTCACATAAATAGATATACAGATAAATAAATAGTTTGGGTTGGAACAATCTTGCATGAATAAATAGAATATATGATTAAAATCATAAATAGGTCGAAATGAAAGAGATCGATATGCATAAAAAGATTCATTATGTATTTAAAAAGTGTTTCATTCATTCAAGTGTACAAGATTCAGGTGACATGAGGAGTTGACATGAAGTGGCGTGGCTAGGCCGATCAGACGCTGTCGAGGCAGATGCGCCGTTGTGTTTTAGTTTTCTTTCTTCGCTCTCTCTCCCGGACCCTCGTAGAGGTGGCTGCATGCGTAGTTCTGCTGCAGACTTAGCGGTTAATTTTGTACGAGAAAAGATATTTAGCCACAGAAGTTTTTTTCGTTTTTTTCCCTCGAAACGCTGAGAGCGAGCACCATTCATCTTCCCTTGGTGAGTTGCCGAGCGGACCGGGTTTTAACGAATTGCAGAGGCGAAGTGAGTTGTTGTTAGCATTAGCGGCGCTAGCTTCCGCTATTAGCCATATTCCAATGCTACACATAACTGAACTCCCGTGTCCCTGTTTCTTTCAAGACCAAAACCTGGACTGAGCCATATATTCTTTGCCTGGAGCGTGTATGTATGTTACATGAACCTCTGGTGAGTTGTTTAATGTTAAAAGTCTGCTACTGTTAATACGGTTTATGGTTTATCGTTCATGTACATAACGTATATGTACATTAACAGATAAAAAGTGTTTTATCTGTTAATTGCGTCACCTTCGCTCTGTTTTTTTTTGTTTTTTTTTTTTGAGCGAGTGGCGGTAAAGAAAGGAGACACAGATTTAAAGGAGTGTTCCACCATTTTGTTATTATTAGAGAGTTAGAGTTAATAGGTTATTAAGACCAAATGTTACAATGTATGTATGTGTATGTATGTGTGTAATTTCCTTTCGTTTTGGCCTCTTTAGGCCGGGTCTTTTCCTTGGATGGAAATCTGATAGAGTCGACTTCTTCTGCTGAGGTTTCCTCCATCTATATGAGGTAGAGAGGAGCCGCAGTGGTTGTGGCGAGCCAACAAAAGGAAAGAAAGAACTGAGAGAACAGAGACTTCTCATTGATACGCTGTACTATTTCATTTTGTTTTGTTTTTTTCCCCTTGTGATTTTACATCTCATTGTGTATGCATCATCATTATTATTTCTTTATTTTCGTTATTAAAAAAAAAAAAAAACATTGTCTCCTCCTCCTCCTTTCCACTCTGCCATTTAATGCTCACTGCTGAGACCCACTTTCTCCTTGTAGTCGGGCTAGTCTTCTGAGCTTCTGGTCCACAAGGTAAATTAGTAAATGTTGATAACCACATATTCTGAATCTCACAGTTTTATCTGCATACGGTTAGAGCTGCGGAAGGTTACACTTGGGTGATTATTTGTTGGTCCACATTCAAGCCACAGTACTTTACGTGAAAATCCATCTATGCATCCTGCAAGTGCCAGACCGAGTGGTTTAAGTTTATCATGTAGTTTGGTCCCATTGAATGGTAGGTTCTTCTAATGAACCTTCTGCGTGCTCTCCTCTCGCACCCTCGGTGGTTAAGCTCCCTGGAGCAAATTCATCACATCATCTCTCCTCACTCAAAGGATGCACTTTATAATGGTAGCCAAACAGTTGCAAGGTCCACGAAGCTCCAACCTGATGGCATTAATTACAGCATTTGGAGAGCAATAATCCTTTCTGCAGAACAACCCTGCTTGACTCAATATACTTTTTAAAGTCTGCAAGCTGATGTTTATACCATGCAACTTTGACATTGTGTCCACGTTTTATATCGTACGGGTGTCCCTCATTGAAATATTGTGTGCAATAATGCAGCACATCTGGTCCTCCCGTCTGGTCCATGTCCTTTAAAAATTCCAGAGACCATCCACACGAAATGCAAAACCGCGGTAACAGGCTCAAATAGTTTCCACAAAATGGGCAAAACATTATTAACCTCCGTACAAACCACACAACATACTCACTCTGTACAATATTTTCAAAACAAAACGCTCACACAATCAGTTCTGGGTCAGATCGGGCTTTTGGTTCATTCCCTTTCCGTTAGGATTTTGTCTTTGTAAATTTGTTAAAGTAAAAGTGTTTGTAAAAGTGTTTTGAATTTTGTAAATTTCTTTTCTGGAATGTAAATTTGTTTTCAGCACTTACCAGCCACTGTAAGGCGGTGCCACAGCCAAGATCAAAGCAACAGAACTATGATGTCATCAGACATGTCATCAGACATGACAAAATTGTTGGTGTTACATCTTGCAATATAAATATAGGAGGGGAGTCAGATCATGACAGATGTAACTGGTGACCCGAAAAAATCTGACTCCCCTCTTTTTTTCTTTTCTGTTAACACTAGTTACAAATAACTTTACACATATGTCACAGAGGTGACAATATGCCAGCAGAGTGAAAATTGTTGGTGTTACATCTTGCATTGTAAATATAAGAGGGGAGTCAGATTATGACAAATTAAGGTTACAGAGTGGCCGGCCCAATCCCCAGAGCTAAATCCAATAGAAAACTTGTGGGGTGACATCAAAAATGCTGTTTCTGAGGCAAAACCGAGAAATGCAGAGGACTTGTGGAAGGCTGTCAAATCATCCTGGGCTGGAATACCTGTTTACAGGTGCCAGAAGTTGGTTGACTCCATGCAGCACAGATGTGAAGCACTTCTCATATAACAGTGGTTATACAACTAAATGTTAGTGTAGCGATTCACAGGAATGCTAAATCTTAACATTTTTTCAGTTTATTGATTATTTGAGTTATAATGAAAAATGCACACTGCTATTTTTTAACAGCCCAATATCATTTTTTCCTTAATTTTCTGCAAAAATATTGATACTTTTTTCTTCATGTAAAATATAATTTTTCTTCATGTAAAATATAATGTGCACTGTTCCCGATGAATGGAAATAAAAAATTAAAACAATAAAATATAAAAGGATTTTGAGCTTTACTCACGTTTAAAAAAAAAACACTGCTATTATTTAAGTGTTAAGTGTATGTGTATCAAATCGTTTACACTATACTACACTTTGATACACACATTTTGAGACACATAAACACAGTTTGATACATGCAACACTACACTATGACACACACAGTTTCATATACACATACTTTGATACATATTTGAAAGTATGTGTGTATGAAAGTGTGTCATAGTATGTATGTATCAAAGTATGCGAGTATCAAAGTGTGTGTGTATCAACGTTTGTCTGTATAATGGTATAAAACAAAGTATGTGTGTATGATACTCTTTCATGCACACATACTTTCAAAACACACATCCTGTGATACACACATACTTGCATATTTTAAAACACATAATTTGAAAGTATGCATCAATATGTGTATATGAAAGAGTATCATAGTTTGAATGCATGATACTCTTTCACATACTTTGTTACACACATATTATGAAACATACTTTCATACACAAAATTTGATACAGAAATTTTTGCTTACACAAATACTTTGATACAGCGTCATACACACATACTGTAGGAGCAAGGGATGCATTCTGGGTTGCATGCCTGTCACTCTGTCACCCGTAGGAGGGGTTAGGTGTGTGTGTGTGTGTCACCTGGGCGTAACGGTATTAATTAAAATCGTACCGGTTTGTAGTTTTTTGTTGCGTCAGAGGGGGTGAGTGGGGTGCCGTGATTTTCTGTTCACCGCAAACGCAATCTGTGTCATCCCATCTACAGAGCATCATGTGTTAAATCCAATATGTGTGTTTATCAATAAAACAATCAAAAGCAGCTACGGATGGACGTTTGGTTTGTACATAGCGTGTCGGACAGATTACCCTACATCACCCTCGCCGGCTAATTGTTGTGCTGGATAGCCGCTAAAACACATACTATGATACATAATTCAATAAACACATACTTCCATACACATACTTTTGAAGTATGTGTGTATTAATGTACACACTTTCAAGCAGGGTACATGGTAGTATTGACTAGGATTATTTAGGAGTATGCTTTCATTCACATACACTATGATGTACACATACTTTCATACACACATCATTTTTTGGTTCATATTTTGAAACAGGTACTTAAAAAGTATGTGTGTGTGAAAGTAATAATATCCCTGCCCACACTCCTGTTTGTGATTATGAAAACTTCAATAAAAAGTCTTCTGAACAAGTGACAGCAGTCACACTGCCTATTTCTATTCTGTTAAATATGGAGAATGGATTAATCTGTGTATCACTCTGCTTTTCTCCAGGCTATGTCTGGCTCTGTATTCAAGGTGCTCTATTGTACCTGTGTATTTCTATGTGTATGACATCGGTGAATTTTGATAATAAATCATAACATGTTCGCTCCTAAATGTTCCATCTCCATGGCGACAGAGAAAATAGATTTTTGGCCTGATTCAAAATATGGAATGGTCGCCATCTTTTTCTTTAAATTTTCATCTATAAATTTGTAGAAATTGATGCACAGAAATGAAAAGAAAAATATTTTTACATTACTACACACTTTTTGACACATGCCCCACGTGTCCCGGGATATTCAGTCCATTTTTACCAGCCAATAATCATTTTACACCGAGGAAATGCGGAGCGTCACCAAAAAGTGTTTTCCCAACACATTCTGTTGATTTTCGATTTTTATATTCAACACTTGACATGAATTAAATGTCGTCTGGGTCATTAAATTGATTTAAAAGTTTCATGAAGATGATTTCGCAAATTTGGCACATTAAAAGATGTCTTACTTGTCAAATTAAAGATCCACTGCCTGACTCTGCTCAGCAGGGGCTCCGAAACAGGGGCTGTGTTAGAGGACAGCTTCCAGCAGGTCTCAGAGTTTTTATTCAGCTCAGTCCAACAGTTCAGTCTGCAGCAGAACTTTTGCAGTCCACTTCAACTTTCCCAGAGACCTTTCTCAGCAGCCTAACATGTGTCGAGTCCGAGTCCAAATGAGCGGTTCCAGAAGTGCAGCTCTAAAGCCACGCCCCATCTTGTCTCCATGACTACTGATGCATGTGCATCGTGTGATGGAGACGATATACGGTGTGTGTGTGTGTGTGTGTGTGTTAATACACCTGCTTAACACCTGCTAAAGAAAATAAGATCAGATTTCAGCTCATAAGCATGTTCTCTAATGCCGCCTTCAAGTTTAAATAGTTGACCAGCAGCGTTTTTAGGAGGATACTTATTTATTTATTATTATTAATAATATTGTTTCCAGTGAGCCTCTTATCATTTATACACCATACAGACAGCACTGGTACAGTCAGGCCACATTCATGATTTTGTACAGTCGTACTAATATATATATATTTTTTCAGGCAGTTAATGCCAACTTTCTCCTTTAACACCAATGCTTCAAAATGTATTACAACCCCACAACTCCCTCTAGTGACATTACATCTATAGTACAGTGACTGTCTACCTCACTGCCTACAGGCTGCACACTGCCTTCACTATATATATGTAACGGAGTAGATCTATGCCTGTTAAATTATGGCAGAAAAAGGTGCAACACCGCCTTCTACTGGCGCAGTGGGTGATGTGGGTACTGCACAGAGAAAAGAGGACTTCGCTGTGGTAATTATTTCATTTAATGTTCCAGGTGTTTACACCCTGTATTTTACCATGTTAAGTACTCGTTGTGACCTACGCTAACAGTTTTGAGCAATATCTGTGACTTATTAGACCATAAAACAATGTTAGAGATTCGTTAATGTTGCTAAACTAGCTTAAATACTTTCCCTCGTGTCAGGTGTTGTTATCCCGAGACTGCGATACTTGAGCTTTCCCTCACCACTGTGGTGCTGTGTGCTGAGTTGCAGGAAAGAGCTGTAATAAAACACCCCATAATCCACCTGGTCGTCGTCTGTGGTCTGTAGAAGCAACAGTAGTCTGGAGCTGCATCTCACAGATAGCTGTGACCCGTCACATATGCTCTCATATAACCAGGTATATTTAGAACAGTGTCCATACTGACTGACTTTTCTGTTTTATAGCGACTGCCAGCCTGCCAGTGGTAGGAGCGGCAAGTGATCATCGACTGCCAGGCTAAAAACATCACTTACTATGCCTGAGGTCACATTTTGGCCTTGGCCTGAGATTAATTCCATAACCAATATGTTATGTTCCACTGAAGTTAGATACACGCTACAAGCTACAGGAGGAATACATCCCCCATCGTTAACTTCGCTGCCATTTTGACTGGAAAGGAGCCTAATTTATGTCACTGCCCTGCACCTGTGTGGTACAACTAATAACTACTAAAGATGCAAAAGTCAGTATGTCAACCATGAATTAATACAATGAATACAGTGATGAGCAACTAATAAATGCAAATGTTATTCCCCAAGTAAACCACTATGTGGGGAGGAAAGAAGTATTCCTTTCCTCTGAAGTACCATGTGAAGTCTCTGCTTCTCGTCAATGATCAGCTGTCAGTCAGCTTTAACAGCTGCAAATATATTTTGGTCTAATGATCAGAGCCTTAGACTTAATTGACCGAACTGTGATCAGCTGCTCTGGAGTTAAAAACGAGCTTAATCAACTCAGAGTTCAGTGTTTATTTAGAGATGACTGGACTTTCTGTAACAGGCCTCAGATATATGGCTACAAGAACCACAGGAAGCCTCAAGCTAACCAGAAACTATGATACAAACCATTTAAAGTGTACACATCTTTATATACATACAAACAGCCTGTCTGTGTGTGTGTATAAAGGTATGTGTGTATTAAAGCATGTATCACAGTAAACCAGTGTTTGGTAGATTATTTCTACATTGTAATAATGCTTATTGGCATTGCAGCTCATACCTTTGGAAAGCCTGATTATTTTAAATGGTGCCACATTTGTGACTTGTGACAAATGCTGATTGAAGAATGGGATACCATCCCACAGCAGTGTGTGTCCATGCTCGTGGCCAGCATGAGGAGGAGGTGTCAGGCTGTTGTGGCTGTGTATGGTTCTTCCATATGCACATGCTACTGAGGCTCCTGTATGTTAAATGAATAAATTGCCAATATGTCTTGTTTCTTCAGACTTCATCTAATCAAATCATCCAATCTTGCAGCAAAGAAAAGCTGTTTGGTTTAGATTTAGCAAATTTTACATACTCAGCTCTGCTGCTCATCCCGCAATTGCATGTTCCTTACAAATGTGGCACCATTTAAATAATCATTGCCAAAAAGCATTGTTCCAACACAGAAATAATCTACCAAAAAAAAATTGTTAGGTGGTATTTCAAGTGAACTAGCTAGTGCTGGCAGGGTCACCCAGTTGCACTGATTCCCATGCAGAGGAGTCCCCTTCACTCATCCTAGAAGCCATCAGACGAATGGAAAACCTTTTGGATGGAAATATGGCTAATATCAGGAATGACTAAGGAATTTCTTTAAAGGTCAATGACTTCACAAAACACATTTTACCCATACCCATAACTAATTATGACAGTGATGACATTTTATTTCCAAAAGGTTCAAAGTCAGCTTCACTGTAACATATAACACTTTTCTTGCTGTTACTCGACTAACAGACGGTGACATATACTGAATTGTCGACACTTGTGTTGGGTGCTCACCTTGAAACTGACAAAGATAAATTGAATAGATCAAGTTTCCTATTTGTCATGGCAACAACTTTGCTTTATTTCAGAATGCCTTAATGGTTGATCATGTTAAAAACATCCAAGGAATTTGACTTACACACTAACAGACATACAGCAGAACAAGAACAACAGAGCTCAACAAAGTCATGTTTGTACCCTGAGTCTTCTCAGGAAGAACAGTCTGCTCTTTGATGATGATGATGATGATGCAGCTGCTGCTGATGATCTGACAGTATCTAACTCTAAGATTCAACTACTATTTACACTTACACTTTTCATTTGACAGAAGACAGTATGGGGTGTCTCCATAGTTAGCTGAAGTAAAAGTTCCAAAACGTTCTAAAACTACCTATACCTATAAGCTGCATCAGCTTTCTGCATTCTCATTGGTCTTCAGCTTCTGAAGCTCCTCCTCCAACATGCTTATTCGCTGCAGCAGCTCCTTCCTGTCTTGCTGGGCGCTGAGCTCCGTCTGCTGCTCCACCTCCATGATCTTTCTCTCGTACCAACGCTCCAACTGAGTCAACACCGTTTCAAAGAAACGCTGAGTCACCTGACGGCATCATTTGAATTAGTTTTGGAGGTAAACTCTGAGAGTGAGCTGAGAAGCACAGCACCAGTCTGGTCTGAATGTTAAGGCAATTAGCTTAGCATAAAGACTGGAAGCAAGAGGTAAAGCCAGACTTGTCTTTAGCTCTTTGTGCATACAAGTTTGTTACTGTTATAAATGCCGAATTACAAAAATAAGACTCATGTTGTAATAAAATTGAACAATTCCATAGACTTAAAGAAAGCCCAACATGTGGAACATATCGGGCTGATTGATAGGTTGCAAGTTCCTCCTAGTGCACTCACCTCCTTAGCGTGCAGATTGTTCTTCTCCTGGCTGAATGTGGGCTCAATGGGTCGGTCAATGAAGAACTCCAGTGTCCTGGTGCTCTCTGTGTGTATCCCTGCACACCCGTGGGCACTCATCAGTTCTCCAAAGTGTTTCCTGTATTGCCCATCAGTGTTGTGTTCCTGTTGTTGGATCAGTCTGGATCCCTGGTCACTGATGCTGGACTGGCTGCTGCTGCTGGAGAAACCCTCCCCGCAAAGTTGCACCACTGATGCCATGGGATCCTTCTGCACTTCCAAGGCCCGCCAGTAGGGGTCAACAGAGCCCAGGAGGAGGTCTGAGGTAGGTTTAGTAGGCAGAGGAAACAGGGTTGTGTTCTCATAGTCATCTGAGGTGTAAACACAACACAAACACAAAAAGAATAGAAAGATTTGTTCAATGTTTTTATATATGAATAGCAAATAAAATACAAAAGACAAACATTAGTTTAGTAGCTGACATATAACTCACACATAACTATCAACTCCAACAGAAGCTGTTAAGTAGACCTTGACTTAAATTTTCAAAATGTGAACTGTGTTTGCTCTGAATGGAAAGCCAATGCAGTTTCACATCCTGCATTTAATGTTAAACATTCACCACTCCTGATGGAATTCTGTCATGGATCAAATGACATACCCTGTGTTTAAGTTGAAACGACAGGAAGTAAGCAGGGAAACACACTGTGACCTGGCTAACATGACAGAATGGTGTTGGAAACCTTTGGGGTAAACCAGGTACACAGCTCAAGAAAATACGTTATAGGTCTGTTTATGGAAATGTTAATGAAAATGTTCTAGATTTAAAATCAAAATCGAATCAAATTTTATTTGTATAGCCCAAAGTCACAAAACACATTTTGCCTCAGAGGGCTTTACAATCTGTACAGGGAGTGACACCCTCTGTCCTTAGACCGTCAGTTCGAGTGAGGAAAAACTTGCCCACAAAAAAACTTTAACAGGGAAAAAATGTGGAAGAAACCTCAGGAAGAGCCACAGAGGAGGGATCCCTCTTCCAGGACGGACAGACGTGCAATGGATGTCACATGTACAGAACAATCAACACAAACATGTCGTACAATTACAATGAATTACAATAAATGGTAAAGTGATTGCAGTAGCAGTTGAATCTGTGATAGAGATAGAGAGACACAGATGCACAGCAGCAATAAGTCATTAACCAACAAAGCTGTAGTGGAGATGGTAGCAATAATGACTATTTATGGCATATAATGCTATATATGGTGTATATATCGTCAGCAGCAGACCACGGCGGCAGCCACGATCCATGAGAACCTGCTGGACGGGAAAGCACAGAAACTCCGGGGAAGAAGTTTAGTTAGTAACATCCAAAGAAAAGGTGTAAGAGAGATAATGATCGACAGAACAATAGGACCTCAGGCCCCGTTTATGCAGACTCTAAGGGTTATCGAACTGCTTTACATTGAGAGAGAGAGAGAGAGAGAGAGAGAGGGAGAGGGAGAGAGGGTTTACAGTAAAGGGACATCAAGTGGACGTCAGCAGCAGACCACAGCAGCGGCCACGATCCATGAGAACCCGGGGAAGAAGTTTAGTTAGTAGGGGGGGTCCCGGGGGGGTCCCCCGGTAGTCTAGTCCTATGGCAGCATAACTAAGGGAAGGCCTGAGCCAGCCCTAACTATGAGCGCTATCAAAAAGGAAAGTCTTAAGTCTAGTCTTGAAGGTGGTGACCGTGCCTGCCTCCCGAACCCAGAAAGGTAGTTTGTTCCACAGAAGAGGAGCTTGATAGCTGAAAGCTCTGGCTCCCAGTCTACTTTTGGAAACTATGGGAACCACAAGGAACCCAGCATTCTGAGAGCGCAGTAGCCTAGAGGGGTAGTAGGGAACTATGAGTTCTTTTAGATATGATGGTGCCTGGCCATGAAGAACTTTGTACGTAAGGAGAAGAATTTTAAATTCTATTCTAGATTTAACAGGTAGCCAGTGCAAGGAAGCCAAAATGGGAGAGATGTGATCTCTGATTTTGGTTCCTGTCAGAACACGTGCAGCAGCATTCTGAATTAGCTGCAAAGTCCTAAGAGACTTATTGGGGCAGCCGGATAATAGAGAGTTACAGTAGTCCAGCCAAGAAGTAACAAATGCATGGACTAGTTTTTCTGCATCCGCTTGGGACAGGATGCGTCTGATTTTGGTAATGTTGCGTAAGTGGAAGAATGCAGTCTTTGAAATTTGTTTTATGTGGGCATTAAAGGACAAATCCTGATCAAAAATAACTCCAAGGTTCTTTACGGTGGAGCTGGAGGCCAGGGTGGTCCCGTCTAAGGTGGCCAAGTCTCCGGAAAGAGAGTTTCTGAGGTGTTTGGGTCCAATTACAAGTACTTCAGTTTTATCTGAGTTCAACATCAGAAAGTTATAGGTCATCCAAGTTTTTATATCCCTAAGGCACGCTTGCAGTTTGGCTAAATTATTGGTTTCATCAGGCTTGATCGATAAATATAATTGGGTGTCGTCAGCATAACAATGAAAATTAATGGAGTGATTCCTAATAATGTTCCCAAGAGGAAGCATATATAGACTGAATAGAAGAGGCCCCAGTACAGAACCTTGTGGGACTCCATGAGAGACTTTGGTATGTATGGAGGATTCATCATTGACGTGGACAAACTGAGATCGATCTAAGAAATACGACCTAAACCAGCTTAGGGCGGTTCCTTTGATGCCAATCTGATGTTCCAGTCTCTGTAAATGATGAGTCCTTTGTCTGATGCCATTAGGAGATCGTTTGTGACTTTGACTAGTGCGGTCTCTGTGCTATGATGGACTCTAAATCCTGACTGAAAATCCTCGAATAAACTGTTCTTGTGAAGAAATTCACACAGCTGATTAGCTACAGCTTTCTCGAGTAACTTAGAAAGAAAGGGAAGGTTTGATATCGGTCTATAATTGGCTAAAACCTCTGGATCTAGAGTGGGCTTTTTAAGAAGAGGTTTAATTACAGCTACTTTAAAGGAAAGGTAAAGGTCTAAAGGTAAAATGTCCTTGAGCAGCCTGGTTGGGATGGGGTCAAGGAGACAGGTTGACAACTTAGATGAAGAAATTATTGAAGTTATTTGATGAAGGTCAATGGGAGAAAAGCAGTCTAAATATGTATCAAGTTTTGCAGCTGTTTCCAAACTTGCTGTGTCAGAATGCAGATCTGTGCCTGTCGGAGGAGAGGCATGATGTATTTTGTCTCTAATAGTCCTAATTTTATCATTAAAGAAGCTCATGAAGTCATTACTAGTTAGACCCAGAGGAGTAGATGGGTCAATAGAGCTGTGGTTCTCTGTTAGCCTGGCTACAGTGCTGAAGAGAAACCTGGGGTTGTTCTTGTTTTCCTCTATTAAAGAAGAGTAATAAGCTGTTCTGGCATTATGGAGAGCCTTCCTGTAGGTTTTAAGATTATCTTGCCAGACTAAGCGAGATTCTTCCAGTTTAGTGACACGCCATTTGCGTTCAGAATTATGTGCCATTTGCTTTAATTTACGAGTCTGCTGGCTATACCATGGTGCTAACCTCCTCTGTTTAATATTCTTCTTTTTCAGAGGTGCAATAGAGTCAAGTGCTGTCTGTAATGAGCCTGTAGTACTCTCAACAAGATGATCTATTTGTGAGGGGCTCATGGAAGCAGACAAGTCCTCTGCTACATTGAGACATGGCATTGAGTTCAATACTGAAGGAATCACTTCCTTGAATTTGGCAACAGCACTGTCAGATAAACATCTGCTGTAAGAGTTTCTACAAAAAGGCTTATAGTCCAGTAATATGAACTCAAAGGTTATTAAAAAATGGTCAGAAAGAAGAGGATTCTGTGGATAAACTATAAGATGATCAAGTTCAATGCCATATGAGAGAACGAGATCAAGTGTGTGGTTCAGACGATGATTCGATTTATTTACACTCTGACAGAAGCCAATTGAATCTAATAGAGGCAAATTCTGCAAATTCAAATAAAAATTCAGAGTAAGGGCCAGGAGTGCGATATACTATGATGAATAGGATTGGCTGTAATGTTTTCCATGTTGGGTGAGTGAGGCTAAGAACAAGACTTTCAAATGAATTATAATTTAGTTTAGGTTTAGGATTTATTAATAGACTTGAGTCAAATATGGCTCCAACTCCGCCACCTCGACCATTACTTCGAGGAATATGAGTGTTACAATGACTGGGAGGAGTGGATTCATTTAAGCTAACATATTCACCCTCCTGCAGCCAGGTTTCAGTGAGGCAAAATAAATCAATATCATAATCAGATATTAATTCATTGACTAAAAGAGCTTTAGAGGACAGGGACCTGATATTCAGGAGTCCACATTTAATGCTCTTGTTTTGTACTGGTGGAGATGTTGATTTAATTTTTATTAAGTTTTTATGATGAACTCCTTCTCTGTTTCTTTTATCTTTAAACAATGTAGGTGGACGGGGGACAGACCCAGTCTCTATACTAAAGTACTGGGTGGGCAACTGATCTAATGGAGGCGCAGAGAAGTGTGTAAGACTGCAGCTCTGCTTCCTGGTCTCAACTCTGGGTTGTCACGGTTTCGGTCGTTTAATAAATTGGTCCATGTTTCTAGATATGAGAGCTGCTCCATCCAAAGTGGGATGGATGCCGTCTCTCCTAATCAGACCAGGTTTTCCCCAGAAAGGTGTCCAATTGTCTATGAAGCCCACATCGTTTGCTGGACACCACCTCGACAACCAGCGGTGAAATGACGACATGCGGCTAAACATGTCATCACTGGTTACACTGGGTAGGGGTCCAGAGAAAACTACGGAGTCCGACATCGTTTTGGTGTATTCACACACCGATGAAACATTCATTTTAGTGACCTCCGATTGGTGTAACCGGGAGTCATTACCGCCGACGTGGATAACAATCTTACTGTATCTACGTTTAGCCTTAGCCAGCAGTTTCAAGTTAGACTCAATGTCGCCTGCTCTGGCCCCTGGGATGCATTTGACTATGGCCCCCGGTGTCGCTAACTTCACGTTCCGCAAAATGGAGCTGCCAATGACCAGAGTTGGTTTCTCAGTGGGTGTGTTGCTGAGCGGGGAAAATCTGTTTGAAACGTGAAGCGGTTGGTGGTGTACAGTGGGCTTCAGCTTGGGGCTATGCCTCTCTCGGACAGTCACCCAGCCTCCCGGCTGCTCGGGAACTACCGGGGGACTGCTAGCTGAAGCTACCTTCGGTGGTACCGCACCGGCTACAGGGGACTGGCTAACCATAGCAGCAACTGACTGTTCTGTGGTGCGGTGCCTCTAACTTACTGAGCCTCACCTCTCGCCATCTACAAATAGACTACATTTATTACAGGTACCATTATCGCTAAAGGAGGACGAGGAGTAGCTAAACATGTGGCACACAGGGCAGGAGAGAGCAGGAGAGGACAGAGGAGGAGAGCAGAGAAGAGGAGAGCAGGGAGAGGCCATTGCTAAAGCTAGGCTAGAGAGCACGGCTAGGAGAGAGACAGGTAAAACTATCGGACTGCGGTTACTAGAGTTTAAGAAACCTGTTCCTGTAGACAGAACAAGTCTAAAGGTAGTGTGGAGTTATGTAGATAGTCACTGATGTGAAAAATGTACGAAAAGTTGTTTAAGTGAGCAGAGCAGAGAGCGCCGTGGGACTAACACCGGTAACCGGAAGTGACAGTGACAGAATACGCTTACTGTAAAGCAGGTGGAGCAGTCTATCCAAATATGAGTTTGTCTCCATGAACAACCAACATAACTAATTAATCTCAGAAAGGCAGACAAGCGAACAAACGTTTGGTGTCACAGCTCACCTGTTGATGCCGGTGTAGTTATATATCATTGTTCTTGGACATACCTGATGACCTCTTCACTTTCATTTCAAAGTACGTCCTCCTCCCCATCTGCTCCTGCACTGGGCCCTCCATACTGTGGGTAGATGCTGATGGAAGGATGTTGACGTAGTTAGCCAGTGAAGCACAGCTGTCTCCAGATGCCACGGACAGTAAGGGGAGTGATTCCAGGTCAGTGTCTGCCAGAGACTGCTCCACGGACGGTGAGGGGAGGAGTTTGTAGTATTGAGCTTTGGCTGGGATCTGGACATCTACGTCCTTCAGCTGGGACATACACCACTTCTTCAATTCATGACTCACTGCTGCCTGCTTGATAAGAGACAGATCTGCTGTATGATCAAACCTGTTCTGTTCAAGATGACAAGAATCCATTTCAATTTCCATTCATGACTCTTGTCTTAAAATGATCCCAGAAGCAGCCACATTGACCCGTGTGTTCCCTAAATGGAAAATAAACCAGGGTCAGTTCCAGGTACCTGTGTCATTAGGGCTTCCTCTCTTAGCTGTGCAACTCTCTGCTCGGTCCTGTAGATCATGTTCTTCCTCTCTGCCGCTGCTCTTTCCTGATTCAGGATGTCCAGCACTTTAATCTGACCAAGACAAAGTATAAAAAACCTGGATCAAGGAATTATCTAACTATTTTTGGAACTTCATGGCATGAACTTTCGATATTGCTACTGTGTCTAGGCATGGAGCTCAGTCACTGAAGACGTGAAAGTAAACTGAAGCCCTGATCTGTAATCAGAGAGAGTAGAAGCAGACCTGATGTCTGTTCCTGCATTCTATTTGACCCAGCCTTCTGTCGACTTGCTCCTGGATGTCCAGGATGTGCAGCCTCATGTCCTCCTGTGTGACTTTCAGTTGGTCCTCAAGCTTCTTGAGCAAAGGCTTACAGTGGCATCCGTTGGCTGGTGCCTGAAGAGAGGGTCAGAAGTCTCAAACTGCACACTCAGCAGAGGGATTCCATGTGGTACACTTTTAATGGTCTGTTCTTTTCTAGTAGATATGCTCAACAAAGCTCAGCACAAAGAAAATCTAACCATAATTATTCTGCCCTCTCAGTGCTTTTGGATCTTACAAAAATGTTTGTAGTTTAAAATGACTAACCTGTCTAATGTTGCCGTTCTTATCACGGTACAGTGTGTAAAGCTGAAAGGCTTTTCCGCCATCATCACAGAGCAGGTCCTTCTTCACGTGGAAGTCATTCTTGCCTTTTCTCAGACCGTCTTTATTCAAATCCTACAGGAGGAAAAGTAACAGATTACAAGAGGAAAGTTAGAGATTACAATCAGACAGTCAGAGTGGCTGGATCATTTCAGACCCAGCCTCTCTCCTATATCCTGTTTAAATGAATCTTTCATTTCATCGCCAGTCATTTCATTCATTTTAATTAGTGCTGTGCTGTAGCCCTCCTTTGGGCAATTAAAAAAGAGCAGGTTGCAGGTTCTCAAACACTGAAGGCAACACTGTTTGCTTCGGTGAAAGCCAAGGAAAGCAACACCACACACCACAATAAACAACACACCACAATAAAGTGACCTGAGTCTAGTCTACAGTGACGAGGTAGCTGCCATGTGACAAATGAACAAAAGACAAACTTGAAGATGCACAGTTGAGTTGCGAACTACTCCTCTCTGTTATCATGCTACCACCGCTGCCATGTGGCGAGGGAACGTACTGCATGAAAATTAATGAGTCACTCACTGAGACAACTCATTACTCCTGAGTCATATAAAAGATTAGTTCAAGTTGAACGATACGTTCAAGTTACTTCAGTCGCCCTTGTTTTCCTGATCCTACCTGCCTGATTATCCAGGTTCAGAACAGGATGTTCTGAGCTCACAGCCAGGCAGCTGATCTATGACTGAACTGCCAATGTTCAAGCCCTCATTTAAACTGTGGACTAGCTGAACATACTGGTCCTAGTGGCTCTGTTGTTGACCTACCTGTTCCTGGATTCCCCTCCTCTTGTGGTGGTGGTAGGGGCTGCTGATGAAGGCTGGGATCTTGTGGTAATGCTGCTGCTGCTTCTGGTGTGGACCTATCTTGAAGGGAGTCATGCTCTCCATCTGTTCACTGCTTCTGGTTTCCTCAACCACAGAACTGCTGTCCTGCTCAGGACACACAGAAAAGAGGCAATGTCATTTAATTTAACTGGAGAATGGTTGGAGAATTATTGGTTCTTACTTTGTTTGGTAGAATGTCTACTCTGGTGACAGACTGGGTCCTGCGCTCGGCTGTCAGTCTTTCTCTTTGTTTCCTTATTGTTCTTCCTCGCATGAAGCGATGCACCTGAAAACAATTACAAAATCTGCTGTGGTTACATTACCCAAGGAACCTGGGAGTGACATTGGATGATGAGCTGTCCGATCACTTACAACACTGCCACGATAACTTTCAGATTCATTTGAGCATGTTCGGCATGCATTGTCTGACCTCTGCAGTTCATCCAGAATGCAGCAGGCTGACTGGTCTTCAGCCTACACAAGTTCTCGAGTGGCTTCAGATGGCAGCTCAAATCTGATTCAGTACACTGGCACCTGCCTACCATGCTGTAAATGGCTCCAGGTCACCCTACATCCAGGACATGGTTGCACCATGCTCTGCCACGACCAATCATCGTTGTATGTAAGACAACTTGATTACTACATTTTAAGAACCTTTCATTTCATGAACCTACAATTAGACAAGATGTTTGATCATTCTATTAAAATTGCAATTGCTATGTAATGATAGTTAGATATACAAATCATATTTTTGATTTTGAATAGTAGAAATCATGTTTTGGTTGAAGCTTCTGTCTCTAACTAATAAAAGTTTATATTGCAGATACCAACCTGAGGAGCTCTGGCCAGGAGAAGTGCCACATCTTTGTTGTTGTTGTCTCTGGCTTTATCCAGGGCTGTTTTACCTGCCTAGAAGTGAGCAGTACATCATGAACATTAGACAAAACACACACTGGCATTTCATATGACAAACTTTTTAAGAGAGCAGAACCCTGAAATGATCTCATGACACTGTCCATACAGAGCAGGTCTAAACTGCACTCTTTGTTACATCATTCACAGACACACAACAAATCCCATTAAGACCAAGCACTCAGAAACAGAGAGTCAAGGAGAAGAGACAGAGGTGTCTGACTAATAATATATATGCTTCAGGTCACCAAAGGCTACAACTTCTAGCTCACGTGCAGTGTTTTGACTTTGCGCATGCAGTCCCCATGTCCAGGCACTGTCCACATTGCTCTGGACCAATGGTACTAATTATGTGCCACTTAATGTTAATTATATGCTGTAGATCACTAATCAGCTTATGCAGAGGAGCCTCATTCAGTCAATCATTGGCGCTCCCTTATTTAGTTAACACTAACCTCTCGAGTTACTCATCTATGTTCATTTTTAATTCAAATGTTCACATTTAGTTTATTCTCTTTTTACAGTAACAACACACACACACTCACACGGTAACAATAAAACAAGGAGCAAGATACAATCCGGAGTGTGAGAGTGTGTTATTGAGTGGACGGATTACCACTATCGTCATCGCCATCACTGTTCATAGGGGACAAACTGTGGAGGTGTGCAGCCACAGAACAGCATCCAGATAATTCTATTTCATCATTCTTATTAGACTTATAAAAGAGGTGTTGGCTTCTGATCACCAAACTAATAAATAAGTTAATAAGTTTGATTGTGTATAAGAAAACTACACAATCAAAGTGCAGTATGGGAAGTGAAGGATAGATTGGTGTTTTTATAGCTCCAGACTAGGACCTATATAAACTCTGGACATGTCAGCCTGTACTGCAAAGAGTTTGACTACTCCATTTTTTTCATTCTCTCCCAACGTTATGAATGTGCAATTACTCACTGTAGTACTGTCAGACATATTTCATGATATGAGGATAATCAAAAGGTAAAGCTATTTGGACTACACATCCAGCTTGTAGATGGATGGTGGTGTGTTTGGAACTTACATTGTTTCTGATTGTACCATCAGCTCCTGCCTCCAGTAACACCTGAACTGTCCGCTTATGATTCAGAGCAGCAGCCACGTGGAGAGCTGTGTCCCCTCTCTGCAGGTAAACATGCACAGATGTACAGTATGTTTCTGAACCGGTAACACTTTATTTCACTGCTCCATCAATTCACAGAAAGAACTGTGCAACATGATTCTACGACATTCACAGGCAAAACCACAAACAGTGAAAGCACAGATTTATACACACATCACACACACACCAGTGGTGCCAGGCATACCAGACAAAGGCAGTACTGAAATCACACACTGAAATCTGTTCCATAAACAGCAGTGTACCCAGTCCTGAAACTATGTGTCAGTAGTTTATTCACAGTGTGCGCGCGTGTGTGTGTGTGTGTGTGTGTGTGTGTGTGTTTGATATGAGCTGTCAGATTCCCTGCAACACTGACACACTGTACCTGATTTCTCTCTGTCACAGAGCAGAGAGAACTCAGCAGGATCTTCACCAGGTTCAGATTGTTGTAGCGAGCAGCCACATGCAAACACGTGTCACCCATCTGGAAGCACAAGAGAGGGAATTCCATGGTCAGTGACACGTCAGGTGTATTATAAAACTCTTCCTTGGATAGCACATAGTCCAGTCAGCACTGTGACATAATGGTGAGTCAAATGATTTAGCTAATTTGTTAGTGTCTGAAGAGAACACAGTGCATAGTGTGAAGCTGGAGGACTCACATTGTTCTTGGTGTCGGCTGTGGATCCTCCGAGCAGCAGAAGGCGTGCAGTCTGAGCGTGTGCGTTCTGACAGGCCAGATGGAGTGCTGTGTTTCCTGCCTGAATCAGCGTAACACTGTTACTACAGAGTCAGTCCAGCTCCTCATGTTAAACTGTTATTGTTGAGATGTTTTGTCATATTACAGATGATGTTATGCTACTATAACTCCATCTCTAAGAGGAAAAGCAACCTGATACTCATCATAATAATTACCTGAAGATTCCTCTGCACTGGAGTATAATGTTAACCCTGGCCATATATTCAAATATATAATATAATATAATATAATATAATATAATATAATATAATATAATATAATATAATATAACAGACTGACAGATAGGACATACTGTATGCAATACAAAAGGATGTAACAGCAATGTCTCGTCACATTCTCATCTTGAGAACTGCTGTCCTGTTTTCTGTTGATCGATACAACATGGAGATGAAAGTTTCAGGAAAACAATATAGAGTGCGTGGATAATCTCATGCTGTCAAATATAATGTGGATTGTTACGATGATTATGTATTATCGTTATCCTACCTTGTTCCTGGTGTGTACATCAGCTCTTGCCTTGACCAGCAGTTTGACACAGTGAGAGAAACCATGCCAAGACACCTCATGCAGCGCAGTGTTGCCGTCCTCAAACAAATATTGGACATAGTATTCCCATCACAAACCTTTTTCTGTTACGTGACATCTGGAGCATTTTATCAATATGAAGTCTTTCTGTGATTTTATTCGAAACACAGACTGGAAGGACATGACATACTTCCAAGCACACAGGTGCAAGCAGCTCCTGTGTCAGCACCTCCAAACATGTCCAAATATAAAGCTGTCCAGAAATAACTGGATCAAAGAGTACTGAGCATACACCTGAATGCTGACGTCATTACATGCCTGCAGTAGATAGGACTCACTTTACAAGGCTTACTCATCCTCAGTAGAAACAGAAGAGAATGCTGTCCACTCTCAATTCAGCTGCTCATACAAGCAACAAACTATTTCAAACACCACATCAATGTCAGATCTTTTTTCTAGGTCCAGGTTGGAACTTTTTTCATCTGACAAATGCATGAATGAATGTTCCTGTATGTCTGAACACATTCACACAGTGTGTGTTCACCACTCACTCTGTTCTGCAGGTCCACAGCACAGCCTCCCTGAATCAGCGCAGCCACGGCATTACTGTTCCCAACCATGGCCGCTCGGTGCAGAGCCGTCTGCTGAATCAAGTAAAAGAAAAAATAATAAAATAGAATCAAATCATTTTCCCTTTCTTCGCACATACTGTAAAGTCTGACATGTTTCATATTAAACTATTACATCTGCAGAGAATCTGATAGGAAATATTATATATACCACACATATAAAATATGATGAGCTGACTGAAAGCGGTTATAATAATATGTTTCTATTAACATGGATCACATCTTTAGCCTCTTAAGGCTCCTTGTCCTGGTTTGATCTCTCACTGGTCTGACTGGTTTCCAGAAGCTGCAGCAGTCAAAACCTGCTCAGCAAAGTTATTAACTGTCTGCTTGGCAGGAATATGAGTACATATAGCACATGAGTATCATCACTTCATCTTTGATATATTTTATTTCATATGTGTTGCTTGATATTCAAAATGATTAATTCAATTTTTGTTTTCTATACCTCTTATTTATTTATTTTTTCTTCCCCTGTTTATCCATATTTATTTCTGTCTTTGTTTTCTGCTGCTACAACTACATGATGATCTCCAACCGTGGCTCCTCGGTGGACTGCCTCAGGTCTGAAACACTGGAACACATGGACCGATGCGGAAGAGGCAGGACTGCCAAATTTTACTTTTATTTCTTGTCAGATATTGTCAGTCATGCTTGCATGTTGGGGCTCAGTCAATAAATACCACTGACCTGAATTCTCATACTGACTGTCCTGCTCCTTTAATTAAACATCTGACCCAAATGACAAAGGATTTCATGTCAGTGCTGCCGTATGTGAGCTCAGATTATGTTCTATGCTGAGGGTCAACCTTTAATCTTTGCTACGGATTATAAGCCATCTTGGACTCATAGTATGTGTACATACTACACTGAAGCACATGGGCTCGTCACTCTCACATACAGTTCTTTCTTTCTGTATATATACACACAGCCCTTGAAAAAAGCTGACCAAACCCGATTACAAAAAAGTTGGGACGCTGTGTAAAATGTAAATGGATGGTCTTTCTCCTCTTTAATCTGCAGGACACAAAAGAATTTAAAATTTTTGATTGATCTGACCTCAGAACAGTTTTCCATTTTTCCTCAGACTATTTTAAATGAGCATTGCCCAGAGAAGACGGCAGCATTTCTGGATCATGTTCACATATGACTTCTTCTTCGCATGATGCAGCTTTAACTAGAAGTTGTGGCTTGCATGATGAACTATGTTCACAGGCAGTGATTTCTGGAAGTGTTCCTGAACTCATGCAGCGATTTCCAGTCAGGAATCATAAATCACCTTTTTAATCCCGTGCCGTCTGAGGGCCTGAAGATCATGAGCATCCAGTTTTGACCTTTGACCTTGTCCTTTGTGCACAGAGACTGCTCCTGATTCTCTGTTTGAAGATCCCACCATCTACAGTGTAAAATATCATCAAAGTCTTTGCAATTTTGAGGTTGAGGAACATTTTTCTGAAATTGTTTTTTTTTTCTGAAATTGTTGTATTTGTTACAGATTGTTGAACTTATGCTCATCTGTACATCTAAGAGGCTTTGCCTTTGTTGCCCCTGTCCCAACTTTTCTGAGATGTGGTCTCAGTTTTAACATGTGATATGTTGTTTATGTTTCATTGGGAGTAAAATGTGGGTTTGTGAGATTTGCAAATCATTGCATTCTGTTTTTGTTTACGTTGTCCAAACTTTTTTGGAATTGGGGTTGTACTTGGAATTGCATTCCATATTTACACTATGTTATATATATTATATATAAAAATATTTTTAAAATATTGAAATTTGATGTTTTATGATGTCTTGTCATCAGTTGATCAGACGGTGATTTACAAGGTGTTTATTGTCTCAGATAAATTGTGATGACCCACTCCACCTTGTCTTCCGGTTCCTGGTTGTGTGGCTTGTCTTGTTTTCACTGTGGGTACTTTAAGTGGGCGTGGTGGAGCCCTCAGCAAACTGGACACGCCTGGCGTCTGTGCTCAGTACTGTCTCTCCTCCCTGAGACAACCAACCGTTTTTTTGGGTTTGATGGTTTGATTGTGTTGTTGCATCTTATTACAACACCACACTCATACCCTTCTCTAATCATACACTCACTTACACCGCTGATCCTACTGATGTCACATACTACTGTTAGTTTAGTTTAAGTATTCTTTTCTTAATAAATAATTATTTGACTTTGTTGTGTGTGCCTCCCTCCTTTGGTCATGGCCGTATGGCCTGCTTTGTGACAAAATTATTCAATGGTTTTGCCTCATAAAATACTTGAAGACTCCTAATTGGCTGCCAGTGGCAAAAGTCTTTGCTGTCTCGGTGGACAAACATTGGACAAAGCAGAGGTCTTTGACATCAGAGACAGGGCTTTATGTCTTGTGCCTGTGTGTGGTTAGATATTTGGATTAAGCTCAGTGAGACTGTGGCTTTCCACCATGGCCATAACCTGCTCTTCAGCCATTTGCTGAGAGCTTCAACAGAACCATAAAAAGTTCACAGCGTTCACTGACACAAACATTGTTCACAGCTTTGCATTACTGTACAGGTCACTACACTGCATTTACATTTCGTGTGCAAAGAACAAACAAACAGAACACATTGAAGCATGTTGTAGCATTTTCTCTTCTCTCTGTGAAACACTACTCACCAAAAGTTAGTGACATTCAGCTTTCAGATGAGGGCGCACCTAACATGCACTCTGACCTTTACAGGTGAACTCCATTTGACCTTCTCTAAACTTTTGAATGCACACGTCCAACTGTTCAATGTTTCAGTGCTTATTGCATAACGTGCTGTTCTCCAACAACAAGTGTGTGATCCATGAATGTTCCACTAAATGTTCTGCTTCAATCACAGTTTGTATTTACAGTCCTCTTCATCATGTTGTTCACATTCTGACATCATGGCACCGAGACGACCCCTAGCAGTCCATCAGCAGTACCTGCTCAGTGTGAGGCTTCAAACAGGAAGTTCTCAGAGGGAAGTTACCACTGAGCACTGAGTGTCATCAGCAGATTGAAATAAGTCCACTTATGAACAGCGTGAGACGTTGAGCTGTAATCGATACTCAAGGTCACATGACAAGTTACTGAGACATTAAAATGAGTTGTTGTGGTATACACACCACTGTTGTTAGCTTTTGTTTCAATCAAATGTTTGCGATGAAGAAATTACCATTGCATGCTTTTAAATGCCCAACTTTCATGATATAAGATCACTGTAGCATGAACTGCTTACATTTTCCATAAGTTTCACCCAAAAGTCAAATACTCTGAACTTTTTGTGAATAGTGTAGTTGTCCTTCATTTATCTTAAACAGAATCTTGCTTGTTTTTACAACTGTGTCACTGTGCAAATATAATAATAATAATAATAATAATAATAATAATAATAATAATCAATAAATAATAAGTGACAGCATTACTGTTACTGTTGTTGTTTGTACCTGAATCTCCATAGAGCCTGCAGACTTCAGTTCCACTCTGTCGTAGCAGAAAGGAGGATCCAAGCAAAATCCAAACAAGCCTTTGAAAGTAGCTGTAGCTGTGTTTGTGGTGTGTAAGAGGATGATGCTGCTGCTGCTGGGGCTGCTCACTGTGAGAAGATGTGCTGAGAGACGCCAGCTGTTACAGTGCAGCAGTGAGAGAGTGAGAGAGTGAGAGAGAGAGAGAGAGAGAGAGTCAGAGAGAGAGAGAGAGAGAGAGAGAGATCTACAATAATACCTTTATTGCATGGTCATGTACAAAGGGTTAATCATGATTATGGTCAGTTAATCTGTGATGTGAAGTCACTTGTCAACTGAAAGAATACACACACACGCACACACACACACACACACACACACACACACACACACACACACACACACACTGTATTAGTGTAGTATTTGGTGAATCTTTCTGAAACGTATTCCATGAGGATTGGAATCAGGACAGCAGATGAAATCTCTGATTCACCCTGTTTGGCTGGAAAAGCTGTTATGTTGTCATTTAGATGGAGGCTTTTGTTGCACATAATATCAGGATAGGATAGAGAGAAAACATGAAAATCAAGATTAGAGTGTGATGACAGCTGGGTTCTTATCAAACATGAAAATCCTCTGGTCAGATCACAGAGCTCATCAGAGGATTTTCACATGACCAGCTGGTAGACAGTCACGATAATGTGCCTGACACTGACTACCTGTCACACTCACAATGATATAATACTGTCACATATGTCACCTTGAAAACATGTGGCATCATGTGACTTCACACTGTAGTTTGTTTGTAGTTACCAATGACATCCTCCTCTCTGCAGACTCCGGCCACATCACCAGCTTTCGACACCATCAACCACACCATTCTCCTCTCTCGCCTTGAGTCTTCCCTCGGCATCACTGGCACTGCACTCTGCTGGCTCAAATCATACCTCACAGACCGACAACAACAACAAACAATTCATCCACATCAACAACTGCTCCTCCTCCACTATTGCTCTGCCCCAAGGCATCCCTCAGGGTTCAGTGCTTGGTCCTCTCCTCTTCATACTTTACCTGCTCCCCGTTGGTAACATCATTCACCACCATGGCCTCCATTTCCACTGTTACAGCGATGACGTCCAGCTTCATATCTCTACCAACTCCATCACCCCCACCACTCACTCAATTCTCTCCAACTGCCTCACATCAAATCCTTCAGAAACAAGATTTTAACTATTACAACAAATATCAGTCGAACTAGAGCATTCAATATTTTAGATAGCACTAAGCACTTTAATTATACCATACTGCAATGGTTAAATCACAACTTATCTGTGACAGAGCAGCTCTGTCACTGACTGCAGCCAGCACACACACACACAGCGCACACACAGACACACACGTATACACATCTTCCCTGTTACCGTCTGCTCCGCACTAAATAAGTGTTAAAAACACATACATTCTTCTTCCCCTCACTGGACAGTAGCACGGCCAGGGGTGCACACTTGGCAGCATTAATTCAAGGTTTTACATACACTCAAAGAAATAAAATGTACATGTATTGAAATGCGCCTGTCACCTCTTACCTGTCCGCTTCCAGCCAGAGGATGACACACGCTTTATTAATCATGTGATGTGCGGAAAAATATGTTTTTATTAATAACGTCAATTTATCTGTGGAGCATGCAGTTTCTAGAGAAGAGAAACAAGGATCAGACTGATATAATTTTTGGAGAATATTGAGGTTGATCACAGGTGAAGAAAATAGATAAGAAGAAAAAGATGTTTATGTTGTTTCTTAGGAATAAAGTAGTCCAAGAGCGGCTATCACAGGGGCTACCACAGGGGCTACCACTACAAAAGGGGCTGCCTGGGCCCTAACCAAGGAGAGAGTAGTTGGTTACAGAGGAGGTAACAGTGTTGTGAGAAGTCAGAGTATCGTTGGAAAATTGAGTTATTGAAGAACTTGTTTTCTTTTCCTTTCCTTTGTTTTTTTTTTGTTTTTGCTTTTTTGCAAGTGTATATAACCTTATCTAAAAACGTGAGGTTTGAGGTCTGTAATTGTTAAAATCTGCTCTCGTAGTGCAGTCTCTAGTCTTAAATGACATTAGAATCAAGAGCGGTTCCAACAAGATGTCTGTTCTGGTTCTGTGAGGTTTTTGGGACATTTCTCTGAACTCACCACTAGATGTCCTCATTTTGCCCATTTCTATGTGCTGAGTCACCTTTACCTGAGTCATGCTTTGTTTGATTGGATGTTATGCTGATTACTGCCATCTGTACCTCGTTCTGACTCCCTTTAAATGCCTGCTCGTTTTTTTTCTTCTGTGCTCAGTCTTGGAATTGTCAACCTGAAGTGTGCACGTCTTGTAAGTCTTTCCTGTGTTTTCTCAAGTACCTTTTGGACTCCTTTGTTTTGTGTTTATGGACCTTGGACTGTTTTTTGCGAACTGAGTTTTGGGAAGAATCCCGTCTTTGAAACTTCTGAGCTTTGAACCTTTTTTGTTGCTGGACTACCTTGTGCACTTCCAAGCTGTGAACGGAGCCTGCCTATTTTTGCCTTGTGGAAACCTTGTTTTTTGACTCAGTAAAGTTCTCTGATCTGACTTGCCTTGTCTGCCTCTCTCTGCATTTGAGTCCACCCCTTGGTCTTGTGGTTAACCGTCTGCCTGCTACACCAGAGACCCGGGTTCGTTCCCTGGGTCGTCCTGACAGGTTCTCCTTGATCTTAGCATAACCTTTGACACAGTCAACCAGAGCATCCTTTTAAACAGACAGGAAAACTGGGATTGGCCTCTTCGGGATGGTCTTATAATGGATCAGGTTGTGTCTGACTGGGCATGACTTCTCTGTCAGTACGTTTACATGCAGTAAAAATTCGAATTTCTGATCATATCAGACATAGTTTGGACTTTTAAAATGCTTGTAAACACCTTAGTCCGACCGACATCAGACCTACTTTGGATCATATTAGACATCTCAACACCTAGATAATTCGTTCATAGTCAGCATTTAATGCCATGTATACTCAACAATTGGATCTAAATCAGATTTTCCATTCTCCACATGCTTGAGAATTTGAAAGCATAGGATATGTCGTATTAAGTGGTGGTGTTGTTGCTGGAAAAAGTCAATCAACTGGAAGAAAATAATGCATGAAATTTATGCTACTGTAGCATCGTCCATCTGAATGCCCTTAAATAGTTTGTTGTTGCTGATAAGTAGAGGTTAATTGGAAGTGAATTTTGTTTGTTGAGAAGACTACAGTGTCAGTGTAACAAAGTCAGCCATGTTCTGGCTGTTTATCCAATTCTCTGAATGGCATGTCTTTATCTGATATGATTAGAAATTCGAGTTTTTTTTTTGTTTTGTTTTTTTTGGGCTGTATGTAAACCTACTGTGTGACCATAGGTGACATGTCCACAAGGTTCCATTTTAGGTCCTATTCTGTTCAATTTTTACATGTTACCACTTGGCAAAATCATTAGAAACCATAATATCAATTTCCATACCTATGCAGACGACACGCAATTATACATCTCTATATCCCCACAGGACCTCAGTCCTATTAACAACTTAGTTCATTGCTTAGCAGAAATAAATAATTGGATGGCAAACAATTTTTTTACAACCGACTCAGGATAAGATCGAAATGAAAATATTCAGCCATGAAACCCAGAGAGATTACCTGGCTCAGCACTTAGCTCAGGTGCTAACTCAAGCTCTGGAGCTCAGACCTGCGCAGCCACTGGCTGTGGTTGAAGCAGAAAGAGACGATATGGGCTGCCAAGTGACCCCGTGGAGCCTCCAACGCAACACACACCCAGGTCTGATCAGCCTGTGGTGGGGCAACCTTGGATGAGGGTCTATTGTGATAAAAGGCTGAAACACCCAATGAGGCCAGGGTGCACAACTGACTATGTGTTGTACTGTAGGCACCAGACGGTCTCACCCCAAATCCAGACCCCAACCCAAGAGGACATTTCCATCAACACTGTTGTGCTGATTTATCAAGGGATTGTAAGATCCAGTCCTAGTCAACATACTACTACCACCACCACTACTACTGCTGCTGCTGCTGCTGCTACTACTACTACTACTACTACTACTACTACTACTACTACTACTACTACTAATAATAATAATATTAACTCACCAACTACATTAACTTTTTGAAATCACTCAGTTACTCACTCACACACTCACAGGCAGACAGGCCCTGGAGGCGGGGCCACAGCCAAGATCAAAGCAACAGAACTATGATGTCATCAGATTCTGGTTCTAAATTCCAAACTGGTCAAAATAAAGTAAACAAGTCTGACAGAAGATAAGCACAGGATTCACAGAAGGTAAAACAATAGTAATAATAATAATATAAAAGGGAGAGAGAGAGGCAGAGAGAGAGAGGCAGACACACAGTGGTGGCTGTGCACATCTCCGGGAACCAGAACCCCATTCCTCATCTCCAGAGATCCCCCGTCCTGGGCCAAGGGCACGAGGACGTCTGTCTGGATGTATGTACGTGCCCCTGATAGAACAACGTGTTGTACCAGAGGCACAAGATACAGAGGTGGGGTGGGAGAAGACCGTTTTTTTTCTCCCCCTCTGTCTGTCTGTCTGTAATAATTAATTAATTCTGTCTGTCTGTATTAATTACTACTACTACTACTACGACTACGACTACGACGACTACTACTACTGCCTGCTGGACAAACTCCAGGGAAAACATCAGATGGGCGAGACTGGAGATTAAATCCAGAAAACCCCGCAGTATCTCCATTGTCAAGGGCCAGCTCACTAATGTGAGGTTTCACATCACTGACAAACCGATACCAGCGATCCTGGAGGAGCCCATCAAAACCTTTGGTCAGTGGTACAATTCAGATCTCAAAGACTCCAAACAGGTGGAACAGCTCAGGCAGGGCATCATCAGTGGCCTCAAGCAGATCAACGCCACTGCTTTCCCAGGGAAGCTGAAACACTGGTGCTTTCAGTTCGGACTGCTGCCCCGTCTCATGTGGCCAATTTCCATCTATGTGGTTACCCTATCCCATGGCAAGCGGTTAGAAGCGGACCAGGGTGCCAGAGCTGTGTCACAAGCCAAGCAAGGCCACTGGATGAGGTGCGATGGCATGGGGAGGAGGAAGATCACTTGGAGTGAGTTGTGGAACATGGAGTCCAATATGTTGAGCTTTATGTTGAGCCACATATGATGTCCTCTCCAGCCAACCTACATCTCTGGCATGGAGAGGATCCAGCATGTCTCCAGTGTCTTGCCCCAGCAACACTGAAACAAGGGTTGCAAGACCAGCCTTACGCAAGGCAGGTACACCTGGTGCCACAACCAAGTATTGAAGTGCCTGGCTGCTGCACTGGAGAGTAAGAGGACAATCACAAACACCATGCCCCCAGAAGCCCAAGCTACCTTTCAGCAACCAGCATCCTTAGTCCGGGAACAGGGGAAAAACAGCCATCCAACCGGTCGCCTACAGACTCATGCCCACTGAATGCAGGCTGGGACTGGGAAATCTGGGTAGACTTAAACCAGAGGCTCACTTTCCCACTCGAAATTGCAGCGACCAATTTCCTGCGCCCAGACCTGCTCCTTGGTCCAAATCCGATGTGCCGATGTGTCTGTTTTTCGATTTTTCAAAAAAAAATTTAGGAGGTTTCCCACGGGAGTTGAATTTCAACATTTTAAGACATGATATTACATACCTTCCTAAACACAATTGTGAAGAAATTTCTTGGTAAGGATTTAGTTCCCAGATTGGTCAAATATCTGCTAACTACTACTTACTTGCTTACTACTAGGCTGTCTCTGAGGTTTCGGAGGAAGGGTGACATCTAGTTTGCAGGATTTCAAGCCCCTCTGTCATCATGTTTGAATACAACCCTTGTTTCTCCACCTCAATTAGCCCCTGAGACACACATGTTCAATTTGAATCCAGATAAATAGCTGTAATCTTTTCCAGAATTACCTAACAGGATTTATTTAAGATAACATTTGAGTATTTAATCCTCTCATCTGAATTCTGTGCTTGTTTGTGACGGACTCACTCACATCCGGTTGAGAGTGTAACTTTGGTAAATCATCACCATTACGATGGATCAGGACTTCAACTGTAAGTTTTTTGTGGAAACACTGCTTTGATTTTCAAGTGAATCGAGTTTTGAGGTTCTGATGTCTTTTTTCCACATTCATTATAGGCTCTAGAGTCTGATGGTTACTTTGTGTCTCACTTGAATATGGCACAACAGCACCCTCTGTTGGAATTTAAGAGTCTATTGCATTATTAACTTCCAGTTGATCAGTCAACGAGCTCATGCTCACAAAATAAGTTCTTAATTGATTAGGATTCACTCTGGGAAGAGGAAGATATTCTGTCTAATTAAAATGTGTTTCCACTGGTGAAGTCCTGTTTAGTGTTTGGAGGATCAAATTTCTACACACATCAGTAGAGCTTGAGGTAAGTTTGTGACGATATGCTTTTTGCCCAGTAAACCACTTTTTGAAAGCTCTGTGGGTCAAAAGGGTTCAAGTCCTCCAGTTTGTGACAGATGTACATTGTGACCCGAAAAAATCTGACGCCCCTCCTTTTTCCACTGTTAACACTAGTTACAATAGTAAAGTTTTAAAAGTAAAGTTTTATATAAAGTAGCGTTTGAAGTAAAGTTTTAAGTAAAGTTACAAATAACTTTACACATAAGTAGCAGAGGTCACAATATGCCAGCAGAGTGAAAATTGTTCGTGCTACATCTTGCATTATAAATATAAGAGGGGAGTCAGATTCTGACAGATGTAAATTGTGACCCGAAAAAATCTGACTCCCCTCTTTTTTTCCTCTCTGTTAACACTAGTTAAAAAAGTGAAGTTTTAAAAGTAAAATGTTAAGCAAAGCTTTATGTAAAGTAACGTTTGAAGTAAAGTCTAAGTAAAGTTACAAATATCTTCATAAATCAGTCACAGAGGTGACAATATGCCAACAGAGTGAAAATTGTTGGTGTTACATCTTGCATTTTAAATATAAGAGGGGAGTCAGATTCTGACAGAGAGCATGATAATCTGTCAATAAAAAAATCAGCTTTCAGCCAACACTTTTTCTCCTCCGAACTACATTGATCTTGCAAGCAGCCTCAGTGAACTCTGAAAGACGGAAATCCATCTTAACAACAGAGAACTTTAGTCCATGTATTTTGTGTCATGTAGTTTGCCCACGAGCTCTCCTACATGCTGGCACGTACTCCATCCAAAGTGCACCAAGTGCAACAATAGGTATAAATTCAGACGTAAACTAATCAGTCAATCACATGGCAGCAACTCAATGCATTTAAACATGTAGACTGTCACGACTGGACTCAAAGGAGGACTCAGATGCAGAGATGAACGGAGAGCGGTTTTATTGCTCACACAAAAAATCCTCGTCTGAGTGAGGCTATAAAAGGCCTGAACTAAGGAAAACAAAAAAATCACTCCTAAGGAGGAAAAACGCTAAACTTCTCTATATAAGGTTAACAAACTCAAAATCACTCTCAATGAGGAAAAACAAAGGCTATGAAACTTTAACTTAAAGCGCTCCAATGAGGCTGAAAATAAAACTATACTATTCTGAAAGAAACAAAAAGCTAGACTACAAAATTACAACTCAAAATCACTCTTACGAGGACAGACAAAAACAAAACACAAGAGCTATCGAACATGAACTGTGGACTGTGACAAAAAGGCTTGGGTGCACGCTGCAGGAGACGAAACACTTCGGCACAAGACAAAGGGAGACGCAGACAATATATACACTAGGTAACAGGGAACAGGTGGAAACAATCAGGGCGGGGAAGACAATCAGACCGGTGACACATGAGGAAGGGCAAGTGACCTGAAACGAGAGGAGAGTTAACTTTCAAAATAAAACAGGAAGTGACAAGACAAGACAAAAACCCCAACTTGACCTCACCGCGGTGTGACAGTAGACATGGTCAAAACAATCTGCTGCAGTTCAAACCGAGCATCAGAATGGGGAAGAAAGGTGACGTGACTTTGAACGTGGCATGGTTGTTGGTGCCAGTCGGGCTGGTCTGAGTATTTCAGAAACTGCTGATCTAGTGGGATTTTCATGCACGACCATCTCTAGGGTTTACAGAGAATGGTCCGAAAAAGAGAAAATATCCAGTGAGTGGCAGTTCTGTGGGCGAAAAAATGCCTTGTTGATGCCAGAGGTCAGAGGAGAATGGCCAGAGTGGTTCGAGCTGACAGAAAGGCAACAGTAACTCAAATAACCACTCGTTACAACCAAGATATGCAGAAGAGCATCTCTGAACACACAACACGTCAAACCTTGAGGCAGATCGGCTACAGCAGCAGAAGACCACGCCGGGTGCCACTCCTGTCAGCTAAGAACAGGAAACTGAGGCTACAATTCGCACAGTCTCACCAAAATTAGACAATAGAAAATTGGAAACGTTGCCTGGTCAGATGATTCTCAATTTCTACCGCGACATTCAGTTGGTCGGGTCAGAATTTGTTGTCGACAACATGAAAGCATGGATCCATCCTGCCTTGTATCAACGGTTCAGGCCATGGCCAACACTATGTGATAAAGCTCAAATCATCTCAGACTGGTTTCTTGAACATGACAATGAGTTCACTGTACTCAAATGGCCTCCACCGTCACCAGATCTCAATCCAATAGAGCACCTTTGGGATGTGGTGGAACGGGAGATTCACGTCATGGCTATGCAGCCGATAAATCTGCACCAACTGCGTGATGCTATCATGTCAATATGGACCAAACTCTCTGAGGAATGTTTCCAGTACCTTGTTGAATCTATGCTACGAAGTATTAAGGCATTTCTGAAGGCAAAAGGGGATCCAACCTGGTACTAGCAAGCTGCACCTAATAAAATGGCTGGTGAGTGTACGTCCATATAGATCTATGGAGCCTGTAAACATTTAAACAGTAAACATGTGTCACCACACCACATGTATTTCCTTTGAATAGAAAAACAAAAGTAAGAAAACATTGTACAGACAGACAGTTAACACATTGAGACCTTGTCATAAAATAGCATATAGAGTATACATATTCTGCTGTCTCTTTTAAACATGGGATGGATCGCCAGGTTAACTTGTGACCACACCTGGCTCTGTTATCTGTGCAAATTCCTGACAGGGTCTTTAACATAAAGATGTATGGTATAGTTGGTGTTTCCAAATACTGTTGTCTTTGGAGCCTGACTAAGTATGTGTCGCATTGAAGCGCTGTTCAGCCCTTTCATATCCAACATACAGTCTCTCAAGTCTCTCAAGCCCTCTTATCCTGATACCACCTGAGTGTGGCCAAAGTTTTTTTTATGGGTGTAGTGAAGGAATACTCAGGTGGAATCTATGTCAAATTAACCAATTAAAGACAGAAAAGTATATAAGGTTCTGCAGAATTACAACCATGTGGGAGAAGGTAGCTTAACTGAGAGAGATACTGACAGATGGACGAGCATCCAGTTTTGTGCTGAAGGGTACACTTGGCCATGGTCGTCACTTCAGCAGGCATACAGGTGTCCCAGGGCTTGCGTTGCAGCAGTCTTGGAGCACACTGTGGAGTTTATAAGACACAACATGCGATAATTAGCTGTTACTACTGGCCTGGAATACCAAGCCAGTACTGCTTGGTATTTTATGCTTGACCAAAGGTCTGTGATGTGAATATTATTTGACTTCAGACTGCACAGTGTCTTGACTGCCAGGCCAAGCGGCCTAATTTAAAAGAAAAACAACAGAACCCAATAGAGGTCAGATGATTTGTGCAACTGCATGTCTCATGTAGTGAAATACATGTTACCTGCTTCTTATATCTAATCATTATCCTTTTTTCAGGTCACAGAGCCATTTGAACTTGTTGGCATGGACCTGGCCAAGGTAAAACTGAGGGTGGTAATCAGTACATCTGATGGTTGATTATTTCACAAATTGGGCATATCCTCTAAGATGCCTTCTCTTAATAGTACGTGTGCTGAGAAGGTGAAGTGCATTCTAGAGTTTGTATACAAATTTAAGGTCAATGCCAGACTCAGTCTGGCTCCCCCCTCCCAATAGACCACTCCATTCAGCCCAGCCAACCACCAGCCACATCAGCAGACAGTGACCCCATTCATGGTAATGATGAATACCAATCGATGTGACTTCAAATATGATATGTACTTTTTTTCCATATGAAATGAAAAATCTATGTAATTTCCATATTATTGAAGATATCTGGAAATCTGGCAGCAAAGGGGAAATCCTGTGGGCCAAGATTGATCCGTATCTGCTTTCACTGCAGATTTGCAGAGCCTGGCTCCTGGGAGGGAATTGGAGAGTGAGGTAAGTCTTATTTCATAAACTGCTTCTTTTTTTTAAAAAAAAGATTGTCAATGCATATTTGACATGCCTTTAGCAAAAGGAAAGAAAAAGTTAAAGTCATAGACATATTTGCAACGACAGCAATCTGGAACAGCACATTGAGGGGATGAAAAAGGTAAAGGTAATAGCTGCTTTTAAATGTTTTAGTGATACTAGCTTAAACTCAGATCATTTGCAGCTTGACATCATGGAGTGGGGTGCCGTTATTGGAGCTGTCTGGAAAGACAGAGTGGACACTTGTGAGTGCATTTTAATTAATAAAAGTGACATTTACAACTAAAGAATTGTGTACATAAAATGATGTATCTCAAGGTCACGCATCCAAAGGATGGCTTGTCAAAGTTTGACCCATTTGATGCCACTGAAATACAGCTCAGGCACTGTAGGGATTCAACAAGCTAAGAAAATTCACAATGAATTTCATTTGTAAGTTTCTGATCAAGTAACAGAATCTTGATTTGTGCTTTAGGGCTTATGACACATCCTAAACAAAGACATCACCACATCCTGTGGTGTCTTCCTATGCAAAGTGAGATTATAGTGACCATTTGTTACCACCTTACTTTCCTTGTGAAGACCACAAATGACACTAACCTGTATTTAAGATATCAGAACTGCTGCTGCAACGCATATGGCAAGGACCCTGATGGCAGATTCTGGTAAGCATCAATCAACTGTGTCTCAACCTGACTGAAACATTTACTTGTGCTAGATCCACTGATTAAAACTGGAATATATTTTAACAGACTGTGACAGGGTGTGATATCAAGGCCCTCCTCCTCAGAGGTAAGAGGAGGGGCTAGCCAACCTATCAAGTACACCTGGGTGCTGGGGGAAGGGGAAGGAGGAAGAAAAAACTAGTAGTCAGACAAAAGGCAGCATGGTGGAGACCAGAGGAGTGAGAGGAAACCAAAAGAGATCCATTTTTCACTCGGTGGAAAAAGACAGAATCACTGAGAAGACTAGCAGCAACCCCGGAGTGTAGGCCCAGGACATTTGGATGTCCGGTTCGTGGTGCTCGCAGCTATACCCAGCCCAACCTCAGCCACCCCTGCAGATAAGTGGTGGAGGCTTCTCCCCCCTCAGCCACTACCTTGTTCCCTGACAAAGCTGGAAAACTTCTCCCTCTTCTCTCTCTCTCTTCACCCCTACCTCTCCGTTCCATATACAGTCAATACAGACCATACAGACAGCATATTGAACAATACACACACCAGACTGAACTGAACTTTTGAACATTTTTCTTCTCTGAAAACTGACTTTATTTCTCCCCATACAACACCCTCCTCACACACTTGAACCCGCTTGAACTTTGAACTGCAAGTGAACCATTCACAATTTTGTTTTGTTTTTTAAATGGTGAATGTGATTTTTGTTGATCAATTATATGGACTTTGGGACTGGGGTTTAAATGGGAATTATCGTTTTTTGGGAAATGTAATTGGTTAATTTTTGTGTCCACAGTGATTTATATGATGTTTTTGATTTGCATATGAATGGTGAATGATTTTTTTCGTTGTTAGATATTTTGTTTAACATTTTTTGTAGCTAGGGTGGAGCTAGCTGGACTTGAAACTTTTGTTGGCTTTACATAGGTTTGCTGAGTTTGTATTCCACAAAAGTGTTAAAACCATCTCTAGTGGTAACAACGATTTCTTACATTCCTCAATAGAAATGTTGCAAGGCTATATTGACGATGATTATTATATCCATATAAATCTTAATTATTGTCAACAATTGTATAAACAACTACACATGCACTTGCAGCGACGCATCTTTGTTTCCAAACTAAAGCCGCCTTCCCGCCTACTCCATATGCCTACAGGTAATCTACAGAAACATATTGAAAAGTTTTTGTTTCGGTTTTGACTTGATGCATGAAAGGTTTTTTTTTTTTTTTTTTACTCCTGAGTACCATCAAAGGAGAAGCACTTCTTGTGCTTGCTCCTTTCCATCAAGCTACAGTGGAGTTGTCTGAAGAGAGGCGAGTGTCAGGGTCAAAGGTCATCCCGATGATCAAAATGCTCTATCTTGCGCTAGAACGTAATGCTTCGACCTTGTACACACAGGCAGCCATACACCTACATGAGCACATCATGTAGGTGTATGACAGCGTCAAGTCACAGACACTGCTTCCAATCTGGAGTGTGTTGACCCTAGCAACACTTCTAGAACCCAGATTTAAATTACTTGGGTTCCGCAGTTCTTCCAAGTGTAATGAAGCCATCACTAGACTGCGGTCAGAATGTGCGTCTGTAATTGGACGCACAAATGAGCCCCAGCCAGGACAGTCTTCAGAACAGCTGCCTGCACCCACTTCACCCATGTTATTCAGCATTATTTGTTTGTTATTGTTTGCTAATCGTGTACTAAAATGGCAATTTGCTGTTTTTTAGATAACCTTTGGCAACACCTGGACAATGAAGTGGGCAGGCAAACCAAAAGTGTGACAGCTGATACCATCCAGGAGGTCCAGCGATACCTGGCAGAGGGCAACATTCACAGGTCACAGGATCCTTTAATACTGGGACAGCCAAAGATCAACATACCCAAACCTCTTCCACCTGTCCTTACAATTTCTATGCACTCCAGCCTCATCTGTGCCATGTGAGCAGGTGTTTAAGGTTTTTTTTTTAAAGTAACAGACTAAATTTCAAAACACTGGAAAAACTTTGAATAAAAATTTGTAAGAAACAAAAATCCCAGTCCACAAGCGTCCTCATTCACAACGTTCACTTAGATTTTCAGGTTATGATACATGTTCACATTTGACTATCTAAAAATATCAAAGATATTTTAAATTTAAATAAAGATAAGAAATGATACAATATAAAATACAATGACTTAAATTATATTACTGTATATACTAGGTCATCAACAGTCAGTTGAGTCTGTTAGGTAGGTTGCCTGTAGGGATCTTTAAAGTCCAGAAGGTGTCAGTATTCAGTGACACAGTATCAATACAGTTTAGCAACATGTCAAAACGCTTCATGACGCCCCATCTACCCATCACTAACCAACATTTAAATAAACATACAGACTCGATCATGGACAGACTATGACGGCGCAGCAGCAACAACCAAGGTTGTTGTGGTGCAACTGGCAGCCTTAAATACCCCTCTGCTGCTACCAACCAAGAACCCAGGGGATTCTGCCCCTCCCATTACAAACCCACATCACATACAATAGACCAAACCTTAAAATACATTTATCCTCTACTATAACTTCAATCAAACTTGATCTTCATTTTCTAAACACTCTGACAACATCTATTAAAAAAACTGATTCAGGTGTACTCCCTCCTACACCAGTCAGCTCATGGTACGACCCGGAACCTTTGAATACTGCAGAGTGACAGTGGGGACTCTTTTTGGCTGAACACCCTGGAGAGGAGACATATCAGGTGAGTGACTTGCACATACATACATTTCATTTATCACATGGCACAGCCACGTCACATTTTATCAAGTATAAAGCTACTTGATAAAATGTGATGTGGCTGTGCCATACCTCCTGTCACAAAGAGTTTCAGGTTAGCACTAACTAAATGTTTCTTTTGCAGGCCTGATCTCCACTCACTCCTCGCTGAGGCAACACAGGACCTGCACACACACACACTGTTAACAATACACACATTCAATAAAACATTTGCTAATTTGTTTGTGCGTCATTCTTAAACATGTGAACTCACTGTGACATCAACGAGCAACGTAATGAAGACTGCCTATTCCCCAGCACCCTATTACCCTATTACAGCACTTCTTCCTCAAATGTTCCCTCATACGGCCACATGCCAGTCATCCATTCACACAAAAGAGAACGGAAACATGAAATCCCATCCTTTCAGTCTACGACGATTCCAGCTGGTGTTAGTGGAGAAAACCTCACCTTAAATTGTGATGCCTGGTCAGATGTGTATGTGTTTTAGCATATTGCTTATCAATGACAGGTTGGCCATCTAATTTCACACTGGTTGTTAGATTTTTACAGAAAAATATTTTGTCTTTGACTTATCTTTTGCTGAGTCAGTTTGCATGTTTTCAGATGTGTCTACTGTTTGGACAGATTGTTACCTATGCTCGCTTGCACATGAAGACATCACACATAGAGACAAGCAGCGTTCACTCCACAATACAGCAGCATCAAAGGTCTCCACACCTTTCTAACTACAGCAGTGCTGGTCTGAGGTGAAAGGACGAAGAACTCAGTTCTTTTTCGCCCTCAGTGTATACACATTTAAAACATTTCCCACAGGACACAGAGCAGCTGATCCCCGATCTTGATTTAAACGAAGGAGTACGTTTAAACTCCCCCGAAAATGTCTTTTCTATAGTTTAAACCTCAGGTGGGTCTCCCTGTGTCGAGTGCAGCCCCGGAAACCACCATCCATGTAGAGGCCACGCAGGCTCAACCCGCCCCCCTTCAGATCCACACACTGTACACTGTAATCAATTTTTGTTACAGCTCCTAGATTTTTACACCATTGTCAGCTTTCTTGATTTCTTAAAATCACTGTGCCAATTGAACATCTAACTGGGCTGTTTGTATGACACACATTCCAAACAACGGCAGAGGTTTCAGCCAGGACATTGTCCCCAAGACACTGAAGCTCCTGACCCCATTAGTGGGTCTTAGATGTTCCAAGAAAGTTAAATTAGCACTTTTTTTTTAATGATTTCATCAAACACAGACATGATGAGGCATAGTAATAAAACTCTGCACTTACCACATCTTTGTTCTGTTGAAATCCAGTTTGTGATGCCAATTGTTGTGGAGAAATTGCTGAAGCCAAAGGTCAGTGGTGAGGTCAGGAAGGAAGTGTTCAGGAGCCTCTGATGTCTTATGCTGTATTATTTATTGATGCTTGGCCAAGGAGAATGCTCTCTCCTTGAAAATAATCCTGTCTTAATGTCTGAAACACTGTTTCTTCTCTTCACTCTCGTTGCCATCTGGTTGTGTGTCTTCCAGTCTCTCCTCTCTTCCACTCAGTCCAGCACGCTACTGTTAAAGGGAAGTACACACACACGCAACACCATTCTGAATCAACAGCAAAGTCCTGGAAGACTTATCATGGGTACAGACTAACAGTCTGATAACAAGGAGTTACAATAATCAAAACTAGAAGTAAGAAATGCATGGACTAGTTTTTCTGCATCCGCTTGAGACAGGACTAACTTGGTGTAAATGGAGGATTCATCAACATGAACAAAATGAAAAATAATACGTGTGTGTGACGCAATATACATCAAAGCATTCTGTAGAACCTTCCATACCTTTGTGACATCATCATTCTAGAACCTTATATTACAGGCTGCAGTGAGTGAACAGTCAGAAGTGAATTGTAGTTGGACTGGTCACTTTAGAAAGAAACAGCATCTCAGACATTAAGACAGGATTGTTTTCAAGGAGGTGTGTATATGCTGTAAAGAGGTTCAACAGCAGATGGACAAGATTCTAGCAGGTAAGTGTTATATGCATTGTGTACACACACATGCACACACACACCTCTGAATCTTGCTTTGTAACCTGATGTTAAAGTGAAACTGAAAGCTCCTTTCTTTGGAGCACTGCCAGCAACCTGCATGTACATATACTCATTCCTTTATGTTAACTTACTTGCAGTGATTGTGATTGTGATTGTGAATTCTTATAAACATGAAGGCCTGAGATGAGAAAAAGTATATGTAACATGACAGCCATTCTACACTCATTCCAGTTCAACAGTAACATTAATTCATGTATCCATCACTACAAATGAAAGAAAAATGGAGAACATTTAGAATTGGTCTTTTTTTATTCATTTTTTTATTTGAAAGAGATTAAACTCTTTGACGTGGACATGTAAAATTAATAAAAATGACATGAGTAATACTGGAAATGGAAAGTAGCTTATCAAGAAATGCAGGCATTAGCTGCTTATCTGCACACATATTTAAAATGGCTATATGTTTCCTACTTTATCTGATTATTAACAAAGTTATTGATACATCCATGATAATAAGTACATAACATAATCATATAAGCATGCATACCTGTAATACCTGGTGAAATTCCTTTATGAAGGGATAACATTTAGCTTATCACGTTTTATTGCTACATGACCCAAACTTTTAAGATTTAAAGATACAGACTGCACAGTTCCAGCACAGCATAATACACACAGAAGTTGTGTCCAAAATTATACATTACAGTATAATATTTCATCATGTTGTTTTTTACATGTTTGAGATCTCAGTGTGAAGTTCATACAGTAGTGCAGTATCTCTGTGTGCACACTGCTGTTATCAAAGCTGATATTTACAGTGACTATTTTAAACTGTTCCCATTGATATGTGTCTGAAGTTTCCTGCTCAATTCCTTACATGACTATCGATGTGCCCCGTCGACATTGAGAGCAAAATATTCTGGATCGAAGAACTCTTTATCCTCTGATGTGAACCTCACCACCCACTGGTCCCACTCTCTGTTTCTCTCTGTGCACTGGGTGTATGAAACAACAACACTCCGCAGATCTGGAGAAGTAACACTTTCTACCAGCCTGGAGAACTGGTCCACCAGCCGTGGATCGACTGCTGGAGGGCGACTGGACCTCATCTTCACTATAATGAAAATTGGAATCACAGATAGGACACACTGGTTAACTCACATTAATTCTGTGTGGTAAATTGTGAATTATCTTCAGAATTAAATCTGAATGCACTTGGTTAGATTGAACTACAGAGTCACAACTCTAACACAGTGTCAGGTGAACAACCAGATTTCATAGATTTCCCTTTTAAATTGACTGCCTAGACTATTATTCACAAGAATTTATGCTTTTTAATATCAACATAAAAAAAACAGTCTCAGGCACACATATGTACAAAATGTTAAAGCCAATATCTAAACTGAATCCTGCAGATTTAAAAAATCCAATCATAGACCGTTTCTGTCTTCTAAATCTGTCTTAGTATTTATTTAATTTATTAGTGTATAGAAATACACTGCAGACCGGAGTGTCTGTTTACAATGATAGCCAGAGTCAGCTGACTCATACAATGGGTTCAACATATGTAGAATAGACAGTGTCATTCATATGTCTGCTGGGAGAAATGATCTCAAACATAGTACCTGTGGAATATCTTAGACAGACATGATGAATCTGCAAAAATCTAATGTCAGTGGATATATTGGCTTACCAAAAACCAAAAAACTCTTACCACATTTAAGCAAACACATGGTTGCACAGCTTACAATGGTGATTATAACCACGATCCAGCAGAGGAAGGTCAGAATTTTCCAGTTGACACTTGACTTGTTATATAGGTGTCTGCCGTCAAGAGTGTTCCCATCTGCAATGAAAGAAGATCTGAAAAACCCATTCTGACCACCAGAGTTATATTCATTCTTCCATTAGGAGAGATCAGACTTCAGGGGCCTTGATTCAAACGGTTCTGTCAGTCCTCATCTTTCACTATCATTCAATTCTTGTCTGGCATTAGGATTTACATTACAGTAAACTAAGAGTATAAGAAACACTGATTCAGCAGGTTTTTAAAATTCAAAAAGGTCTCACCCCAAAAGACAGTGAAGTTGTGACCTCCTGTTATTATTCTGCAGCCATACGTGTTGGTGTTTTGGCTCAGGGAGATCCAAGCTGTTAGTCTGAGGATCACGGATCCGTCTGCAGAAGGCGCTGGTCCGGTTATGGTGATCCCACTGGCCTTGAAAGCCCCATCTCCAATCAGATGCACTGAGCTCACTGATTTGTCAGTACTTATCACATGACATATCAGAATTGCCTCGACTGTGTTAACAATGGGCTTGGCAAAAACTTGTAGCTCTGCAGAGAAAGATGTCAAATAACAAGGGATCATGACTTATAACAAACCATTCACAGTTCCATCTCTTCTTCCACATTGCTATCTTGAGGACAGCTGAGCTAAGACCATAAAATGTGATTGAAAGAGTCTCCCTTGTTCCAGTTCTCACCTGTTCTTTGGTAGACTGATTTTAATTGAATTTCCTGGATCAGTAGTGGACATTGTTTAGTGATGAGGTGGCTAAAGGCAGAGTTTCTTGCAAGGTTTTTGTTCCAGTGACGTTGAACTGCTACAGCAGAGGGAGACTCGGCCGTCCAGCTCTGGGATTCAGGGTCAAAGCGTATGAAGTCCATCCCATTCACTGCCCAGGCTTCAAACGCAGAGACAGTCCCATTGGTTGACTGGATGCAGCCATGGCGTCGCTGCACAACATCTATAAAGTGAGAAGGATTTTTTGTTTCAGTGCAGAAGATCAGACAGCTTCACCAAGTTTTAATCAAATGTCATGAAAACAAACATACACACTGTCCTGTTGGTAAATGTTGGAATCTCATGGAGAGACTCTAACATATCATCACACGATTCATCACAAGATTCAGGGAAGTTTTTGGATTGCAGAGTAAGTTTGATCTCTTCTGTTCTCTTCAAGCTGTCACAGTAGGAGATGGGAACTCCATCAAATACAGTGAGTTGTTCAAAAAGAGGTCGATCTCCAAGCTGCACACGTCCTGTAGACAAGAACTGAAGCGAGTGTGAACCTGAAAAATAAAGAAGAAATCTGAAGTTCAGCCTCTGTTGTTCAGCCAGAGTTGTTAGTTTACATTAGAATTCAGATCCCTGTAGAAACTTTATTCTTTTAGTCTGCAGTCTTACTTTAAGTCAGTTAGTCAGTTACAAAACGTGAATCTAGTTCACTTTCAGTTTATTTTGAACATGCAAGGAAAATAAACTAAACTGAAAACAAGGAAATCCAATAAGAACAGTCAGAACAATGATAATAACGCAACATGTCCGAAAAGGAGTAGGATGGAGCATATACTCCAAAGAGAAGCTCTTATGAAGCCTATGGGGTTATGTGGGGTAAGTTTGTGCTTGGTTTATACTTCTTCACACGCTGTTTTAAACTCAACTCAGAATACCTCTCACTCTTCAAAGCATTACTGAATCAACTATTACCATAGCTCATTACTGACTATGCTAAACCAAACTTTATCTGTGCAGTCTTGTGTTCATCATGCATAACAATGTGTTCCCATGCCCCTCTTCTAAGCTACAAAGCATGTATCTGTCAAGATAAGGATTATATATGTATAAAGACAAGAACCACTCAAAAGCACAAAGAATTATACACACTCCTCAGATTCAGAATTACTAATATTTGCATTTTGCACTGATGGAAAAGAAGAAACAAGAGCAAGAGCCAACAAAATAGAATCAGCAGTTTATTGAAAAATGCATTGAAACTCTAACACGCTGTTTATCACCTCTTTAAATGCATTTTAAAGAAGATGGAAATGTCCTATAGTGAAAAAAACTTGCACTCTGGGTTCTTTTGGACTTTGTAAATGTTATCTTTTAAACCATCTCTTTAAAATCAGCTGAAATTCACGGAATGCCTCAAAATGCACGGTTCAAATGTCACTCACCACATTCAGCTGTGGACAGCAGGAAACACTGAATTAAAAGTTGAATCCTCTTCATCTCAAATCTTATAGCACCATTTTCCTTGTTTTTCCAAAAGAAACACTTTGTTTACCTCTGAGCCTCTAAGCCTGAACTGAACAAACTCGATGGACAACTATGTGATAAGAGTCCTAAAATGGAAACACCCTAAAACAAGACATGACTCACAACCTTCAGTCGAGCCTATTGGCTGATATTGAGGGGTTATGAATCATATTGCAATAATCATGCATTCATCATTATTACTACATTATTACATTAATCATTATTACATAATTATTTCTTTGTTAACAGTGTTGTTCAAACAGATTCTATATTTTTATAGATTATATATTTAGCCTCTTAAAGCTTTCAGTTTTGATTTGATAGTCTGGTCTAACCGGTTTCCAGTTTGGCAGGGATAGTACTATAGACATGACATGAGTTTGTTTCAACTTGTTTATTTCATTTTATTCATTTCTTCTATTTCCTTGCTGACTCAAACATGTATTTGAAGTCCCGGAAGTGCAATATTTAGTTTTCTTGATATTCATTTGATGTATGTTCTACTCTATTCCATAACCCGTTTACAAAAAAAATGTCACCATAGTGTGTAAAACGTAAATAGAACTTCAACTTGTTTCTAACATGTTGCTGGATTAAAATTCATAATGGACATATCATTTTCTAAAAACAATTAAAAAGTTGTCTTTCTGCTATTTTCAATTACATATGGGGTTTTGAAGTTTTGTTTCTATTTACATTTTAGACAGCAGAACAGCTTTTTGGAAAGATTTATTACATTGTACCTTATACTATATCACATATACACATACAGTATTATATTTATCTTCTGTAAATGGAGAACAGAGAGTTTCTTTTTAATGATTTGTTTTTATTGCACAGGATACACATTATCATTGCATATACGATACTTCTCCAGGCTCGGATCTGTTGACACAGTTGTCTGCTTGGTGTCACTAACCTTACCTTATCACAACAGTTACTTAAAAAAAACACTTACATCCATAGACATCGAGCTGGCTGAAATGCTTGTAGTATAGCAAGTGCAAGTGTAGCCAGTCTGGCCTGACCTTTCGGTTGACTCTGTGTTGTGTTCTTCATTGTGTAGAGGAGGATGACGGACATCTGTTGTTTCAGTTGGACAGGCGTTTATTAGTCTGTGTACAACACAATAAAATCCACACACACCTTTAAACAAAAGGGCGAGAGACAGCGCGAGACATGGGGTACTGCCTGTGAATCTGTCACAGCCTGCATCTCACATAAAAATACATATACATGTTCAAACAAAAATCACCATGACAAAGAACAAAGAATGTCTTACCGCTCCTCAGCATATTGTACCACTACTGAGGAGAATAGCGTGAATCCACAAGAAGTGACATCACTTCAGGGTCATCAGTCAAACTACCAAAATACAATTAACAAAATAAAAGCTCCACAAAATACACACAAAAACAGATTTATTTTTGGTGAGATATAACGTTACATAAGAACACCATGAATCATTTCTGGTCACGTTGTTCATTTTGAAATGAGTAGCAGCAGTGGAGTATGAGAAAGCAGCTCTACATGCTTCTTCAGTGTGATCACATCACAGCGTGGCTGACAAAGGGGGGGCTGGAGGCTGAACCCAAATGCACGACTCAGTCACGGTCTTTAAAGGGAAAAAGTCTTTATTGACAAAGTACCAAATGAAAATCGCTCTCAAGGAGGAAAAAACACTACTGAACTGACTACAGGGAAAAAACAGAAAATCACTCTTACGAGGTAAACGAAAAATCACTCTTATGAGGAAAAAAACTTGACTAAGGAAAACAGACACAAAGTAACAAAGGAAATCTACAAAAACATGGCTAGAAACAAAACTAACTTGAACAAAGCACAAAACCTGGTTACGCATGGAGCTGGACGCTGGTTCTCTAAACACGGGACGTGACGAACTGGCACAGGACAAAGGGGAGCACAGACAATATATAGACACAAGGTAACAGGGCACAGGTGAAAACAATCAGGGCAAGGGAAGACAATCACAGTGGCGGGAAACACACAAGGGCAGGAAGCAAAGGTGTCTGAAACGAGAGGGAAGAGTTATTTCAAAATAAAACAGGAAGTGCATAACAAGACAACACAAGTGATGACTTAACATGAAGTGCATGACATCAGACAAGACGAGACTGGGGACCATGACCCTGACTACACATACATGTGGACTTGACCCTAACTAACACAAGACAGGACTTAACATTTATGACGAGACATGACAGTACCCCCCCTTCTAGGGACGGCACCAGACGGCCCAGGCTCCTGAGGATGGCGGCGGTAAAAGTCATCTATGAGTTTAGGGTCTGCAATGAAGCTGGAGGGAACCCACGAGCGCTCCTCCGGACCATAGCCCTCCCAGTCAACCAGGAACTGACGTCCTCTGCCTTTTTTCCGGACCGCCAGTAATTGTTTAACTGTGTAAACTGGACCACCGTCAATCATTCGGGGGGGCGGGGGGGGCTTGGCAGGAGGAACCATGGGGCTGTCCTTTACGGGTTTAAGTCTCCCCACGTGGAAAGTAGGATGGACCCTGAGGGATCTGGGGAGACGAAGACGAACAGCAGCAGGATTAATAACCTTTACAACCGGGAAAGGACCAACAAACCTGGGCGCCAGCTTCCTGGCTTCCACATGGAGGGGCAGATCCCTGGTGGATAACCAGACTTTCTGGCCTGGCTTGTAGGTTGGTGCCGGGCAACGTCTCCGGTCAGCAGCCTTCTTCATCCGGGCTGAGGTCCGCAGGAGGGCCCTGCGAGCCGCTGCCCAGACCCGCCGGCAACGACGAACCAGAACGTGCGCCGAAGGCACCACTACCTCCTTTTCTGTATCCGGAAACAGCGGGGGCTGGTATCCATAGGCGCCTTGAAAAGGTGTCAGACCAGTGGCTGCGGTGGGAAGGGAGTTGTGTGCATACTCGACCCAGGTCAGGTGCTTACTCCAGGTGGATGGGTTCTGGGAGATGAGGCAGCGGAGGCAAGTCTCAAGCTCCTGGTTAAGACGTTCAGTCTGTCCATTGGACTCGGGGTGGTACCCTGACGTGAGACTAACAGTGGCCCCCATCAGCGCACAGAACTCTGACCAGAAACGTGATATGAACTGAGGGCTGGAGTTCGTAGTGTAACTCACACTGAACTATAAAGGACCTACAATTACTCCCCTCTCCGGAGAACTTCTCTGGTGGGGCTAGCCGGAGCGAGGCTGGGGGTAATCCAGGTGAAGCAGGATTAACTGGAGGGTTCGGAGGTGCAACAGGTTCAGGCGGTGAACGAGGGAGGGTCTGCCTGATCTGCCGGGCTAATTCCCTTACCTCCGTGGTTATGGCTGCCTGGAAGCTTCCCTGACTGTTGGCCAGCCCTTGCACCCCTCGGGTGAGAGCCGTCAGGTGTTCCTCCTGCTCCATTAGTCGTTTTTCTTGGGAGCGGATCGCCGCGGTTAATTGGTTGGAGTCGGCTGGGTCCATGTCTTGGCCAGTTCGTACTGACAAAGGGGGGGCTGGAGGCTGAACCCAAATGCACGACTCAGTCACGGTCTTTAAAGGGAAAAAGTCTTTATTGACAAAGTACCAAATGAAAATCGCTCTCAAGGAGGAAAAAACACTACTGAACTGACTACAGGGAAAAAACAGAAAATCACTCTTACGAGGTAAACGAAAAATCACTCTTATGAGGAAAAAAACTTGACTAAGGAAAACAGACACAAAGTAACAAAGGAAATCTACAAAAACATGGCTAGAAACAAAACTAACTTGAACAAAGCACAAAACCTGGTTACGCATGGAGCTGGACGCTGGTTCTCTAAACACGGGACGTGACGAACTGGCACAGGACAAAGGGGAGCACAGACAATATATAGACACAAGGTAACAGGGCACAGGTGAAAACAATCAGGGCAAGGGAAGACAATCACAGTGGCGGGAAACACACAAGGGCAGGAAGCAAAGGTGTCTGAAACGAGAGGGAAGAGTTATTTCAAAATAAAACAGGAAGTGCATAACAAGACAACACAAGTGATGACTTAACATGAAGTGCATGACATCAGACAAGACGAGACTGGGGACCATGACCCTGACTACACATACATGTGGACTTGACCCTAACTAACACAAGACAGGACTTAACATTTATGACGAGACATGACAGTGGCAGTGTTCAGAGATAGCTAATGCCATAGTGGCCCTTTTTGCAGAGTCGTTTTTCTTTTAACCATGAATGGCAGCTTATTTTGGTTGGAACTGTTCTAAGGTTTTGTCTTTCGAGTAGGATTTTAAGCTGTCATTTTTTTTACATCACTGAGTCTGGTGTAGAAATCAGCCTTACAGGAAGTATACCTGTGTACAGTGCTGCCTTAACCTAATGTTTGACCCAGAGCTGAGAGGTTTTGTAGATTCATAATCTCATTTTAAGAAAAAAAAGTGTAATATCTAGGAAAACTACATCACAAAATGCATTTGTGTCTTTCGAGACATACAACAGTGAGATTTCCCACTTAATTATTCAAGCGTCAATATTGTTTCCCCAGCGTCACTGTTATAAGGGTCATCTGATTCATCTCCCTGATTTGCAGCCTGGTCCTCTCTCAGGGGCTCGTGTGTCCTCCTCCCCTCCACTGCTGCAGGTGGTCACCTGCTTCCCTCCAGCTACATCCACCTGCGCGGCCTGCACCTCCTCAGCTCCCTCTGGTGTGTGGGATAGCGAGCTTCCGCCGGTGTTTCAGCAGCAGCTGATTTAAATTAGCTTTGATTAGCTTTGGGATGCTCGTTAGTAGTTCTTTTTTTCTGTTCTGGGTACCACTCTCAAACATCCTCTCCGACATTTTCCACTTACTGTCACTCAGTCATAGAGGGACACACTATAGACATTCTGATAGGTAAGCCCACGGGCCATTGGCTATGGGGCCACATGGGTCACTCCTAATTTGGATCATTCCACTGCCATGATTAGAGTGAAGTTACAAAACAATATGACCTTTTCAGCTCATCATGAACCTGAACTTGGGAGGCCCCTGGGCTGCGAGGCCCCTGGGCTTCAAGCCCAGGTAAGCCCGTGCATTAAAGCAGCCTTGCCTGTGTATCATCTCCTATAAGCCGCTTCAACCAGCTTTTCAATTCAAGGCTTGATTGATTTGAAGTGTTCAGTGTACAGACATGACCAGTTAGCCAGCTGGATGTGTAGCTTATGTCACGGAGAAGCACACACACAAGTGACTGAAGCTGTGTGAGCACTTACCAACCTATGTAAGTGTGGAAAACACATTCACCAACAGCAGAATAGGAAGGTAACGGGACATTGTTTAGGTCGCCTGTTACTTTCAGTCATCATAAAACGCTCTTGTAAATTCTAAATGATTTATACTCACTGTTTACATTTCATTTTTTTCCTTTAATATTATAGATTATAGAATATAGATTATTGTTACTCACAAATAATCTACTCATGCTGTGCGATTAGTATATAAGTATAATAATTAATTCAGTATACCATTATTTGGCTGTATACTGCTGTACAATAGGTGCATGCCATATTATTTCTTTATTGGTTTATTTTCCTTTAATCATTTATCTCAACAGACTAATAGTTTGTCTGGGACAGATTCCCGGGCTGTTAAGATCAGTTGAGCCTGCTTGTGTCCTTCCTCCCTGGCATGCAGCCCTCTTGTTTTGGTCTCCAGCTCCTCGACCCCTCCCCATGTGCCCGGCTCGCAGTGTCAGACTGGAGGCAGCGGAGGGGGGTGAAAGTTCGCCAGCATGGCTCTCGCGTATCCGGTGTCAATGTAGGAAAGTTAGACACCACAAGCGGCTAAAACCCAACCTAGCAAGAAGGCGACGGTAGGAGAAGTCAGCATGACCACTGAAAGGGGCTCAGCGCTGAGCGGGGAGGATGAGGACGACACGGCTCTGGGATATTACGACGACGAAGACGACCTGGAGGCGTTTTCAGACGCCGAGCTGAGCTGTGAGGACGGAGGTAGGCGGGTATTCCTTCTGCTGAGGAAGGTCACACACCGGCAGGGCGCGAGGGGAGACGGGACGCTGTCAGCGCGGCTCTGCTGCTGACACGGCTCCGTGCAGTTAAGCTGCTGCTCGGTACTGCTCCTAACTTTAGCCCGGCTCCCTCCAGTTAGCTAGCGGGAGCTGGTCTCCATATTTAAAATACAAATTGACTACTGCGTCAGCTCCAGAGTCAGCGGGCGTCATTATTAAAGTTACTACAGAAGTAAAGCAACGGGATACATTTACTACACGCTTCGTAGTCATACACATGGCATCATATATACGGTATAAAATGACATTAATCTCGAACATGCAGTGGTATAATCCAACGTACCCCGACCTCGCGCTCACCTGTCCCGGAGCGACTCCCGCCTAAGCACCGCTCACCGACAGTGTGATCTTTAAAGGCTGTCAGTGTGAAACCTGCTGAGACTACTGTAAGACACAGCCCACTCAGCCTCCCTGTCCCACGGTAACCAGTCCACTCAGCCTCTGTGTCCTCCGTGTCCCACTATAACCAGTCCACTCAGCCTCCCTGTCCCACTATAACCAGTCCACTCAGCCTCCGTGTCCCACTATAACCAGTCCACTCAGCCTCTGTGTCCCACTATAACCAGTCCACTCAGCCTCTGTGTCCCACTATAACCAGCCCACTCAGCCTCCGTGTCCCACTATAACCAGTCCACTCAGCCTCCGTGTCCCACTATAACCAGCCCACTCAGCCTCTGTGTCCCACTATAACCAGTCCACTGACCCTCTGTGTCCTCCGTGTCCCACTATAAGCAGTCCACTCAGCACTCATCGGTGTGCAGTGTCCCCAGCGTCCAGCCCTGCAGTCTGTGGTCCCAGCGTGCATATGTTGGTCACCATACATCTTGGGTGCGTTTCTTTATTGAAGTCACCTAGCGTGCTAGCTGAATGATCAGTCAGGTGATCGATTAGGTGTGATAATCAGAGGCACACACCTTAGCTAAGATGACGTCATCCCCAACTTTAGAAAGCAGCTGTACTGTGCAGTGTGAATAGAGCTGTAACTGTTGGTGAACATCATCGAGGCTCTGCATCATAACGTTTTTATTACATCAAGTAACTAACATACCATGAGCCTTGATAAGCTGCTAGCATGGCTGAAGACTTATTGCCCTTTTTTATAACATCAAAAAAATAATAAAACATGTCATATGATATTTTCCAATCAGAGTAATCATTAGTCCAGATGTGCACATTCTTTGTAACGCCTACTAAATCATTTTAGCTGCAGTGGACCTAAAACTCAAAAATAATTGGATTGTATTGAAAACCTGTTTGAACTCTGCCCCATTCGTCTTCTGTGATTGGCTGATGAACTGCATGCTGGCAGAGGGCTGCTCCATCAGTCCTGGACTTGTACCATGACAGGAGTGTGTTGACGTCTGTCCTCTCCTTTGAAGTGACTTCAGTCAGGATATGCCTGGGCTGCTATCATGTGCACACCTCGGCCTTCTGCTCTGCACTTCTTTCTGCCTACACCGAAATAGAAAATGAGAAAAGTGCATTTGATGAAGTGAACAGCTGGGATATAATGGGAGCTATTGTTTCACCAAACACTGTTATTGACTTGTTTACTGAACGTCGATGAAACGCTCAGTGGAGTCCACAGTCTTCTACAGCAGAAAGCCTTTTGTTAGAATGAACTTGGCATTCACAATCAAGGTCGTAGTGTCTAGATAGGAATGTCATACACACACACACACACACACACACACACACACACACACACACACAGTATTACTGTAGTATTGTACATTTGCCTGGGGTGATAGGAAACTCATATGCACTCCATCCCTACCAACAATCCTCTCATGTTCATGCTGCTTCCTGTTCATACTGCAGAGTATTTTGGCACACTACTTTGGAGTCTTTGTACTACAAGGAGAATAATGAGAGCTACATGTTAGAGTTAATTTCTCAACAAAAAGGGTTGAATATTAAACTGAAAATCTAGGGTAGGTAGGGCATAGTCACACCTTAAAGCTGGTTAGTACAACCAAAGTCACATCAGATGCTGTGGAGGTTTGGAGCCTTGATCAGGTAATGAGGGGCCAGCAAGTGTCCCAACTCTTGAAATAAACGTTTAAACCAACATTAGCACTAAATCAAAATAATGATTTTACCTCTACATGTCTGAGGAAATTTATTTCTTTATTTAGTCAAAAGAACATCTGTCAGGCGCTGATGTTGGACAAGAAGGCCTGGCTCAGAGTCAGAGATTACGACTCTGGGTCAGAGTCGTAATCTCTCCTAAAGGTGTTCAGTGAGGTTGAGTTCAGGACTGTGCAGGTCATTCACAGATTTTAATACAGCTGTTAGGATCAGTGTGGCTAAACTCGGTCAGTATGGGTCTCCACTGACAATAGTAGTTGTAAACTGACTTCTAAAACATCCCTTGAAGTGTGTTATCATGTGGTTTAACAATCTTCATGCCTGTGTCTCTGTTGATATATAGTCTTCAGTGATTCTCTGAATGGAGAGGTCAAACCTCGCATACTGTTGATGGGCCTGCGGAGGAGTGGGAAGTCCTCCATCCAGAAGGTGGTCTTCCATAAAATGTCACCCAATGAGACACTGTTCCTGGAGAGCACCAATAAGATCTGCAGAGAGGACGTCAGCAGCAGCTCCTTCGTCAGCTTCCAGATCTGGGACTTCCCCGGCCAGATCGACTTCTTTGACCCCACTTTTGATTACGAAATGATCTTCAGAGGCACCGGTGCTCTAATCTTTGTCATCGACTCACAGGTCAGGCCACAAAGTACTTAATCCCTAATAATATTGTGAAGGATTTGTTATTACTCCATTCAACATTCAGTCTTTTCACTTTGTCTACTGTTAAATCAGCTCCAACCACCTGTCCTTGGAGATGACTGACTGTACTGAAGTCAAATTTACTGTTCCTTGGCTTGGCACAATCACTTTTTATCAGAGATAACATGTTAGAGAGTTTTAGAGGTACTGGTCGGTGGATGTTTCTTATGGTACAGAACCAGACTTGCTGTTTCCATCTGTTTCCAGTCTTTATGCTAAGCTAAGCTAGGGGTTTAATGAAAGACTTTGAGAGTGGTATTAATCCTCTCGTCTCAAATGTTTCCAACATTTGTGGATTTGTGTACAGCCGCCTCCATATTTCACAAATGTTGCAAACAGTAGTGCACAACTTGTGAATATGTGAGCATTTTCTCTTCCTTGTGATAGGACGACTATGTGGAAGCTCTGAGCAGACTGCATCTCACAGTCACCAGGGCCTACAAAGTTAACCCGGACATCAACTTTGAGGTGTTCATCCACAAAGTGGATGGCCTGTCGGATGACCATAAGATAGAGAAACAGAGGGACATTCACAAACGAGCCAACGACGACCTTGCAGATGCTGGCCTGGAACGAATACATCTGAGGTGAGTCCTACCTGCAGCGTCAGGAAGGCTTTATGCTTTCGTTTGTTTAGATAGATTCTCAAAATGATACAGTACTACTACTACTACTCATTAATCTTAACAGTTTGATATGTGTACCATGGGGCAGGTCATATATTGATTTGATTCAATTCAACTCAGTTTATTTATATAGCACCATATCATAACAAAAGTTATCTCATGACACTTTCCATATGGAGCAGGTCTAGACCGTACTCTTTAGAACATTATTTACAGAGACCAACAATTCCACCATGAGCAAACACTTGAAGATGGTGGCGAGGAAACACTTAGTAAGGTACTATGAGCTCTTTTAAATATGATGGTGCCTGGCCATGAAGAGCTTTGTACGTAAGGAGAAGAATTTTAAATTCTGTTCTAGATTTAACAGGTAGCCAGTGCAAGGAAGCCAAAATGGGTGAGATGTGATCTCTGATCTTGGTTCCTGTCAGAACACGTGCAGCAGCATTCTGAATTAGCTGCAAAGTCCTCAGAGACTTATTGGAGCAGCCTGATAATAGAGAGTTACAGTAGTCCAGCCTAGAAGTAACAAATGCATGGACTAGTTTTTCTGCATCCGCTTGGGACAGGATGCGTCTGATTTTGGTAATGTTGCGTAAGTGGAAGAATGCAGTCTTTGAAATTTGTTTTATGTGGGCATTAAAGGACAAATCCTGATCAAAAATAACTCCAAGGTTCTTTACGGTGGAGCTGGAGGCCAGGGTGATCCTGTCTAAGGTGGCCAAGTCTCTGGAAAGAGAGTTTCTGAGGTGTTTGGGTCCAATTACAAGAACTTCAGTTTTATCTGAGTTCAACATCAGAAAGTTATAGGTCATCCAACTTTTTATATCCCTAAGGCACGCTTGCAGTTTAGTTAACTGATTGGTTTCATCAGGCTTGATTGATAAATATAATTGGGTGTTGTCAGCATAACAATGAAAGTTAAATTGATTCATTAATTTATTCATTTATTATTGGACCACTTTCTACACTGGTGATGGTGCTCCTATGAGTTCTTGGCAAAGGCAAAGTTCTTGTGTTCTGACACAGTGTGAAAAATAAAGTGAGTTGTGATATCTGTACTAGTATTGACAAATGTTGTCCTTCCTTTGCTACAGGACTTTCAAGGTTGAGAGTGTAATACTATCTGGAAAGTGTGTGATAACCTTGACAATCTTTGGACTGGCGATAGTTGCCTTGTTTTACATGCAGATCAATATAAAACTAAGGATGATCATGACTGTGAAGCAGTTTGTCATTGGAGTCTCTTCTCCTGTTCTCCATAGCTTCTATTTAACCAGCATATATGACCACTCCATATTCGAGGCTTTCAGTAAAGTGGTCCAGAAGCTCATCCCACAGCTGCCTACACTGGAAAACCTGCTCAACATTTTCATATCTGTGAGTAATCCTGCTGCATGCTGTCCTTCTCTATTGTTACTGGACTAGAAGCATGTTCTCTTGTACTTTGTGATCATGTCACTAGGTGGCAGTGATACCTAACAGATAGACTGGTTGCATGCCTGCACTGACTCTTAGGTGAAACCAAGATGTACACTCTCATTCCTGTCAAATCTAACTGATTTCAAGTCATAGCTGTACTGCCAAAGAGCTGACAGTCACATTCATGTTGTGCATGTCATACTGAATAAAATATTTACTGATGCCATGTATACAAAACCAACTTTTTCAGCATTCAAATACAGTAAAAAAAGAAATGTGAACAAAGACATTCTCCATGTACGGGACTACAAAAACATTATGTTTATTATCGAGTAATATGCTGATTGATTGTTTATCTCTTTAACTTATCTGTTGGTGAAAATATTCTGAGGATTTACCACAGCTGAAGAATATTTGTAGTCTGTTTAAAAATGTGTGTGAAACTGTTGTAGAAGAGGAAGCCATGTCATTTATTGTGCCATGATTGGCTGTATAGCCGTATGCTGGCTCCTGTATGTATGTATGTATGTATGTATATCTATCTATCTATCTATCTATCTATCTATCTATCTCTCTCTCTCTCTCTCTCTCTCTCTCTCTCTCTATATATATATATATATATATATATATATATATATATATATATATATATATATATATATATATATATATCAGCAAATCAGCATTTCCTTTTTCCTTTTAAGAGGTTTGTGTGTGTAACGTCTTCCATGTTCATCAGCGTCTAGATCACATTTGGCTTGTGACATTCTGATGGTGAAGGGTGACGATTTAAAAGAAACTGACTTTATCGTAATGTGTTTCTCTCCAAATGCACTCAAAAAAATTGTTGATTTTATTAGCTTGTAAGACGATGTACACCTTGATAAGCTTCCCGTCTTGTTTGGACACATTTGTTTTAATAGTGACTTATCTCTTTGGAGTCAAGACTTCAGTATGGAATTGTATCTCTTTAGGTTACTGTAGTTTTGACATACCTAGACCTAGGCTTGATACTGTATGAATTACTGGATACATCCTTCAGGGGGCAGTCATGCACAGGGTAGAGCTCAGAAGCAAGCGTGTTTTTTTCCCAGTTGCTTTTGAGATTTGGGTAGTGTCTTTTAAAAAACAAAGGTATGTTGTCTGTCAGCTGGCTGACAGTTATCTCTCTCACATGTAGGTTTGTTTTGTGTTTCAGTTCATGAAGTATCTTAACAATATTTCAGCAGCTAAGAAACAAACATGTTCAAATTAGACAGCCACGAGGAAGACCGGTTTGAAGTGTAAAATGTAGTGTTGTTCCAAGATAAAACATGACTACTACGTGTTAATGATATTCCTGAATGTATGTCCAAACCAAGTCAAAAGCTTTGCACAATTCTAAGAAAAGACATTCATTATCCTCATTAAGACCTCTACATTCTATGATATCTATATCAGATCTGACTGTAAATTGTTCTTACTTTTAGAAAAGGCGATTGCTGAACACTTCAAAGGCAATAAATCATTAACAACATAATCATAATAATGGACTAATAATGGACATAATCTGCTAATTAAAGAAGCATTAAAGAGCTCATAACAGTCATTTTAGCAGCCTTCTTAAGATTTAAAAGGATATTGTATCAATAGCCTGTTTGATGTCATTTTGCATAACGAAAGTTAATGGTTTTAATTTACATGTGTAGATAAGTGGATATGGTATTTTGCAAATACTACAATCAAACTGATTAGACATGCCTCTACTCTGCTCCACTAGCTATCAGCTGGAAAGCTTGTTTTGACTTCCCATCAAGACTGTGCATGAGTACAATGTCAACATGCAGTAAATAACAGTTTCTGGGCTTCACTTACAAATTCTACAGTCAATACAGATGTCATTCTTATTTCTGAAGAAGAAAATGGCTGGCAGGATGGAAATGATGTTCTGAAAGAAACACAGCCTAGCATGTTGATGACGTCTTTGAAAAATTTGAATGTACGTTAGATTGTGTGAGGACAATGTGAAAGGCCCAGTGTATATTTTGGTGTGTTCTGCCCCTCATACTGAACACTGTGTGTCTATTAAGTGTGTTTAACAGCACTAAATTAACAACCACACAAAAGATGAAAAAAGTTTACAGTATAATAGTCCATCAAAAAAACACTGATCGGGCCAGATCCCAAATCACATGACCTGTACAGGCTCGCGTTCATTAGTCATAGAAACCGTAAATGCTAAATACTTCTCGTCTGATTAATGCTTTTATGGAAATGCAGCTATGGTCCCCACATATGGGTGTTATGAGCACATTAATACTTATACGCATAAGTAAATGATTTAATGGTTTGAATAACTTAAGTTGGTGATTAAAACACATTATAACTCTGCCCCATAGTTAGAGTGATCGAAGATAAAACCAAAGTAATCCTTAATGGCTTGTTTCCATTGTGATTCATCACACCATTAATAGCTCAGAGATGAAGTGTTAATTAAAGATGGACGCTCTTTATAATACAGGGCAGTCTTTTTTGTAAGGCTATACAGTAAAGTGATTAAATTCGATTCAGTCGCGTCTTCCTTTCACTCAGCACAGCTGCCATACTTTAGTTTTAAACTTGTGTGGTGTGTTGATGAATACTGAATAGATTGTTATTTGCTAATTGGATATCAAACTTTGAAGACAACAAATAACACTTCAATCAAAGGAATGGGAAGGGAAAATTCATCAAAATTAATTTAAATGAAATAATGAAGGTAGTACTTACATTAAATGATGCTTTCCCTCTTTAAACTTAGCTACATATTACAGTGATTGCTGATGTTTGGTTAAATATATGTGAGGTCGGTCACAGTGTTAGTCTGGTTATTAGATTTTCAGGAGTGCTCAAGATGTCTCGAGTCCCAAGGCTTGTGTTTTGTACAACACGGGCCTTAGCTCTGTAACATATCGGACACCTGAGGCTGCTGTTGTTACAGAAATCTGTTTTTCTTTGAGAATACTTTGAGAATACTTCTCCCTCTGTAACTGTCTTTACTCTTGTGTGGCTGAAATTAGTTTTCAAACTACATTAAAGCTGCACTGGGGAATGTCGATGAGATCGACTGTATGCGGTATGGTAGGGATTGATGCTTGGGTTTCAGAGATTGGATAGAAATACTACATTGATGTACAACTAGAGTTCTAAAGCGCATTCTTTGAAGAACTTTGTCAAAAATCAATATGTCTGTCCCAAAAAATAGAGGAGCTTTTCAAGTAGTAATCTCTGTTCTTCTGTCTGTGCCTGTAGCATGTCTGTGTGACTGGGTGTCTTTTCAATCCTGAAAGAATAATAACTTGCCACAGACTCCAGTGGTCCAAGGCTGTGATCACAGGTCGGTGTTTCAGTGAATGCTATAGCATTGGTGCAACCCATTCAAATCAAAAAACTTACTGTGCAAACTAGCTTGGTGATGTGTAAATAATTTTAAGAAAATTAAATGGTTGGTCCCAGGTCCCAGGTCCCTGTGCAAGTGGAATGTTGTGACAATTGACCAGTCAGTTCACCAAATGAGGTCTGGTGGAAATGTTTTCCCAAGCTTGTTTTTCCTCTTTTTGTACTAATGAGTAGCTAGCACTGTTGTAGAACTCCATGTATTCACACACCAACATTCTATTCATTGTTAAATTATTTTTATCTGCTATTTCATTGGCCGAAGACAGGTGGTTACCACCATAAGTTTGAGGTGGCATAGCAAAACATGAGCATGAAAGCATTACCTCGGCCCACCTCTGTGCCGCCTTACCATCGCCGCCTCCAGTCATTGGCTACAGGGTGACAAGTTTGTGAAAGCCCCTTAAGGGCATTCTGATAATAACCTAACCACAAAACTAACTGATGGAAGTACATAAGGATAATGAAAGCAGGAGCAGGGCAATGTACCTGGTGTCTCTTGGCTGCTTTGACGCTCAGCTCCATAGCTGACTGTCAATTAAGTTGGCAAAACTACTTTTAAACCAGACGTTGATGTTCGGATGACTTATGCTGCCGAGTACAGGTAGACATGTAACTAATGGAACATGCTCACAGGTACCGGAATCAGGTAGTAAGCGGAAAGCTTTGTGTGTGGCAAGGAGCTCGTGTAGACGGGCCAGTATTCATGCTAAAGGAACAAGCTGCAGGTGGGAGGATGAGGAGAGACAGCAGGTGAAGGATTAGTGTGGTCTGAGGGACAGGTATGAAATGGGAAAAGTCAAAGGAACACCAGACGCTGTAGGATTCACCCTCTGGGGAACAATCCATAGTTCATAGTTCCAAGTGGTGGTCTGACAGACACAGCAGGCACAGTTGAAAATAACCCAAAGGTCTCACTTCTTGAGCAGAGGATTGGTTGCTCTCCTTTAAACAGTGGGTCTGCCATTAGTATGCATTTTCATGCATCTTCATAAATCACAGACATTTTGATGCAGGCATGATCTCTCTGTTTATCTCCCCAACACAAAAATAAGCCTTGAAAATGAAGTAGAAAATGAGAGCGAGAGGGAGAGGGAGGTTCATCACTCTGAACAGAAAACCAAAACATATCTTCATTTGCTCTGTGTTTCATCTCGGTTACCTGCTAAATTAAAATAATACCAACAGCCCTCTCTGCAACACTCAGGTAGCGTCCTCACACAAAATTGCTGATGTATTGATTACCTTGCCCACCAATGATGTACTTTAGTTAGAAATAAGTGTATTGTTGGGAGCTTGACATGGGGTGTTGAGGAAAGATGGCACATAGACTGCACTGATAGCTATACAAGATATATTTGTACTACATAATAGTTATTATTTAGCTTTGTTTGCTGAATCATATCATCTGCTCCCAACCTGGAATCACATTTTCTATGGCCTGTCCACAACCCGGAGGTTGGAACCCATTGTCTTGAATGAAAACCTTTGATTGGACTGATGGATTTCTGCAGTGATTTCCCAAATCTTTGTTTTCTCTCTCATTGTTGCGTTGACTGTGTATTCTTGCACTCCAAGATTTTGTTCTTTGTTTGTGCAGGGAAGCCCAGCATACTAATTTCTAACATCAATCATGCATTGTCCATTAACCAGATCAACCCCATTATCAACAGTAACAACCTTAATTTAGCTTTTTTTGCGATATTCATCCAAAGAAGTAGTATTATACTCCTATATACTGAGGTTTGACCACATAATCCAAACTCAAGGTCCGCTTACACTGTCTCATATGTAGGCAGTATTTGTTTTGAGGTCTTTTGTTGAGGTTCCTTTAATAATGCTTAATGTAATTAAACATTTATTTGCTGACAGACAGATTTTTAATTTTCACATTGTTGTAGCAAACAGCTGAACACCCCATCCCCTGAGAGAGACTGGTATTTAGGATTTAGTGCCTGACTCATCTTCCTGGAATAAATTAAAATGACATTACAAGAGCAAAGCATTTTTACCCCCAAAATTTACCAAAGCACACTGTAATATTCAGAATAATTTAATGTGATTGATGAAAACAGGAGACAGCTATTTAAATTTGTTCCATCTGTTTATTTGCCCTTTCCTCACAAAGCTGAATGGAGAATGTCTGTGGCACTCAGATGCTGAGCTGAGTAATGTTTTCTTTGTTCCTGTCATGTGATGTCTGCAGAGGGTAGACAGCGTTGCCAAATTAGTGACTTTCTCACTGGATTTGGCAACTCTTGATGTCCCTTTAGTGACTTCTATTCAAAAAACGACAAAGCAAAAACTTCCCATGCCGAGCACCCATATGGCTTCACTCCCAACTCATCCCAAACTATCTCAGTTTGGATTAGGTCAGGTGATTGTGGAGGCCAGGTCATGTGATGAAGCACTCCATCTCTTCTCTTCACTCTCCTGGAGGTACAGATAGTGTTACTACTAATCACAGACTAAATGGGATGGCATGTGACTGAAAATACTATCACCACACCATCACACCTCCTCTTCTATTCTTCAAGGTGCCGATACCATCCGTTCACTTTTTCTGCATCTCACCAAGACACAGTGATGGGAAACAGTCTCAGATTTGACTCATCACACCAAAGTCCAGATTTCCTCTGGTCTAATGTCCGTTCTGTGTGTTTGTTGGTTCAAGCGGTTCTCTTCTTCTCGTTGGTCTTCCTCAGTCATGGTTGACACTTGACAATGGTGTGTCAACTCTGTGAAGCATTTATGTGGGCTCCAGTCTGAGGTGCTGTTAATTGTTGATTTGTGAGGCCGGTAACTGTGATGAACTTCTCCTTTGCAGCAGAGCTAACTCCGGTCTTCCTTTCCTAAGGTGGTCCTCAAGAGAGCCAGTTTCATCAGAGCGTTTATGTGACTGCACCTGAAGACACATTCAAAGTTGTTGATATGTTCTGGACTGACTGACCTTCATGTTTTAAAGTAATGACGGACTGTTGTTTCTCTTTACTTAACATGAATTACTACAGCAGTAAAATGTGGCTCTTTGCTGTATGCTAGTTTAGTAAAATATGTACATTTTGTGAGGTTTACATTAAACTCGCCCCTCTGTGTAATGCTCTCATCTCTTTTGTTAATGTAATTCCACTGTGATGTACGGGGGAGTTCGTATGTCTGTTTTTCAGTTCCACTCTTTTCAAACTTATGCGTGTATCAAAGACCATCTGTCTGTGAAGTTAGTGAAACACTTTCAAAACATAAGGTGCGTGTAGGGGATAGTATGAGTATACATCTCCAATATTCCGAAAACTCTTAACAGTGTGTGGGAGCATGAATGTTTAGTGATACTGTTCTTTGTCTCTGTCTCCATTTTCAGAACTCAGGTATTGAGAAGGCCTTCCTGTTCGATGTGGTCAGTAAGATTTACATTGCCACAGACAGCAGTCCAGTGGACATGCAGACATATGAACTGTGTTGTGACATGATCGATGTGGTCATTGACATCTCCTGCATCTACGGGTAAGCCAGTGAACGCTTGACAAACTGTGATATCACCAGTCAGTCAAGTCAATGTCAGAAACATAAAACCATGTTGCAGCAGCAGCTCAGTTGGTAGAGCAGCCGTCCCATGTATGAAGGTTCAGTCCTTGCTGCGGAAGTCCAGGGTTCGAATCCGACCTGTGGCTCTTTCCCGTGTGTCATTCCCCATCTCTCTCTCCCCACTTCCCTGTCACTCTTCAGCTGTCTCTGTCAGAAATAATGCTTGAAAAGGCCAAAAAAAGAAAAGAAAAGGTAATAGGTGACTTACAGAGAAATGCTGTTAGAAAACTAATGGTTTTGCAACCATGGTGGAGGCGTCTACATGGAAATAGTGTTTCAGAGATGTCAGATAAATGCTCATATTGATCTGTAAGTGCTGGATGCGTAAACAGAGGTGATGATATGTCACTGTTGTGGTCACAGCTCCTACACCCCACGTGGCCAAAGCCTCCATAGGATCATAATAATGATAGTAATATCATCAAAACAGTAGGCTACTTCAGTCGGTCTTGTGGAGTGAAAATGTAGACTGACAGTCTTATTACACACACTTTGGTAGGGTGGGTACTCCAGCCTCACAGAATGTTGTTACCACCAGGATCTTCTTGCTGTGTCACCTCACAGCAAAAAGCTTCCAACCCGCCACTGGGATAGGACCTTTCTGTGTGGAGTTTGCATGTTCTCTCCGTGTCTGCATGGGCTCCCTCTGAGTACTCTGAGTACTGAGTCCAAAGATATGCAAAGACATTTAGAGGTTAATTAGTGATGCTAAACTGCCCTTTGGTTTGAGGTGTGAATATGTCAGCCCGGTGATGAATTGGCGACTTGTCCAGGGTGCACCCTACGTCTCACTCCAATGTCAGCTGCCAGAAAGCAACAACTGTAGAAGATGTGGTCTACACAGTGTGTCACGTAGGGGTTCTGACTAGGAGACTGACTACTACTCGTTGGACAGCAGTATAAACCAGATAGAAAAACTGAAGAAGTAATATGAGACAACAGTGTGTGTACTATATATGTACATATATGTATACATGTACATCTATAATGTAAATGTACTGTACTGTACTGTACAAGCCACTTTGGTTTGGACTGTTTACACAGCACTGTCCTGTAAGTAACCATGAAGAGTTAGGTCAGTCAGGTTAGTCAGTGCTCAGTTGTCAGTCCAAAAATCTGCACCATCAGTCTTCTTGCTAAATGGACCTGTCTTAAGTTACAAAATAGATCTGTCATTCATTCACAGTTTAACAACACAGACGGAGTTTATGAGAGAGGCTCACCTGAGCTGAACCTTTCAATGTGAAGTAATGGAGGTGAACTATTTGAGGACCGTTGAAGGGTTTTCAGCTTCATGAACCTTGTCATGAAGGATAGTCATCCTATCCTTCCTTTTTTCTAGTAGCTTTTACAGAAGCCAGTTCTGATTGGCTTAAAGCTTTGGGAGAGATGTACTGTAACAGCTTTACAGTATAATTCAACACACAACCTGCAGTTTATACAAATGAAATAAGGAATAAAATAATAGACAAAACAAAGTTATTTATTATTATTTCTGTATTGTTATTTGAACAAAACAATTCATAAATTATATCAAGATGACAATATGTCAGGAACTAACAAAGACAGTTTTCATATCACTTCTTAGGTAGTGAAAAGATTATATGAGCTTCAGAAAGCTGGAGAATTATTTATTCACATTCACATTTTATCTGAGGCTGTACAGATGCATAAAATGATGCATGTGGTTACAGCCTTTAACATATGGCATGACACAAAAGTGAATAAAATAAGTTACAAATATCAACCAGGATGTTAAAAAGAAAAGGCATGCATAGACTGCACTTGTACTTCTGCATTCATTAGAGCTCATGGTTATAAATTTAATTTCTTCTTAACAAATCATCAGATACTTGAGATGTACAGTATCCTTGTTGTTGGAGTGTCTGTGGAGTCACTGTCCTTGTCAAGTAGGTTGTGAAGTAGGATCTGTGAAATAGTGAATGAGTTCTGGAACAGAGTGGATATAATAGTAGTGCAGAGCTGAATGTGATGTAAAGCCCAAAACACACTCTCTGTGCTCCTGATCCCTCAGCAGATCCTCTGTTGATCTGATATTCTCTCTTCAATTATCACTCCAGCTGGGAGTATAATTCCCAACCTAGGCCTGTGTATTTCTGTAGGCCAGAGTTCAATTATGACCGCATAATACCTCTTTTATCACCACTCCCACCCTCACACCTCCTCTGTGTGCACTCCATCACTCTTCTTGGTCAAATAGTTCTTACAGAGCCAGGAAGTGTGTTTGGGGTCATTGTCCTGTTGAAAGACAAATGATATTCCCTCTGAGCTCAAACTAGATGGGATGGCATGTCGCTGCAGAATGCTATGGTAGCCAAGCTGGTCAAGTATTCATTAAATCACCAACAGTGTCGCCAGCACGCTTCCCCTTCCATGCTACACGGTGGGATACACACATGCAGATACCATCAGTTCACCTTCGTAGCATCTCACAAACACAAAATTGGAACTGACACTCTCAAATTTGAACTCATTAGACCAAAGTTCAGATTTTCACTGCATGGTTTCATGTCCTTTCTCTGTGTTTTTTTTGCCCATTCAATTCACTTCTTAGATTATATATGATTTCTTTAGCTTTAATTGTCACATGACTTAAAAACAGAATATCATGAGAAAAGAAACATTGTCTTCAATATGACACTTTTAAATAAACTATGATCTGCTAAAATAACCCTAATTACAGTTGTTTCCCAGTTGTTTCTTGTGTGTCATATTCATATAATAATCCCCAGCAAAAAAAACAGGACAACACAGTAAATGAAGGATAAAATGATAGTGAATAGTGAATTTGGGAGGCTGCCATTTTGTGTGTTACAGTACTTGTATGTTCCTCAGAAAGACTTTTAGACTTTTATACTTAGATATAGATATTTATAGACTTAGATATTACTATAAAGCCATGGCTGTGGATCATAGAAGTCTGGTTATTTCTATGCCTCAAAAGTTTGTCCAGTGTCACATCAAACAGAGGAAAATGTGCCATCATGAGACAAGAAAGGAGACCATCAGGGTTTCTGCAGCTTTTGTGCGAGTTTGGAAGATAGAGCAGTGAGGTTTACAATAGAAAATAATTGGGCACTGTTATGACAGGTGTCATATATATCTTGTGTATCAGCAAAACACATCTCAGTATTTTATTTCATATCATTCGTGCTCTACGTGCTACACACATAATGTGATGACATGAAAGTATATTTTGTGTAATTTCTGTGACAGTGTCACTGGTGGGTGTCTGGCCATGCTGGTAGCATTTCTGTTTGGGATTAACCTCACTGGGTCTCTTTAGTGGTGGCTGCCTTTTCCAGTATTATTTGTGGCTGAGTCAAAAGGGAACTCAGAGGTCTGTGAGTGCTCAGGCCACAGGGCCACATTACCCCACCTGTGCTAATGAATAAGAGAGAGATTATATTATATTTATATTTATTCATATCAGAATGAACACAGCACTGTCTTGGCATTCTCTCAGCTTCATGAGTTCATCACCTGGAATGTTTTTCCATCAGTTTTAGATTCTCTCTGCAGTCCAGCTCATCTCAGGTCACCTGATTTAGCTGTACTCCATCACTCTCCAGAGCCTGGAAGTGTGTTTTGGGTCACTGTCCAGTTGAAAGACAAATGATGGTCCCACTAAGCTCGAACCAGATGGGATGGCATGTTGCTGAAAACTATATGGTAGCCTTGCTGATTAAATGTGCTTTAATTGAATACAGTGAATACAACAGTGTCACCAGTAAAGCACCCCAACCTCCCTATCCATGTTTCCTGATGGAAACCACACATGCAGATGACCATCCATTCACCTTCTCTGTGTCTCAAAGACACAATGGTTAGAACCAAAAATCTTAAATACGGACTTACCAGATCAAAGTACCGATTTCCAGCGGTTCCCATTCCCGGCGGTGACGGAGGTGTGTTTTGGGTCATTACAAGACAAACGATGGTCTTATAAGCTCAAACCAGATGGAATGGCATGTGTAGAATATTATGGTTGCTACACTGGTCAAGTGATTTATTTTTTAAATGTAGCAAGTATTAAAAGAAGGAAATAACATGAAGTGAAAGTTTTGACTGGTACTGTATGTTCATTGAATTTTTATTAAATCATTATAATTCAGAGCTATTGTAAATCAGAGCTTTCCCAGTCATAATTACAACACAAATCACAAATCTGAAACTCTTGGTTGGGATTTAGTTATTTCCAGTATTTTCAAATGAAATATTGTCCTTCATTTGGTCTCCGACACTGTATAAGGCAATGTGTTGTCCCAGACATGTAGAATATGTAGATACATGAACAAAAAAGCTGAGTAGAAGTAGCTCAGAGTCGTTTTGATGATGTTGGTTGGGAACACACAGGCACATAAAACTGAAGCACCCACACTGAATTCTGGAATGCCGTATGGTCACGAAGCCTCCCCTGAGCCAGGTGGTGCTTGTTTGACCTATGTTTGTTGTAGAGAAAATAGGGTGTGTGTGTATATTTATATATATGTGTGTGTGTGTGTGGGATTGACCTTAGGCATCACAGCTGGAGATTTTAACTGAACTAGGCCACATTTGGCCTGAAGTGAGTGAATATTTAACCCATCACAGCTGTGTTGGGGAATGTGTGGCCAAGGGCACAAACAGGACTCCTTCTAATTTCACATTTTGACCGTGGATAGAGGTGGACGGCAGATATCTGTAGATTACATTCTCTTTCTGAAGACAACCCAAACTGTCTTTTGAGTAACTCTTGCCCATTTGCAAAATCACCTGTGTCCTGGAATTGTTCAGCATGAACAAACGTGGAAGGCTTGTAGGCACCAGTTGGACCTGCTCATATAAATCAGCAGATTGTTGTACAGAAGGCTGACACGATTATCATCACCAAACAGCTGGGTTATTATCCTTAATTAGAGGCTTTAGTGAATGGAGTCCTTTTTTTATACCTCATTTAATTAATGAACTCCTCTCCTGTGAGAAACCTGGCATGCTATGCACTTGGAAAGCTCAAATGTGACTGAAATATTCCTTGGCCAACAAACTAAGCCAAGTCTTTTGTCAGTGAAATGCAATTATTTCTTTTTTTTTCTTCTCTTTGACAATAACAATAAATGAACATTTCATTAAACCCACAGTAACTGCACATGTTACTCAGCTTTGGCTGTCTCCAGTCCGTGCAGCACTGACACTATTTCTGTCATCACATACAGTATATGCCAAAGGCAATGAAAACATGACGTTAAGTATGAAAGTATTTAATTCATTTTGATAATTACATTGAATCCAGCATCTGTTGCGTAGCAATGCTTTTTTTAATCGTAGTACCGCTGTGTGTTGGTTACCAGCAGTGCCTCAGGTTCAGATACGAGTGATACAAAATTAATGGAAGCTCAGCTTGGTGCTGTCTGTTTGTCCTTGTGAAGTGTGGATTGATGCCTGATGTATAAAAATAATCCCCTGTGAAATTGTTATAGTCCTTCACAGCCCCTTAGACACGTTTTGTGAAATGTATTTTCATTTCCCCTCAAAGCGTTACCACAGGGTTCCGAAACCTGTTAAAGCAAAACAAAGCACTCTGAAACATCTAATCGCTCAACTAAATACTCTGAATGGCTCACAAACACGTTCTTTCCAGTGTATGAGGGGTACTGAATACCCATCACACTGACAAGATAAATGTGGGCCATCGCTTTAAAAGTAAATGAATCCCCGTATCTCCTTTTCAGTTAGTCAAAGTGCATGTGATGCAGCACTGAATCTGACAATATTCAGAATATGAATACAGATCATGTAAACAACATATTTTGTTTGGATATCAAGATTGCAAAGCAGCGGTGAAGATGCCTGCACAGACTAGAGGCCCTCATTCTGGTTGAAAGGAAATCTTTAAACATTACAAAACACAACATTAACAGGTTTGAATACATGCAAAGGTCGCAACAGACAGTGCACAGATCTGTATTTATACAGGAATATTAGTGGAACATTCATGTTTATTAGCCATGTAAATAGTAGTAGAAATGTTTGGGTCATGTAAACATAATTAGTGATGCCACTGATGTGGATTTAATTGAAATGAACCCCCAAAACATGCTGGTACTACACTCAAAGAGACTCAGAAGGCATTAGGTGGAACATTGGCATAATGTTTAACTTTAACTTCCTTCCACAACGTCCTCTGACATACGGGAGCGAGAGCCTGGAGAAAGCCAATCATCACTGTTAAATGAGTTGTTTTGTACTCCACCCAATCATGTAAAAGTACAAAATAGCTGAATGTCATGTGGTCAGTAGCTTAAAGATCTTTAACTTGGACGAATTATTGTGACGTGAACAGGAAAAATGATGCATGGAAACAGTGCAGTGTGAAGTTGTGTGAATGCACCGTTTAACTGATGCTGCATTCAAATTCATCTGTTTTCTGATGGGTCTGGTGCCAGTGGATTGCAGTGGTGATGAGAACATTAGCATCCTTTCACCTGGATGTTTCTTTTCATTTCGACCGAAATGACTTCCAACCCGCTTTGTTCCATGTGTTCTTACTGTGACAGACAGACAAGAACTGTGGAAACCATGGAAACGCCTTCTGTTCACTGCTGCATCCCTGACCTTCTAAATGTTTCTGTGACTTCTGTGAGTCTGTAACCAAATAACATAACTGAGTGCTTAACTAACTTTCAGATGAATTCACTAAGTTGACGTAACTTTTTTGACTGTGGTGATATCATTAGTCAGTTTTTTGACACATAATGCCGATCTGGTAGTTACATTAGTCATAACTTTATAACCTAGCCCACACACACACATCAGGCAACATCCACAAGACTTCTGACCGCAGGCAATGTCTGAGTCCGTTGCCTGTCTGAGATTTCCCCTGCTCTTTGGGTTTTGGTCACTGTTCACCTTAATGCAGAGAAAAACTCTCATACTGGGTTGAGGAAAGGGGTGTGGTGGACAAACATTTATCAGTGATTGGTTGAGGTTGATGAGAATAGTTTTGAGGGGGTGTCGATTAGCTCGGTTGGTAGAACATTGGACATGGGGAGGATTGGGCCATTTGCTGTTCCCCATCTCTCTCTTCCATCTCTCTCTCTCCACATTCCTGTCACTCTTCAGCATCTATCTAAAAAAAACAGTTTTGAGGTGTTTGTTGTGTCTCAACAATTGTGAAAAATTGTAATAGCTGTGTATAGTTTCTGTTACAGCAATCAGAAGTCTATTTTCATCCAGCGGAGCCCTCAGTGTGCTTATATGTGTCAACCTACTGTACAGTGAAATGTCTCATGTGGTTCAGGAAGCCAGGAATAAACCAGGAAGACAACATTTGTATTCATCAGATGGAATGAAGAAAGCAAACAATGTTTCTGTGTTTGTTTATCATCTTTGTGAAGACAAAATTACAAATGAAAACCAAGAAAGAACAGCATGTCTTCTCTGTCTAGTGCTCAGTTTCACTCTTTAAAGCTCCTATCAGCGAGCACTTCTTTCTCTGTCTCTATCATTTCCACCATGCTCTCTACAGCTTGAAATATCTGAGGCTGAATACTAAAATCAAACTGTGTTTTTTCTGAACGGTGTTTTTTCAAAACAAAAATCTGTAATAGCACACTGAGTGTTTCCTGAAGCTGCTGCCGTGATAGAAGGGACAGGACCATGCTTGTGTCAGATAATGCATTATTTTTTACTCACTTCACTGGAGTTAAGCAGAGTGTGTTTATCTATCTCATCTCCTTCAGCCTGACCGACAGCGAAGGCGGTTTGCCCTATGACAAGGAGTCAATGGCCATCATCCACCTGAACAACACGACAGTCATGTACCTGAAGGAGGTCACCAAGTTCCTCGCCATGGTCTGCTTCCTCCGCAAGGAAAGCTTTGAGAGGAAAGGTCAGTACATTCACATCCATGTTAGAAAACTAGCCGTGTGTTTCAGCAGTTGTTGGCCATGCACTCTGTCACTTGAGCTGAGCACTCGATGTGGAGTTGCAAAGTGGGAGGAGTTATTTTCAGCGCCTCTGGTTCTGGAAATAAGAGTCTGATTCATTTCTCCTGTGACAACGTTGCATGACTTGATGGCTGCAATCAGCCTGAAACTCTCCAGATTAAATCAGCAACTGATTTAGATCACCATTTGAACATGTGTTCTTTGATTAAAAGGACTAATTAATTATTAAAACTCACTAACCCCAAAACCCCACCAGACACGTCTCTGTCAGCTGCAATGTTTTTTGCTCTATCCTGCACGCAACTTCAAACCCCACTGGGAGCATTTCACAAGCGTTTAGCCCACCAGACTTTGTTTGCCTGCTCAGATTTGGTCATTTTCCTGGTTTATGTTCTTCCAAAGATGCTTTTACATGTGTAAATATGCTATGTAGTTAATTAGTTTCACTTTTGCCTGTTTTTACGACCGTCAGTTTGCACGGGGTATTTTATTTTGAAAATCCACTGGCTTCTCTATGCTGTTTCTGTGTCTGGTTTCCTGTCAGCTTGAGGTGCTCTGTGTAAAATGATGCAGGCTGCTGGCAGCATCTGTCAGCATCTGGGATGCTTCTGATTACTGAGATTAGATTTACTGAGTTGAGTAAACGAGATGTCTTGTCCACTCCTAGAACGAGAGACAAACAGAACATTATCATTATCATTTCTGTTATATTTTTTAATTCTCACAAATTATTTTGATGAGAGTTGTCAATTACCCTGACAAAAATTGGCGGACCCCCTAAGCATCACAGACCCCTGGTTGAAGACCCCTGGAGTAAACTGCTGTGGATCCGGCCTCTGACTGGCCTTTTCTCCATGGCAATGGCAGCTGAGGCTCATGGGTATTGTGGTATTTAGATGTGGCTATATTTTTGAATAATACCAACCTATAGCTATATTGACCCATATTGTTGCATTTCAACAAGTGCTCAAATTAAGTTATGTATTTTCCTGTCTACACCAGAAGGATGAATGTGTTGCTCTGTGAGACTACTTTTGATCAAATACTGGATCTGACAAGTTTCATCATATGAAATGAGAGCGTGACGTGCCCGGCAGCAGTCATGAATCTTAAACTTTAAATGTCAAGTATTGAAATCAAAAGCAGGATTGACAATTCTGTCTGTATCACAGTTTTCTCCAGGTGAGTGTTTGTTGTAAAGTTAGTGTTATTGAAATTACTTTAAGTTGTGTCTAGCACAGTTTTTTATCACTGTAGACGCTCCGAGATGCTAGCTTAACATGCTGAATGTTGATCTGATATGTCCAGTGGTGTCAGGTCACATGACTACCAAATGTAGAGAAATACAGTGTGCATAAGGGTGGGTGAACCAGGCCAGGCCTGCGAGCAGCAGTGCCAACAGGAGGCCAACCAGTCAACCCAGATAATGAACCAGGAAATGATCAAACTGCACCAGCCACATTAGGTCAATACGGGACAGCGTTAATTAGAGTGTCAATGACAGTGTTAATGACAGTCCTGCACTCTCTTAGACTGCTCCATACATCCATACCAATTATGGACTCTGATAAACTCTAACATTCTTTACACTAAGGCCTTTGATGAGTAAAACGTTTCATCGCTGCTCTGTGATTACACTGATATGTCATTGTTCATTGGCATGCATTTGCTGTTATTGTCTTGTTTCGTTCACCTCTCCTTTGATTGGCTGAGCCTTCCTCACAGACGATCTGTAGATTACCTCTGGGGTTGAAGGATTCTATACAAACAAACTTGTCACCTCGTCTCGACATCCCAGACAACCCAAATAACACCAATATTGATTATTTTGTATCTGCAGAGGTCACTCAGTCTGTTTGGTACTGGCAGTACGGTCCAGGGGGGTTTGTGTGTGTTTTGTGCTGCTGTTTCACAGAGTGCTTTACAATGACTGAGCAGGTCAGCTGCTGGGAGCTGCCCCGGAGCAGCAGGGGGTTCAGTGCCTCACTGAAGGGTACTTATCCACAGGCTGTTGGTGGAGTGCAGGGCATTGCTTGGTCACATTCCACATTTCTGTACAGGCTTTAGGGATTTGAATATGCATAGGCTTTGGTCCCAGGTTGACTTTTCCAGCTTCTACATCAGTGCTTTACACAGACGCTGTAATTATCTGCATTAAATGCTCGTCTTTAAGAAGAGAAGATCAGACTGTGGTTTGCTCTTAGCCATCTCCGGCTCCTAAATTTGATCCAAACCCACCTATACACACAAAGACTACAATACGGAGCGCATCTTTGTCTGTGTCTCACTGACCGTCAGCCAGATTCATGAGAGCTGCTCAGCAGGTGTGAGGTGTTTGATGTCCTGAATGACAGAGTGTAGTTCAACATGTCTGCTGTGGTTAGTAGAGCAGTCACTTTGAAGTCTCGACTCATATTAAGGTTCCTGTAGCAGTCTGAATAACGCACGTTTCCACCTGAAGCTCTTCATTAAGCTGACTGCTGTGAAAATCTGTTCTCGGAAACTTGAAAGAAACAAACACAATACAGTGAGTACAGGAAATGAATTTATAATTCAACCTAACGACGAGATTACAAAATGAATTCTCTGGACTGACAGTGGATATGAAACATGCAGCTCAGGTTTCTTAAGGTGCTCATTTAGATTTGTACTTTTTAGTTTATTTTAAATAATACTAATAGTAATAACTCCAATAATAATAATAATAATAATAATAACTTCATTTATATAGCACCTTTTGAAACAGTTTACAAAGTGCTTTGACAGACAGGCACAAACTGGATACAAAATAGCAGCAGATAAGCCAACATTTAAAAGACAATCTAAATCAATATACCATATCAAGACTAGAAATGTCCCTTCTGTGTGACATTGTTATCTCTTATACCTGTGAAGTCTCTGCTCATGTGGACCTTTCAGCATGCACCTTGTAACCTGAATGTAATGGCTGACCCCCTGCAGTACCTCTGCAATACCTCTGTAATTCCTGATCACTGACATAGTCAACACAATGTCACCTAGAGGTTTCTGAAAAGCAGTCGTGAAGCTCAGTGTGATCTGATCTTTGTTGTCCTACCTCTGACACCTGTCATAATCTAAAAAGGCTGAATGAAGCCCGGTTGCTCAGAAACCTGTGGTTGCAACCATGCTCCTAATTGTGCACCCCTTTAAGCCTTAATATAATGTGAACAGGTGAGTTGTATAGAAATTCTCCCTCAGTACAGTTGTCATGAACGGGGAAATTAGCTATAGAGACCAAAACTGTTTTTTGTACCAGGCTGTAAACATGTTTATTTCTGCTGTGAAGTTGGACATTTTTGACTTGTCATGTAGTCAGCCTCAGGTGGCCACTTGAGGAAGTGCAGTTTTTGGCCCTTCTCACTGGCTTCACTTCACATGGAGGTTGCTGCTTGTTCCTGAGCATACTGTAGATGAGCTTCGTGTCCACAGAGAAAACATGCTGTAATGTGATGAGAAAACGCAACTAAATATAGGAAGCGGTCACATCAAACACAGCTGGGGTGGCATGTTTTCTAAAGGCTGCTATTTATGGTAACTGTCATGTCACCATACTGTCAAGTGGTTCCATTAAATAATGAGAGCAGGGTGTTCTATGTGTGCTGGGTAAACTCAGTTAAAACACATTCTGCTTTTTGTTTCAGTGGAGATGCAGCACAGCATCAGTGTTTCAGACGTATTGTCCCTTACCTACTTGATAGCACTCTGACGGTTCAAGCACTCCCACATTCCCTACCAACAACAGCAAAGCTCCAGAGCCAGAGCAGGCAGAACCCTCTGTGCCGGTGTCTAAACAGGAACACAGGCTGTGAATGTGGGTGTTTAACCTTACATTCTTAAAGCATGTAATCTGAGTTAGCCTCGCTTGTGGCTAGAATGCTAAAACAAGACGAAGGCTTTTGCTTCGCCTATACCAACACTGATAAAGTTTGTGTTGTTTACAAATGAAGCTTTACCATGAGAAAATGTGCAGAGGACAGGGGAGCAGCTAGCATACATGCAACCAAGGGATTGGCGAGCCCACCTGCTAGGGCCAAACCGGATTAAGAAGTGACTGTCACTGTGCCGTGTGGGGGTAAAACCGATAAAAACACAAAATCTGACATCCCTGACATTTTACTATCCCAGACCAGACAGGTCCAAGTCCGGGCTGGTAATGAGAGCATTAGAAGGTGTACATTTAATCGTTGCATGCACGTGCTGCTACATCCTTTATGTTAATCAGATGCCTCTCAGTTCACACCTGTGCATGTTGAAAGTGATCTGAAAGACTGCCATTGTGACTGTCATGTAAATGTGACTCAGACATGAGACACAGTGTTAAAATAACACCGTGAATGTATCAATTTTGATGTCAGATTCATGAAACATTTTTTTCCATTTGGCTCAGGGCAAAACAAGATGAACATAGAGGAAGAATGATAAACGGAACAGCTGTCTCCTCTTGAGTGTTGTCAGATAAATGATGAATTGATGAGAATGTGATTTTGTGTTTTCACTGTGCTCTCTGTGGTCATTTGTTAAGACTTCAGACCAAAAGTTTGAAAGTCTTTCAATGGTGCGTCCTGTTCATGTCAGCACCATCACTGTTACAGATAATGAAGTTACATATTTCATTGACATATACAGCAGCTCCCTGCTGATTTTCAACAGATATAGGCGCGTCTTGTAATTCATTCTAATTGCACGACATGTTTGTGTTGATTGTTCTGTACATGTGACATCCATTGCACGTCTGTCCGTCCTGGGAGAGGGATCCCTCCTCTGTGGCTCTTCCTGAGGTTTCTTCCACATTTTTTCCCTGTTAAAGGTTTTTTTGTGGGCAAGTTTTTCCTCACTGGAACCGAGGGTCTAAGGACAGAGGGTGTCACTCCCTGTACAGATTGTAAAGCCCTCTGAGGCAAAATGTGTTTTGTGACTTTGGGCTATACAAATAAAATTTGATTTGATTTGATTTGATATACTGTTGGTGATAGATTAATAATACAGGTGCAATTCAATAATAATACGAAAAACATCCTTTAAAAGATGTTTAGTTTGTCCATTCTGGGCTCCTGTAGGACAATGGTGGTTCAGATTGACTACAGTCACACACACAGAGAACTCTGCTTGGGAGTGGCCTGCTGATACAGTCCTCTGACCTTTGGACTGGCTTTTACTATAATTGGAACATCTAGAAGAAAAACCCAACAGAGCTTCTTCTTCGTCACAGAATTTTACAACATACTCATTATAACTTCTACCAACTCAGCAACAGATATGTCTAACATGAAGTGTATTAGGTCTTTAGAGTCACTTCATATTATAATATTTATCAAACCATCGATGCTCCAAAGGGACAAAAAGTAAACTCATTAAGCATGAACTCCACAACAGCTGTCACACTTCAAAATGAAGTCAGACCTCAGAGGATGCTGAAACTTAAAAATGTATTACTTTTTCTGACAAAACTCGTATAACCTTAAACCTCTTTAATCATGTCTCCACAAGCAAGTAATCAACTGTCAGAACAGAAACTCAGAGGTAATCTGCATCTATTAGGAGAGGCTCATGGTGACGGGAAACAAATTATAAAAAGGCAATCTGTTTATCACATTAACAAGTGGACACAAATAAGGTGCACTTTCAGCTTTGCTTGTAGTCATCCGCCCATGTGGAATGTGAAAAAAGGTTTTATCAAATATGTGCCAGGACATAAGTACGGTGGCCCTGAAGTGCAAAACACAATAGCAAATTCAAAAACACAATAGCAAATTGAATAACACATTAGCAAATTCAAAAACACAATAGCAAATTCAAAAACACAATAGCAAATCGAATAACACATTAGCAAATTCAAAAACACAATAGCAAATCGAATAACACATTAGCAAATTCAAAAACACAATAGCAAATCGAATAACACATTAGCAAATTCAAAAACACATTACCAAATTCAAAACGGAAAGGGTAGGTACCCTCGGGCAACATGAATCGTCGCTGATTGGACTGATGGTCCTTTGAACCGGAAGGACAACACCGCCAAAATACTGGCAAACATAAATGAACGAACAAAACCAAAACGCTGCGATGTATCGCCAAAACTGTGGAAAAGAGTTCAGGGAAAAACCGAACTTCTGCAGTGAAGAAGTTCGTTTTTTTCTCAGGGAGTGGGGAATAGTTAAATCTTCTGCTCAGCCCTGCTTCTTTTAAACGTGTCTTCAGCGTACGCAGACTCATGTTTATGTTGTGAATTGTCGACAGCATATCCAGTATCACGTCATATCCATGTCCTGCATCGAAATATTCTTTAATAGCAGCACGTACGCTGTCCTTTGAACCGGAAGGACATTGTTTAGGGCATCGTTTACATGTTTTCAAAACATGAGCGCTGTTAGTGACAGCGTACGCAGTTCGGTTTTTCCCTGAACTCTTTTCCACAGTTTTGGCAATACATCGCAGCGTTTTGGTTTCGTTCGTTCGTTTATGTTTGCCGGTATTTTGGCGGTGTTGTCCTTCCGGTTCAAAGGACCATCAGTCCAATCAGCGACGATTCATGTCGCCCGAGGGTACCTACCCTTTCCGTTTTGAATTTGGTAATGTGTTTTTGAATTTGCTAATGTGTTATTCGATTTGCTATTGTGTTTTTGAATTTGCTAATGTGTTATTCGATTTGCTATTGTGTTTTTGAATTTGCTATTGTGTTTTTGAATTTGCTATTGTGTTTTGCACTTCAGGGCCACCGTACATAAGAGCCTATATTCAAACTGCAGCAGCTGCAGCTGATGACATGATCAATCACAAGTATTTTGTTACTGCTTTGAAAATACAATAATACAAATAAATACAAATAATAAATAATACTAGAAAATAGTGCTTCTCTTCAAAGTGAACTCAGACCGAAATAACAAATAAGATAAAGTAGCTACGAGCTAAAACTAAACCCTACACCAAAAACAGAAAAAAAGACAGTTGCTAATTCAATACTAAAACTGACCAAAACCAGGAGAAAAATGTATCAAAAGAAAAGTTTGCTCCTACTGTCTGTATAAACAGTGAATGTTACAGGTGAACACAAATCTCAGTATCTATAACACAGGTAGTCAACTCTGAATTCAGGAGGTCCACATAGAGTTATGCAGCATCATCATGTTAAGTCACATTCTAATTTAGTTCTACATAACAGTTATTACATCTGCACTGTGTCAAGTCAACCACTCAAATCAAACAAAGAAAGCTATAACTCTGCGTCATGGCAACAATATGTATTTTCAGTGACACTCTGGACTCTAGCTACATACAATAATAAACAATACATCAAATAAATAAGAACAAATTAATAAGAAAAGTCAAAGCAACATTTGACACATTGATCAATCTCAGTCCTCATGCCTAAACCCAACCAATTCCAACCCATGAAGGCAACGAGTACTGGCCAGTCAGAGACCGGTGGGATGTCTCTTTCTCTGAGTAGTGGTGTAGAAACACAGAAACAAGAGTCACCGCTCAAAATGTAATCTCCACCAAAACTGAATGAAACTCAGTGATATGCTGTTTCTGGCTCTGGGTGTTAAAGGGATAGTTCGGGATTTTTTACATGAAGCTCTATAGCATCCCCGTCAGTAGTGTCGCACAGCCACACCGACTTACCCCCGACAGTGTCCCGTGGGCCGAGTTCTGTCCAGGTTTGGTCAGCAACGAAAGTAGTCCGGCAGGTTTGCTGGGACACTTAAATAAAAAGTTTTTCTTCTCAAAACAGCATGTGTTCAAAAGAGTGATTTATTTGCATCGCAAAACCGATGTCGACGAAAAAGTCCCACGTCGCATCACTTGGCCCTACTTTCTCTCTTTTTGTATCTCTGCGCTGCTGCAAGATGACAGACGAGGGCTGGGCTGCGCGGAGAGAGCGTGGTGGGGCCGAAAGACCCGGAAAGCGCCCCATTCCGACGCGGCACGTCCGCAAACAAAACTAAACTGTAGCGGCCACTTGCAGCAGCGCAGAGATACAAAAAGAGAGAAAGTAGAGCCAAGTGATTACGACGTGGGACTTTTTTGTCGACATCGGTTTTGCGATGCAAATAAATCACTCTTTTGAACACATGCTGTTTTGAGAAGAAAAACTTTTTATTTAAGTGTCCCAGCAAACCTGCCGGACTACTTTCGTTGCTGACCAAACCTGGACAGAACTCGGCCCACGGGACACTGTCGGGGGTAGGTCGGTGTGGATGTGCAACACTGCTGACGGGGATGCTATACAGCTTCATGTCAAAAATCCCGAACTATCCCTTTAAGGGCTAGATGGACTGTCAACCCAGATGCAGACACACAACGGAAGCAGAGGGATGAAGTAAAACCAGTTTATTGTTTTTAAATGCTGGTTTGGTCAGGGGCTGGACAGGGATGACCCAGGCAGAGTCTCCCCAGGAGGCTGGATCCAAAGCAGGGCTAGGTGGAGCAGGCGAGGGCACCAGGTCAGGAAGTCAAGGGCTGGAGAGCTGAGCAGAGCAGGCAACAATCTACAAGGGAGATCCAAAGGTCAGCAGAGGAGCAAACGTCAGAGTAATATCTATGGGCTTGATGCACAGTACTAACAGATCAGTGGCTACGATCTGGCAGCGTGGTAGTGGCAGGGCTGAGTATAAGAAGGTTGCAGGATGACTGCGGGATTGGGTGCAGCTGGTGGTTTCTGCTCTGCTCTGTCTCTAGCACACCTGAAACACTCACATACACAAAGACTGGGAACAGGACATGGACAGGAGTGCTGCTTTCTCAGCCAGGCTCTCGCAGTCCCTGGCAAGCGGGATCTTTTACAGACTTCACAATCAGCTGGACTGACAGCAGCTTGGTTGGTCAGCCTCAAAGACCCTCAGACAAACAGGAAATCACACTCTGGGTCAAAAAGAAAAACGGACACCTTAAACAGGAGTGGCTGGCTGTAACAGAGCCCACTTGAAGTTCCATGATCGATGATGCATACCTGTGAGTAACACGGTGAAATCAAGTTCTTCTTCTCTGCATTTAAACAGAGCACTTTGATTTATTTTTGTTCTTGCTTTAAATTGACTTCATCCATCTGGTTGGTATTAAATCCACAGTGTGTTCTTTGATCGCCTGCTCCCACCCACAGCACGGTTTAAATTTGCGTTGTCCCTCAGCATCCAGTCATCTATTTCAGACACTATTTGACCATCTGACAGGCAGTTCTGATGGGGTATGCTGGCATCTTAAGCCCCATTTGGACAGGATTAACATTAACAGGATTACAGAGGGAGGTGGAGGATAAAATATTCACTGCGCTCCTCTGTGATTTAACTCATCATGAAATCACAGGATGTGGTCTGTGGAAGACATTCTGCAGGACTGTTCTGAACAGCAAGCTGCTGCTCGCCCATCCCGGAATGAGGCCGAATGCAAATGCAGACGCCAGACAAGCAAGTGAGGTCGAACAAACAAAGTCTTTATTTGACAACAGCAGCAGGAGTGATGAGATGGTGGCTTGGCGGGCTGGAGGTTGGGGTTGAGATGAGGGAGAAGATTTCAGGTGGGAGGCTTGGCAGAGGGGAATCCCAGGATGAGAGCCGACTGCCACCTAAGCTGGTGTAACAGGCGGGCAGGCAGGTAACCCTGCAGACAGGAACTACAGGTGTGAGTCAGACTGGAAACTAAGCAGACTAAAAGGCCAAATAAAACAGCTTCAACAGGAAGTGTAGAGCAAAGTATGTGTGTGAGTGTGTGTACTTTGGTCCGGAGAGGACTGTCAGAAATTTTGTAGGAAGACAGGATGGCTTGATGAGACAGACAGGTGAGCTGAGAGAGCAGAACCAGGATCCAGAGTGAGGCAGGGAGAGACAGACAGGAGACCTTTGAGTCTGACCTTTATATTGATATCATGTTTACGTGTTTCCAACAATCAGATTTTTTCCTACTACATTTTCACACAAAAGTCAAATTTCACAGAAAACTGCTAAAACACAGCCGAAACACGAGCATGTCCTCCTGCAGAAAAACATCCACATTAAAATGCACAGACATAATTAATCAAAATGACAGGAAGAGCAGTGGGTTAACAATAAGATTGCATGAGTTGGTCAGTGATTTCAACTTTCTAACAACTCCCCCTCGAGGAAGGACACTCAATCTGCAAAAGTGTCCCCGGGCAGAACACGATGACAGGCCAGGGGCTAATTTATTTAGCAGTCAGATAATATGAATAAATATTAAAGAGCTCATAACTCCACTTTCTTTTTAAACACTTTGTTTTCTACGTAGAGGAGAAATATATATATATATATATATATATATATATATATATATATATATATATATATATATATAAACATATATGACATCCTTTTCCCCATCGAACAGACTGTCCTCTGACATTCTAAATGTCTGATATCATATAGTGTCTGCACTCAGTGTGTAGTAAAACTTTCAGCATTCACTGTTTGCGTCTTTAAGTCTGCCCACTATCATCAACCTCTTCTTATATTTAATCAAATTACTGCTGGGAGTACTACAATTGAGCCAAAATCATGACATCTGTCCACATTTCAAAGACTTTTTCTGTTTTCATTGTCAACTTTTCGATTTTCTGTCCTCATTCCACTCTTGCAAGTCAGCTGTGCACAGATCAAGTGTCACCTCTGTCTGTCTGTGTGTCTGTCCGTGTGTTTGCTGTCGACATGTGCTGAAGTCCTCATCTCTGCCAAAGGATATGATAAAAAAATTAAGTGAATACAAAATGAGGAAATCTATATTATGTATCTCTCTCTCTCTCTCTCTCTCTCTCTCTCTATATATATATATATATCTATCTATCTATCTATCTATCTGTCTAGATGTCTAGATGTCTAGTGTCTAGAGTGCATTGTGAAGAATTTGGTGTCTTTTTCCCACTTGTTGATTGGGAGGTGAATGTTGTTCTCTGTCACAAATTAAGATATATAAGTTTGACAGGATTTTAGTGGATGGGGAATATTTCATGATCGCTTCTGCTAGGTTACTTATTATACTGATTTTATTTTTGATGACTGATTGAATTTTAAGACATTGGAGATTGTTTCCCCCTCTGACCCATGAATGAATCCTTCTGGAATAGGTGGTGAGGATGTTTGATTCCTTTGTGTTCCTATGTGGTGAAGTGAATTGTATATTTATTGATCTGAAAATCCGGATTGTGCCAGAGAGGTTTGTACATTCAAGGAGTCAGTTGTGTTTTGCTGATCCCAAGTGTTTCCCACCAGCCTGTCAGGGCTGAGGAGATGAGTGGGTTTTTAAAGCAGTTGTGGCTTTTTATTTTTGAAGCAGTGAACAGTAAATGTTGGTGTCTGGGCCGGGTTAGCATGGATCCATTTAACAAGACATTTTAATTGGTTTGCTAGATAGTAGTTAAAAAAAAGAGTTTCAGGAGTTTATTTTTCTGTAGAGTTGGGATTTTTTAAAAAGAATTTCCAGTCGAACTGTGAAATGATAGATGAGTTCAGTGACTTGAACTCCACCAGGGAGAGGTTAGTCCATTGATCATTTCTAAGATCATTTTCTAAATTTTGGGGTGAAACTAAGCTAGAGTCAACTCTGACAGTGCATATGTTAATACCTCAGTTATCTGATATTGCTTAACATGAAATGATGATGTGTATCTTGGGTTGTATACGGTTCCATGAATTAACTGTCAAAGGTAGAATAGTTGATTAGGACCAGTTTATAGTGTAGCTGGAGATGTCTGAAAATTTGTTAATGCGATTTATTACTTCCTGCAGTGAGTTTGATGGATCTTGAAGGTAGAGTAGTGTATCATCGGCATATAGATTAATTTTGATGGATGACGAGGGCAAGTGGTTTAATAAAGAGAGGGGGCAGCCCTGTTTGGTGCCTCTGTGAAGTGTGAACCTTTGTGATGTGATGGTGTGATGGTGATGGCAGTGGCTGTGGGTGCATTACAGAATGTGTTCATCCAGTGAATGAATGACTCCAAAACTGAACTGTTCTAAGATGGCAAAAAGAAAATTCCAGTTAATTTTATCAAATGCTTTTTCCACGTCATTGAGACTATGATTGTTTATCCTTTATTTCATTGTGTGATGTTAATTAAATTTAATCCTCTTCTGACGGTATTAGTTGAATGTCTTTCCTTGGTGCCTGTTTGCTCATTATGGATTAGGGGTGTTATGTAAGATGTTTGAGATGATGAGAGGGAAGAGTTGTCTTTACTTTTTTCGCAGCTGGGTGAGGAGTTGACCTTTTGTTTTTAACGTCAGCTACCATCTTCAGAAAAAGTGGTTTCAGTGTCTGCCAGGAATGTTTAAGAAATTCAACAGAGAATCCATCTGGTGCTGGTGCTTTGTCAAGTGCTAACAGAGCATCTAAAAGTTTTGCGGTATATAAGTTAAGTTTCTTGTGGTAATAAAAAAATGCTTGAATAGTTGATGGATTGGAATTATTATTAAGGCAGATATGAATTACAATAAAAAGTTTGGAATACACCATTTATTACTTAGGGAGATTGTGTATAATTTTTTACTGTTATGAGATATTTCTCATTATTATGTTGAGCAAATCTGTAAAGAATTTGTTTGATTTGTTTTGTTGATAATTGTTATATCTCAGCTGTTGTCAATATATTATTTAGTTGAAATTTGAGTGCTTGTAATTCTTACCATGCATGTTCCGTGTTGTTGTATTTTTTATCTTGCGTTCAAGGCCTTTTTGTAGTTGTTGCTCTTTTTTTCTTATGAGAGGAATGTGATGTGAAAAAATATTCCCTCTAGTTGCTACCTTACCTGTTTCCCCTAGTAATGTTAGGGAGGTATTTGGAGAGTCTGTGATCTTAGGAATAATAACATTTCTGGACAGGAAAAAGACGATTTGTGAGTGATTTATATTGGGAAGAAAAGTAATAATGTTCTCTTTTAGTTGGATTTTTAAGCCTCCAGCTACCACCAAGACTAAGGTCTTGTATTCTTCCATGTTCATTCCACATTCTTCGTCCATGTATTCTTTTTTTTCTGTTGAAGAAGAATTCTTGAAGTGCCTGACTGAGATGATCTGTCAGTGGAAGGGTTGAGTACTGTTTTGAAATCACCTCCGAAGGAATGATCGAGGAGTACAACTACCTGTTTATGTATAATTTATGTTTTACAGTCGATGCTCTTTCATGATCGGGTAAAGGATTTTCCTGTTTATTTCCCTTGGAAACTGGTTGTTGATACCAGATTTTGTTACCTTAAGCTCCCTTGCCTTGCTTTTCATGAGCTCTTTGTGTTTGTAATGTTCCAGTTTACCAATGATATGTTAGGATCTTTTATCAGAGCCATTCCCAATTCTGTGGATGTGGTGAAAAGTTATGTTCCTAATATTAAATTGCTGTGGCTGTGGAGGTAGCTAGCATGATCCAGTAGTAGTGGTCCGTTACATAATCCACTTTTCAAATGAGCTGGTCCGTGGCAGTGACAGTTTCAGTGAGTTTAGTTAATATGTGGTTGTGTTTTTACATTTTTTTGCAGCAATGTTACTTCTCTCCATGATGGATCTCCTTTCCTTTAGTCTCACCTGTCCTGAAGTGTGATGAGGTCAGACACCAGCCAATCAAACAAACATCAGTGTGGGCTCGTCTGATAGGCCAGGCCTGCACAGTGTTGATTTCTGTCAGACCTACCAGTCACAGTCTGATAATATTTCTGACTTCCTGTAGTGGTGATTAAAGAGAGAAGTTGTGAAATATTCTGACATTAATATTTAGCATTTAGGAGAATTTAACTACTTCCTAGAGACACTGATCCATAGAGACACTGATATTCTTCCATTGAATATTACTTTATTGTAACTATGAATCCCTCTTACCGTCTGTCTCTGTGACTTGCACTGAACTGGCTGAGCGTTTTTTTCTTATGTTCACTGCCGCTGCAACCTGGACCCACTTACAGCTGGACCGGCAGACGTCAGTCAGAGCCTTTAAAGGTTTAGTCAAATGTTTGGACACTTGTTCAGTTGGAATTTGAGCTTTCTTACTTAGATCTATCTTCCTACATACCATTCTGTGAGCTGAACTGAACTGTGCGACAGGGAGCGAGGCTGAACTGCATGCAGGAGCACACGGCTGTTTTCTCTGTAGTCACTGATGACTCTGATGTTGCCTGGTAACGAGTGGATAATAATGCTCGGTGATGAGCAATACAAATAGTGTTTTTTTCCCCTTGGAATTAAAACAATCATCTTTGTGTTTTATAGAAGAAGATCTAAAAAAATCTTTGATATTAAGATAGATATTATAACTTTTAGGTATTGATGTGCCATACAGTTGGAGGACAAACTATGAAAGCAGCAGATATCCAGACTTTATTAGTCCCTGATGAGGGTTAAGCTCTAAAATCACTGGATCCTGCATTTCCCATAATGCAACTATTTGAATCTTTCAGGCTTTCAAGTTAGAGCGGAAAAATGAATTGTTTTAAATGTAATTATGACTTTAAGTAGTGTGATTTTCAAATGTCAAGTGATCCAATTTGAACTAATAACACTGTATTACATGAACAAGCAGCGTATTAGTAACCTGTGAATATCTAAATATGATTTTAAGTAAATTTTCCACAAGCTTGCCAAAACAGCTAAGAGAAAAACAGCAAGTGTTGAGATAGTGATACCACAATGCCATACCTGCAGCCATGATACTAGCATGGCTATACTGGTCGTTGTCTGTTTTTTTCTCTGATTGCTGGTGTCTGGACATTTAGAAAAATAAATAATAAAAAAATAGAAATAAAAAATAAAGACTGTGCTGTCTCTTCTTCTATTTTTGTTGGACAGGTTTCTCAGTACCTGAGTGTAAATAACAGATAGCTGGTGACAGAGTTGTCACCAACTGTTGAAGTCATTGAAGGTGAGCGCGATCAAGAAAATCTATTTCCATCTTCAAAACATCGGTAAACTCCACAACGCTGTTATAAAAATTGGGACTGCACTGCTAATTAGATACATCTTTGTGTGTTCCCATATATTACATGTCTTAAGTGCAGTGATGCTTTAACCTTTAAGATGTTTAGGTGATTTCCCATTAGTTGAATACCTTGAGTGCACTCCCCCGTTTTAAGTTACTGAGACTGGCACAGGGAGGTAAAGTTCAGGAACAAAGGTCAGATACAGATAAGAGAGGTGACATTTAAAGAGGGGGCATGTTGAAGAGTAACACTTTTTGAACTATATATGCAAATTGTCTGTTAACAATTGGCAGTGGTTGAGACAGCCCATTTTTAGGAAAAATGTATAAGAACCAACCGTTAGAGCTCCTCAGGGAGCCTTTTTCTCTGTAACCCATTTGGTGTGTTGCTCTGTGAAATGCTCCTCTTGTACAAGAACAATAAATTCAACTTAAACATTTGATGCTTTGAATCCAGTTCTCCTTATTTCCCGTAACAAACGCCGATACACACTTTATCACAAGCTGCTCAGATTACTGCGCTCCTGCTTTTAGCGAGCTGCTTCAAAAGTCTGTGAGACAGTTTGAGCTAATAGGATGCTGCAGCCAAGATCTGGTCTAATGGGAAAATAAAGAGAGCTCACATTACCCCATTATCGGGGTCATGTTTATAAAGCCTTATATAATCTGCTCCTTCCTATCAGTGACTGACGTTCATTTTTTAGATCTTCCGCTGCCTTTTTTTTTACCGTCCTCTGAACGTTGGCTCTCGCTGCTACATTGCAGATGTTGTCTGACTGTTGTCAGACTCATAGTAGCGTACATGTCAGATCTATGCAGCAAGTTTCCAAACTTTTAAATGTCATGATAAAAATAGAGTACGGACTGATGAATGCATTTGTTTGGTTTGTGATGATGCTCCATATAGTTTCATATAAGTCAGAATCTCTTTAAAGGTCATTAACTAATCTATGCTTCCTGCTGTGACTTTGATGTTTCATAAAGAATCTTCAGTCTCTTCACTCTGTCTTCTCTCTCTCCCTCACAGGACTGATTGACTACAACTTCCACTGCTTCAAGAACGCCATCCAGGAGGTTTTTGACGTCCGAGTAAAAGTTCAACAGAACCGTAAACTCCTCAGTCAGAGGAGGTGGAGCAAACTCAGTATGACCAATGGCGTGCTCAGCAACCCGCACTGAGGACTGTTGACATCACATCAGTCAGCCAAGTGTAACTAAGCTCCACCCTGACAAATCCAAGACTCCATCCTCAAGGAACATTAGCTTTTCTCATCAGAGAGGACAAATGTCTTCACAGGGCTCAATACATTCACTGGACTGATTTTATTCACAAATATTTATACACATGCCTACTGAGAGAGAGAGAGACTGTGGACATACATGATTGGATAGTGTATGGATCATGTGACTATAAAAAGACTCATGTCTGTTTGAACGACCATGGACCACTCTTTAGACACCAAATCACTGAGTGAGTGGTACTCTGGACAGCAGCAGCTGCAGTGATACATGCAACACTAAAGCATACTGTGTTAGAGCTCAGAGAACACCTTCCACCTATTTAAACCAGTCTGAGAGGCTGGATTGATGCCTCTCTGGAAGGTGGAGGTTATTTTAACATAACGTGATCATCAATGATTATAATGCCTGCATGTGGCTCAGTTTTCAGCAATAGCCTAGTTGTAATTACAGCCACGGTTTCCTACAGTTAAGAGCTCAGCTGTTGTATTCTCATCTCCAGGTAGGTGCTAGTCCCATTTTCTTCAGCTTGTTTATGTTTTGGCACAGTTGGCAGTTTTTGTTTGTCGATGTACAGACCAGTATCACTGGAAAACTGATGCTGAAGACTTGAAAAGTTCTGAAGCATCTTTTTTTCTATGATTTCTAAGGGGATTTGTGGACACTGGAGATAATGACATCCTCTGGAAGTATAAATGAATAATATAAAAATGTGTCTCATGTCTGTGTGTGTTCTGATTTGACGGAGTTCTGATTGAGTAGGAGTGTGATGATGAAGTAAATTACAGAGTACAGTGCATATTTGACTCCTCTGGACTGTTAATCCTTTCGTGCCATGTGACCTCAGTGCAGCATTCAGATTTTCAGTTGATTACCAAAAAGACATTTAGCTACTTTTTTATTTGGAAATATTTCCTCAAATAAAAGCTGGTAGTCAGATAACAGCGAGCCACAAGATGGCAGTGTAGCTACATTTGACGTACCATCTTCCTGCAAATATACTATCGGATAGAGAAAGTGTAATGTAGACCGGCTCCTAATAAAAAGCCTGGTTGCAGTTAAGGCAAGCTAGGCCCGGCCCGGTAAGCTAATTTTCTCAAAAATAATTGTGCTGTTAACTGGTAAGATGAACTAGCTAGGTTTAGTAATGCATGCATGGGAGCGGGTAACAAAACAGGCTGCAATAACAGTCACCAAACAAAAACTTCCTTAGTACATACATGACTAAGATTTGTTACAGCAAATTTGGAAACGCTCTTGGTGGAACAGTGTTCTGTGCCTGCACTAACATGCATCATCTGAGTTACTGTATGAAAATGTCATGTTGTAGTTAAAGACTATCTTAAGATTTGACTTTTTGTGGTTGGTAAATCATGTTTTCTGTCACTCACTGTCACTCACTCACTCCCAAATGTTGATTGCAATCATAGTTTTTGTCTTTTTGGCTCCAGAAAATCAAGTCATGCTGCCCCGCAGACCAAAGACAACAAAAACAGTGAAAGAAATGATCATATGCCATTTGCAGTACTTGATGCCCATCAGAGATGCATCATGTTTGCACTTGTTAAGCATGTTCAAGCTAAAACTAAATTTTCAGGAAATATTTTGTGGTAGCTGGATGGTAGAAACTTCTAATCTTCTATTCACAAACCAATCCCAGCCATAATCAAGACAGCAGTGGAACAGAACACTGATCATACAACCACAGCGTACAGTTTTCCAGGGGTTGACTTCAGGTTTCAACATTTGGCCAGTTTCAGAGTTCAGATAACTGAACAGAAGAGTCACATAGGCCTTTTGCACTACAAGACCTTAACAATGTTAAGTCAGCTTTTGTATCCAATGTGCTCCACCAGCTTTGAGGACAAGTACTCTGTTAACTTACTACTTATTTATTATATTACCAAGCTTCAGATACTATGGACGGGAAGCAATGTAACAGCTGGTTTGCACTTCAATCAATAAATAAGGATTTTCAACAATAAGGAGTTTAGATAAAGAATGTAGGGTATTCAGTGTGCATTGACACTGTATGATGGTCAATATGTCTTAGTAGAAGACTTCACATAATGTAATGAACAATAATCCTGACCAAGAGTCATGTTTGTTGCTGCACATTTGTAACATACTTGTTGCTGGAGTGTGTTCTAGTGGTCTGAGGACTTTATAAAGGACAGAATCTTACAAGCATGCATCGCATAGGAACATTTCAGTTCACTGTTTGATAACTGATTTATATCAAGTGTATTTATGTATTTATTCATGTTTGTGATTAAATCTATTTTAACATGTTGCTGTGCATGTTGTTTTCTTGAGTTTGGAGACGAGTCAGAGCAGCTCCCTCACAATGAAACACACTGACCACTTCATTGAAAAAAGAAAGGGCAGGTTTGTCATAATGTTGGTCCTTTCCCTGATCTAGTTCTCATTTCATTTTGGAGATTGGAAAATGTCGATCTGTGAACCATCTATGAATGTTTATTTCATCTTCATGATGCTTTGATCCACATCGGGTTACAACTGAATTCATCTCTACATCAACATGTCTGCATACTCAGAATCTGTAGGTAACATAAGTACAACCTTCATTAGCTGCTCTTTGAAGAGATGAATACAAACTCACCACAACATTGACTTACTTGAGATTTTTTTTTTTTTTTTAACTGAAAGTGGTAAATTAAACTAAAAAAAATAATATAAAAAACAACTAATTGTAATTAAATGTTAAGGCCTACTCTTGGTGAAAATGCATTATTATAGTGAAGACATACTGTAGGTTCACAGTTACAGTCCAGGGACACAGTGAGCAGCTCAGAGCAGACCTTATGTTACCTTTAGAAATCATCTTGAAAGCTTTTTTAATAACTATTCATAAAGAACAGACACTCCTGAGGTATAGATTATAGATAAACACTGAAGTTTTGTGTATAATAATTCTGAAGGTTGGTGGTTTAATCCCCACCGTCACTGCTTGAAGATTGGAAAGTGAACTGACAGCCAGTTTTTGAGTTTTTCCCATCTCATTCAAAAAAATACATGTATACTTTGGTTATTTTGTAATAAGATTCCAGATCTCCTGGATTCCAGCTAATGGTGGCTTTCCAGTCACGTCCAACTAGAAGGAGGCTCTGGGAAATACTGAAAACATTATGTATTCAATCAAAGCCAGGTAGAGCTGGAGGGCATCCAGCCACAGGGCTTGAGGAGGCTGTTGAGAAGTCTTCTGCTGCCATGTACCTCAGGCTGAATGTGGATTAGCATATGAAAATCAATAGATGGAGACAGTTTGATGGGTTACTCTTTTCATTCTTTATTCACAGGTCCATTCACATTAGCCAGGTCTCTTACTAAACAGCCTCTGAGGCTTGGGCTTGACAGCCCAGTGCCAAAACTGCACTGGTTCAAAGAGAAATCCCAGTCCAGTAAGGACTCATAATCTGCCCTGTGGTCAGTGCTGTGAACATTATAGAATCATTCCATTCTATTTCATCCTCTTATCCGAGGTCGGGGTGTGGCGAGAATGAGAAAACCAATGAAAAGAAAATTAAACCGAGTAATCTAAACAAAATTAGGGAAAGGGACCGACAACGCCACCCTGGGAATTTCACCCAGAGAATTTATTTTTAAGGCAAACAGGTAAGTTTACTCAATGAGGCATGAGACGTGGTTCCTTATTCGTAGAAAAAGTACAATTTTTATTGGTAACACAGCTAATTAAAAAGGTCCATCATTCACACAAAGAGCACCAACACAGAAAAATCAAATAAAGGAGAAGGGCTGAAGCTGAGTGTGTGGACAGGGGCTTAGTGCACGAGAGGAAGATTCACCAAAAAAAAGAATAAACTCAAATAACCACGTGTGACACACACTCAGTGAAGTGAAGCCCACTTTCCCCGCACACAGCAAACAACAAAGCCACCACCACCCGGGCACCAGCACTGCCACCACCAGTCTCCAGCAACTGAAAAGAAAAGAAACAGAATAAATCAACCAAAAAAAGGGCAAATAAGTTTAACCAATCCAAGAAATAAAGAAACAAACATTCAAAACACATTTAGGTAGATAACCAATCCAAAATAACCGAATGCACAGCCACCCTTGCACACACGGAGGCCCTAGTAAAACACCCGAGCGTGAGTCCGGCAGAGCACGGCGTGGGCCGCAGACGCCAGGCTACCGGTCGATGAGGACGAGGAAGCGCAGCAGGGGGCCAAGCGAAGCAGTCATGCAGTCCAGTAGCAGTGGAGCAGAGCAGCAAAACAGTAGTCGAATTTATACAAGGCGGCAGCCGGACAAAGCAGCCGTGAGACAAGGCAGCGGTGAAACAAAGCAGTAAAAAGAGACAAACGGCGGCGAGAGACAAAGCAGCAGAGGGACCTCAATCTGCTGATTGCACGTTACACCTAATGATAGAAAACATCCCATTAATAACTATGTTTAACAGTAAATACTGCGGTTAGTTGCTATACTAGCACACACCTGTTTAGGGATGCACACCCGCTCACACCGGAGGAGGAGGAGGAGGAGAAGAGAGAAGGCCGGTCACCACTGGCATCTACCTGCGACCACACTAGCGTTAGCCCTCAGACAGCATCAACCAGCGGCGAGAAAGGGAGGACACTTACCAGACACTACGCCACCAGTACAGGACACACGGACATGAACAGCTGCCCTACAAACAAACACAAATGCTGTGAGCACCAGCCAAGGGACGAGCGACCAGTGAGGTGAAGCACCAGGCAACCATACCTGTCGGGCCAGGAAATGACGCACCAATGACGACAGAGGCGCAAAAGGAATTGGTCAATGACAGGTGGTGCTTTTGTACTGGCCCCCCTGTGACGCCAAATACACAGCAGCTGTGCTTAATGGTGAAGCCTGTGTATACTGCTACAGGGGCATGGTGCCAACAGGTTTAGCAGGGCACTCCAGACATCCTTCTCCCCAGCAACACATTCCAGCTCCTCCTGGAGGAAAAACTTGCCCACAAAAACCATTTAACAGGGAAAAATGTGGAAGAAAGCTCAGGAAGAGCCACAGAGGAGGGATCCCTCTTCCAGGACGGACAGACGTGCAATGGATGTCACATGTACAGAACAATTAACACAAACATATTGTACAATTACAATGAATTACAATAAATGGTAGAATGATTACAGTAGCAGTGGAAGAGATAGAGAGATAGAGAGACACAGATGCACAGCAGCAGTAAATCATTAACTAACTATAAACTGTAGTGGAGATATGGTAGCAATAATGACAGTAACAGACATAGAGACAGACAAAGAGACAGACAGAGAGAAGTAGAGTGTTCAGTAAAGGGAGATGTGACTACATCTTCAACCAATACCTTGCCTGACTAGGCATAACCCTGAGAGAGGGAGGGAGAGGCAAACAGACAGGCCACAGGTCCTCTTCAATGGAATCCACTATGATGAACAACTATGTTTCTACAGTAGTCCAGAATGAACACTGGCATAGGAACATCGGGGCTTTCAGATTTCTCCCGCATTCCGTGGCCACTAATTTCGTTGTTTTTCTACTGGAGGAATCAGCAATCCAATCAGCAACTAAACTGATCCTTCTTGGTAATGACCATGGCAGTCACGGTTCAAAGAAACAAGTGTTGACTGTTGATAGGAGACAGAATACAAGTAGCAGTTTCTGGTGTCTAAGTCGGGCACAAAACAACACAACAGTTTAAGACTTGCAGTCTCCATGCCATTATGCACAGGTTTCTAAAGAGCATGTTAACAGTCCTGACCCCTCCAGCTAATCTAAAAAAAACTGAGCAAAGACATGCATGTGGGTGGAACAGAGGTGTGCTGAATGAAGCCTGTAGCCACGTGTAACAGCACCCACCTGTCAATCAAACAGCCACGCTGTTAATCCTGCATAACTTTAAGCCTTAATATAATGAACAGGTGAGTTGTGTGTAAATTCACCCTCAGTACAGTTGTCATGAACGGGGAAATTAGCTATAGAGACCAAAACTGTTTTTTGTACCAGGCTGTAAACATGTTTATTTCTGCGGTGGAGTTGAACATGGGGACTTATGGAGCCAGTGTCAAGTGGGTGTTTGTGAAGTGGAGCCAACATGGAGGTGCCAAAAACAGAGGTTTTCATTTGGGTTTGTCAGGAAAACAAGTTGTTTTAAGTGTTTGACCAGATGATAATGGTGCTGAGGAAAGTGTCAGTAATTAAAGTTTGTCAAGCAGAGGTGGAAACTATGCGAGGAAATCAGGACAGACATTAATCAGGCACTGATAGTTGACAGTAGTGGCATGATGAGCTCCTCACAGACAGACATGACAGGCCTCAGGAATAGCTTCACCACCTGTTACAGAGAGACAGGTTTATTTGTCTTTAAGTAGATGTCATATGTCCCCATCATATCAACACCACACTCCTTAATTAGACTACAGAGCTGCAACACATAATGAGAGTCATCTGATGGAAAGCTGTATCGGTTTTTGTACTAACGATGGCTAGTTAATGACGTCAACTTAGTTCTCCTCATCTGGAATATTGTTTCTTGTGAACTGTGAACCTCTGCGAGTTTGTCCTTCATTTACATTCCTCCCCAGCTCAGTCAAAAACAGACTGTTACGTCCCAACTCAGGGGGTAAAAGGAAATATCATAAAACCAGACTTTCTTGGCATAAACAAAGGTATCTAATATGAAATATGGATCAAGTAAACAAAATGAGGTGAGGTACTAAAAGGGAAACAAAGAGCAAGCTGACGCTTAACACATACATATAACCAAAAGAGAACTCTCTAACCAGAGTCTATCAAACACCTGGATTTACATAATACAAAAGTACTCTACAAACAGAGATGCACTGAACAAAGTTAATCTCAGGCTTGAACTACTCTAATGCAGACTGCACAATCATGCCATTCCCTGTGCTGCACTCTGACCACTCATGATCCATCTGATTCCTGCATGCAGGCAGGAATTAAAGCTCGAAACCTGTTGTGAGGACAACAATGTGTTGGATCTGTACTGACGGGGATGTTTTCAGGAATGCTACTAGCAGTCAGGATGAGTCCACAGAGGGCTGTGACGTCAGCATGAGCGTGAGTCACAACAATGACAAAGCCTGGTGTACGGCTAACTGCTCGATTCCACTGGGCACGAGTGCGGTGTGACGTGGCCGCCAGACCTCATCCTGTTCGCTCTAGACAATGGCTGGGATTCCACCGGAAGCATAGCCCCTTTCAGAAGCGTCCCAGGAGTGTCTCTGTGCTCTGCTCCATGGAAGCCACGACCGGCCACACCAAGCAGCACCGAGCAGATGAAGCTGGCTGGATGTCAGTGCATGCTCACAGGTGGAACAACAATGACTCCTCCTCACAAACCACCACCGATAAATGCTCGATTTGATGAACTGATTCTAAGATGAAAGATGTGTTCAAATTCATTGTCATCAAACAATCAGCCTATAAACAACTGCATTAATATTGTTTAATTACAGACATATATAGTACCTATTCCTGTAAATATGAATAAAAATGAATACAAATTGTAAAATTAATACAATTAAAACAATGGCATGTATTGAAACATTTGAATGAAGTGTTTGTTTGTGAAAAAGACTGTGTGTGTGTGTGCTGTGTTCTTTCCCTCTCAAACACAGTGTAGGCTGGGGCTGACCTCATAGCTGTGCTGGTTTTCCCGCTGAGATCTGGTCTTTGCCCTGCGGACAGCAGCGGTAACATCATGATTGGCATCATATTGATTATTCTCCAGTGAGCGGGAGGAGTGGGTGGGACAGGTTCACATGTGGGAGGGTGAATTACACGGCAGCACTGATATGTTCTGTGAGGCAGAGTGGATCGATGGAGTGGGATAAAAGCGATCAGAAATGTAAAACGGTGAAGCTGTTTGTCAGATTTTTCTAACCAGCAACAGTATACTTTTAAAACAGCAGATTTATTATCATCAAGTACAATCAAGTCACATTTTATAAGCTGAACTGTGGTGTGGAGGGGTCTCAGCAGATCATGATCTAGAATCATGGTCCAGCTGTACCTCTCCTTCTTATTGTTTCCTGTTGTTTTTTCCCCTCCTTTGTGTGTGTGTGTGTGTCTCTTTCTCTGGCACTCCAGTCATCCTCCTCCTGCTACAACGGGTCTCTACCTTGAATACTCCTACTTATACTCATACTTTCCCCTTTCCTCCTGTGAAACTGTTAGCAGGCTTCACACCGTTCTTGGGTACAGAAGATTACTAAACTACGGTGGCCGGTAACCCTCAATGCTGCAAATAAAAGAAACGCTGCAAACAAAAAAAAGCTGCTGCAAATAAAAGAACAGCAACGATACAAATAAAAAAAAAGCCACAATGGAAGTGAATTACCAGGGACTATTATTGCCAGTGACATAAACCATCCCCTCCTGATGGACATCATTTACTTTGTACATATTGAACAATTTAATTATTATTATTTCATATTCCTGTATTTTATGTCAACACATTTACCTGTGCTTCTTGTTGATGTCACGCTTTGGCAATGTTCACATATGTTTCCCATGCCAATAAAGCATGAAGAATGAACAAGTAAATGAAAAGGTCAGTGTTTACTGTCGCTACGTGACTGTACTTGTCGATGTGTTACAGTTAGGCCATGTAGTCCCAGGTTTGATATGAAGCTGAACTAGGCTACCTGTTGATGTCGCGTTCACTCGCCTGAGCTCTGTAGTAGACTGCTCTGAGTGAGAGCGTGTGGCGGTACATGTAACTCTGTATTGCTGCATATTCAAGTAAAGTTACCGAACTCAATTCTCCTCTTTCTCGAAGCTAACAATAAACAGCATCCTCTAGTTCAACAAACCTGGGGTTTCATGGCCTAACTATAACACGCTGACAAGTACAGTCATGTAGCGACAGTAAACACTGACCTTTTCATTTACTTGTTCATTCGTTTTTCTTTGTATTTCTCTCCTTCTCCTTCTTCTTTTTCTTATCTCACATAAAAAAACACAGCTGCACCAGCAATAATAGACCTCAGTAATTCACTTCTGTTGTGGCTTTTTTATGTGCATCGTTGTTGTTTTAATTGCAGTGGCTTTTTTGTTTGCAGCGTTTCTTTTATTTGCAGCGGTGTTTCTCTTTGTTTGCAGCGTTTCTTTTATTTGCAGCTGTTTCTATTTGTGTGCAGCGTTTCTTTGATTTGCAGAGTTTCTTTTATTTGTAGCGGTGTTTCTTTTGTTTGCAGCGTTTCTTTTATTTGCAGCAGTGTTTCTTTTTGTTTGCAGCATTTCTTTTATTTGCCCTTAGATACACACCATCATTATCTACGCGTTACAAAGTAAATAAATTAGAGTACTATAGCAAGTTTGGAATCAGCTGCAAAACCTGATACATATTTAGACTGTTTTCCTCCCATTGACCTTTATCAATTGACTTCAATGATTTCTTCATCTAAGCCGTCAACCTGTCTCCTAGGCCCCATCCCAACCAGGCTGCTCAAGAATGTTTTACCTCTAGTTAGCCCTTATTTATTGGATTTGATCAATCTTTTATCATGATTTGTACCACAGTCCATTAAAGTAGCTGTAATTAAACCTCTTCTTAAAAAGCCCACTCTAGATCCTCCCTTCTTCATAAGAACAGTTTATTCGAGGACTTTCAGTCAGGATTCATCATAGCACAGAGACCGCACTAGTCAAAGTCACAAACGATCTCCTAATGGCATCAGACAAAGGACTCATCTCTGTACTCGTCCTGTTAGATCTTAGTGCTGCATTTGACACCATAGACCATCAAATTCTTTTACAGAGACTGGAACATCAGATTGGCATCAAAGGAACCGCCCTAAGCTGATGAATCCTCCATACATACCAAAATCTGTCCAATAAGGTTCTGTACTAGGACCACTTCTATTCAGTCTATATATGCTTCCTCTAGGGAACATTATTAGGAATCACTCCATTAATTTTCATTGTTATGCTGACGACACCCAATTATATTTATCGATCAAGCCTGATGAAACCGAGTCAGTTAACCAAACTCCAAGCATGCCTGAGGGATATAAAAAGTTGGATGACCTACAATTTTCTGATGTTGAACTCAGATAAAACTGAAGTACTTGTAATTGGACCCAAACACCTCAGAAACTCTCTTTCCAGAGACTTTCCAGTGCCCACATGAAACAAATTTCGAGGACTGCATTCTTCCAGTTATGCAACATCACCAAAATCAGATGCATCGTGTCCCAAGTGGATCCAAAAAAAATAGTACATGCATTTTTTACTTCTAGACTGGACTACTGTAACTCTCTATTATCGGGGTGCCCCAATAAGTCTTTTAGGACTTTGCAGCTAATTCAGAATGCTGCTGCACGTGTTCTGGCAGGAACCAAGATCAGAGATCACATCTCACCCATTTTGGCTTCCTTACACTGGCTACCTGTTAAATCTAGAATAGAATTTAAAATTCTTCTCCTTACATACAAAGCTCTTCATGGCCAGGCACCATCATATTTAAAAGAGCTCATAGTTCCCTACTACCCCTCTAGGCCACTGCGCTCTCAGAATGCTGGGTTCCTTGTGGTTCCTATAGTTTCCAAAAGTAGACTGGGAGCCAGAGCTTTCAGCTATCAAGCTCCTCTTCTGTGGAACAAACTACCTTTCTGGGTTTGGGAGGCAGACACGGTCACCACATTCAAGACTAGACTTAAGACTTTCCCTTTTGATAGCGCTTATAGTTAGGGCTGGCTCAGGCCTTCCCTTAGTTATGCTGCCATAGGACTAGACTACCGGGGGAGGTAGAGGGGGTCCAGCAGGTTCTCATGGATCGTGGCTGCCACCGTGGACTACTGCTGACGTCCACCATATTTAGCATTACATGCCATATATAGTCATTATTGCTACCATCTCCACTACAGCTTTGTTGGTTAATGACTTATTGCTGCTGTGCATCTGTGTCTCTCTATCTCTATCACAGGTTCCACTGCTACTGCAATCACTTTACCATTTATTGTAATTCATTGTAATTGTACAATATGTTTGTGTTGATTGTTCTGTACATGTGACATCCATTGCACATCTGTCCGTCCTGGAAGAGGGATCCCTCCTCTGTGGCTCTTCCTGAGCTTTCTTCCACATTTTTTCCCTGTTAAAGTTTTTTTGTGGGCAAGTTTTTCCTCACTCGAACCGAGGGTCTGAGGACAGAGGGTGTCACTCCCTGTACAGATTGTAAAGCCCTCTGAGGCTAAATGTGTTTTGTGACTTTGGACTATACAAATAAAATTTGATCTGATTTAATGGATGTAGTGAGAACCCAAATGCAGCACACTGAACAAAGGTAATAACGGAAAGTCACTTTTATTACTCTTGGCAGTTTGATGAGCAACAGCACCGTTCAAAGCCACAGCAGAGGAAATAGTCTCTCTGGGCACAGGGAAAGTCCAGGGGCTTAAGCTGGGAACACCAGTCCAGCAAGCAGGTAGGCAGGCGTTGAGGCAGACGTACCAGGGGCGAGCCACCAGTAGCTGGGCCGACACCAGCTGGCAGAATCCAGAGTGACCAGAAGCTCGTGGTCAGAGACAGAAGGAAGGGTCGGTTACCGGGATAACAGCAAACAGGTTAGTCCAAGGCAGGCAGAGTCGGCAACGGGAGATCAGTCCGGAGAAGAGTGCTGGAAAGTCTAACATGAGAATGTAGAACAATCTGGCAGAGAGTGAGTGAGCAGGGACAGCTTAAATACTAGCTTGACTGGTGATGGGAAGCAGGTGAGTCAAACAAGTGAGGGGAGTAGGTCTGATGAGGAGGGCGTGGCTGGCAGGTGAGTGGAGAGGGAATGGAAAATTACTGAGAGGCAGGTGAAAGGGGAGCAGACTGTGACACCATCATATCTAAAAGAGCTCATAGTACCTTACTACCCCTCTAGGACCCTGCACTCTCAGAATGGAGGCAGGAGGCAGACACGGTCACCACCTTCAAGACTAGACTTAAGACTTTCCTTTTTGATAGTGCTTATAGTTAGGGCTGGCTCAGGCCTTCCCTTAGTTATGCTGCCATAGGACTAGACTGCTGGGGGATTGTAATTGTACAATATGTTTGTGTTGATTGCACGTCTGTCCATCCTAGGGGGATCCCTCCTCTGTGGTCTGTGTCTTCCTGAGGTTTCTTCCACATTTTTTCCCTGTTAAAGGTTTTTTGTGGGCAAGTTTTTCCTCACTGGAACCGAGGGTCTAAGGACAGAGGGTGTCACTCCCTGTACAGATTGTAAAGCTAAATGTGTTTTGTGACTTTGGGCTATACAAATAAAATTTGATTTGATTTGATTTGATTAATATTAAAGTAATGTTAGACTCTCATTACTTTTTTCATGTAACATGTAACATAACACGTAAGTTATCAGTAATTTTTTTTTTAAGTGATCTGTTACTTTTAGAATTTCTCCGGATAGGGAAAGACAAATTCTCACTGCAGCCTGATTTTTGTTAGACAGTACTGTGCCACCTGCGGATGTGTCAGTGGAGGCACAGCGATGTGATGATACATCTGTGCCCTGCTGACCTACGTTACCTGTGTGTGTGTGTGTGTGTTTTCGAACTGCCAACAAGATGGCAGAGAGGATAGCTTTTGAATCGTGGAAGTACGCACATTATTTTCAATTTGCCAGTGAAAAGGACAAGAACAACATAACAATAAAATGCACACTCTGCGTCGACCACAAAAAATTCCACTTCCAATTTAAAAAAACATCTTGGATCCAAGCACCACTCTATCACTCTGGTAGCAAAGCCTGCTGAGAAAGACGACGGTGGTGCACCAGCACCAGGAGGCTTTTAATTTTTGGTAACGCATGAGTACTCTAACACTTTACTTTATTCATAGGTGCCACTGTAACGTAGCAGGTTACTTTTAATTGATGGTAACATTGTAACCTAATTAACTACTTTCCAAAGTACTATACCCAACACTGCTTGTGAGAGATCATCAGAAAAGAAGCTGTGGTGTCCAACCTGCCATAATCAAAGCACTTTTACACCTCCATCATTGAGTCATCTTCACCTCCGGTATCACCATCTGGTACTCTGCTGCCACTGGCACTAAGGATGAGAGCAGACAGCAGCCTATCATTCGCTCTGCTGGGAAGGTGATCGACTGCAATCAGCACCCCCAGGACCCCGAGGTGGGTAGAAAAGGTTGTAGCCAACCCCTCCTAACCCACATACACACACACATTTTGTTTTTTGAGGCACTTCCCTGCAGTCCATTAATCCATCAGAAACAAACCTCACTGTTTCTCCCTGGCTGCACCTGGCCTGACAATGCAAACCAACACGCTGTATACGAGCAGTGTCAGTCACGTTTTGAAAGCAGAGAAATATTTTTATTGCTTCTGAGATAAATCCCACAACATTGTGACTAAAATGATACTGCTGATACTGATAAGTGCAAACTGTTCTAGAGCTTTAAGCTTTATGTTATAATCTTCGTGATTTTTATATTAACCCCATTTTTGTTACTATGTATGGCCATTACAGCCTCTCAAAAGTATTTGCTCCTGTGATTTCCTCTCGATGCAGCTCTTAGAGTCTGCCTCTCCTGGAGATTGAAATTGTGTCCTCACACGAGGGATTCTCAGGAAATGGCATGTGGGTACTGAAGGTAATGCAGAGTTCAACACAGAATCAGGCTGTGGGTCGGGTTTTTGCTGTTTTCTTGGGTTTGTTTTGGAGTTAGCTGCCAGTAAAGGGACTGTCCTCCCATGAAGAGTATCAGTCATTTTAGCATTGTGCAAAATGATATTAGAGCGACAAAGCTGTCTATTGGCAGTAATTATGACTCTCAGAGACATTATTATAGAAACATGTTACAGAGAGATTACTATAGAAAAGGCTGCATAGGAAGGAAGTCAGAATGAAAGGATGAGTGAACAAAAGGCACTACAACACAGAGCACTGTTTGTTTCCATTTCTCACAGACAGTCATTGATTCTTTAAGCCATGGACACTGCTGTTCCTGTTGTAACAACGTTACATTCCCCTCAACCTAAACCAAACACCCACACTATTTTAAAACTCATAAGTTGGCATCCATCGACTGTATAAAACATGGACATAGTGTCCGTGCTGTCACTCACAGGTTTCGAGTCGTTGTGAAGCTCAGTGTGGTAGCTCTAGTCTCTTTGGATTAGCTGTGTGCCAGCGGAGGCAGGACTGCCAAGATGATGACAAAGATGTGGAGCATGGGTGGAGCTGAGGTGAGCTCACACCTGTGACATCACCCACCTGTCAATCAAAGTCCACACTGTGAATCCTGCATAACTTTAAGCCTTAATATAATGTGAAAAGGTGAGTTTTATATATATATATATATATATATATATATATATATATATATATATATATATATATATATATATATATATAAATTCACCTTCAGTACATTTGTCATGACCGGGGAAATTAGCTATAGAGACCAAAACTGTTTTTTGTACCAGGCTGTAAACATGTTTTTATTGTTATTATGTTATTATTTCTGCTGTGAAGTTGGACATTTGAACATGGAGACTTGTTCTGTAGACAGCCTCAAGTGGCTATTTGAGGAACTGCAGTTTTTGATACTTGGGTTGGCTTCACTTGCTGGTGGAGTCAGGTGAGTAAATGTGTCCTGGAGGAAATGGACCGCTGATATATTACGTCATTAATTTTGGAGGACTCAGAAAATGGATGAACCAAAAGTGAGCATGATTCAGGACAGACCTTTGAACTATGGAAAAATAAACATAACGATGACAACAGATAAAAAACACACACTGTAGTTCCACTGCAGATTATTCCAGAGGTGTCAAATTAAGACTGAAAAGGCCATGTCCAGCAGGACACTGTGGAAGAGACAACACTGTATGCTTATCATTATTATTATCATTAAACTCTATCATGTCACATGCTGGTAGCTGGTTGTGGTTTATGAGATGGTAATTAAATGTTTTTATGTCAAAGAAATAACTGAAAGTACAGTCTTTGTTTTAATGTGGTTAGTTCTTTTAGATCAAGTCATCATAATTATGTTTATGACCCATGTGTATTCCTGTGTGTGTGTGTGTGTGTGTGTGTGTGTGTGTGCCCATGTGCAGGCATGTCTCTTCCTTGCCAGGTCACCAGTGGATTGCATAACAGCTGCCGGTGGCTGTGGTCTGCACTACAATGTGTTACATAAGACAATTTGATGTTCAGAGTTATAATCCGGCCTATGCTGCCTGAGCGCTCCCCATCTGGGATTTCCAGCGTGTCCTCGTCCTGAGCTGTGCACTCGTCTCCCCTCTGAGCTCCATCACACAGACACTACAGCACGTGTAGAGACAGACCTGCACTCTGATAGTGAGATCATGTTGGACTTGTTTCATCAGCTCTGCATACACACGGTTTCAGACTCCACCTGCTTTATTGTCATAAATTAATGGAGGACAGTTATATTATTAGAATTTTGGAAGATTTGTATTTGGATTAACATTTCAGATGAGGTTGTATGAATTGAATAAATCATGAAGTTGCACTGATCAATATTTTTAACCAGTCTCTGTACGGATGGCAGTGTTGGTTGCTTGCCAGTCCAGTAATTTGGTCCAGACTGAAATATCTATCGTATTGATTGGCATGGAATTTAGTACAGATGCTCCTGCCTTGCTCTGTGACTCTGTGCCTCTAGCCCCACCAGCAGGTCAAAGTTTCATCCTTTGAAATATCTGAACATGTACTGAATGGACTGGGACAGACTGTTGTGGAGACATTTATGATGTCCAGATGAGAAACCATAACCATGCTGGTGACCCTCTGACTTTGCATCTGGTGCTGTGATGATGTTCAGAGTGAAATGTTTTCTGCCAGACCAGATGTTTTAGCTTTAATTAATAGTGACATCCGTGTTTGGTAAACCTGTGACTTCATATCTAGAACCATCATGGGTCACCACTGTAATGTGACATCTACCTCAGCTTTACTCAGTGCTAATCAGCAAATGTTTCTATGCTAAGAGAGTGAGCATGCTAAACATTAGCATCAAAGCACTAGTGTGGCAACACACCGACTTACTTTTAACTCCTAGTTTTGTAATATAGCAGTTTATATAAATGTGTGTGCTCTTTTACTGAATGCAGCTTCCACATCAAGATGAAAAACATGCTCCTCCATCAAACCTCCTGACAATTGTGATGGTTTGTTCAGGATGTGAACATGATCCTGTGTGGGTGTACTTCTCTGTTGTAGTGACAAACAAAAAGTCCCAGTAGGTAAAATGAGCCCAATAAAAATAAACCTTCGATATCCTGCAGGTGTCTCCTTGGAGGGCGTCTGATCTGAGAGATGAAAAGGATGTCAGAGCGAATATCCACCAACAGCATCTGGAGATCACCTCTGACAATCAGTCAGCCTGCTGCTGCACACCGTGGGAGGCGGTGTGTGTGTGTGTGTGTGTCATTGCAGACATGTGAACTCACCATGGTGTTTAGGTTGCTCAGAGAAAAGATGTTTTGAAGCATAGTTCTCACATGTATGCACGCACACACACACACACACAACACACAGCTCTGCATGCTGAATGGGACCTTTATCCAGTCCATGGCTGCATCTCTTGATGTAAACAAAACCCTTGAAAATGTCTCAAAAGCCTCAATGGAAATTGAGAAAACAATTCTTCTTTTATGCAACAAAATATCATATTTTCTATTTTACAGGCTCCATGAGTATACCTTCACCTCCTCTGCCCTTCAGTAATGGACAGACTTAACGTTTAAAGAGCGTGTCTATGTGTGTTCTTTAAAAGGAAAGCGAACCCGGTGGGCATGGAGCTGAGGCCCACAGACACTGTCAAGAAGTCAGAAAGTATTGACGCTGGTGTTGCTGGTCGAGAACATAATGTATGGTTCTGTTTACCTGATAAGGGCGTTGTTTAACTAATGAAGAGGTTTCAGTGGAGGACGGAGTTAGCTGGGTGTGATTTTAACATGCTACAACACCACAGGGTAGATACACTGCACAGTCAGCGGTGTATCTACCCTGCAGCTGGTTGATCAGAAAACATAATGATCATGACAATGGTGTGTTGTGCTGTTCAGAGGACAAATCCCACACATCTCATTGTGCAAGAAATAAGTTTTACTTTTGACCCTTTGACTGCTTCATTTCTAAGACAGGCTTTCTGTTAGAATAACCCTGATGAGTCCTCCAGAGCCACACAGAACATTCCACATACTACTTGTCTACTTTAGGCTGGCTACTGAAGAATAAACTTCAAGTCTTAGCATGAAGTGAAAAGATCTTAAAGATCTAGAATGGAGCCTCTGTTAAAACTGTTTACTCTGCCAGCTTGGGTGAGGTGCAGGAAGATCAGGGTTAGACACTATAAAACAAAGATTCACCAAGTTGGCTGTACCATTGTTACCACAGGAGAACTGAGGAGGCACAGGAACAGACCCAAATGCACCAAATTAAACAAGTGCTCTGCGCTAACAGACAAAATAAACCACAGGAATCAGAAACCGAGAGAACACAGAGGAACCAAGAAACCAAGGACGGACAGACAAGGAAACAAAAGAAACACAGGAACTAAACAGACAGGACTAATCAGACGCAGGTGAAACAGGCAGGTGCAAAGTCACACATAGAAACAGACAGAAACATGCGGGGAGGGAAAACAATGTGACACACTGAAACCGAGGAGGAAACAGCCTCATGACATGACAGGAGTACGCTGAACTTTGTGTGTAAAACTTTCAGTCAGTCAGTCTGGGTCCCTAAAACAATAACTGTCATGTTATTTGATTGACCCACTGACCGCCCTCAGCACAGCCTACATGTTATTTGTTCTGCACAGAAAGTTGTAGACTCTGGGGAGTTCTTGTGGCTTAAGATGGTGACATTTACTGAAACGTTACCTCTCAGTCCAACTTACACAGATAATATTATATTTTAGCTGTGTGTTTGTAGTTTGGGCAACAACTGCAAATAAGGACAGGAACAGACCTGTATGTATTTATTTTATGAAAACTCTGAATATGGCACATCTGTCATCAGTCATACTGCTGCAAGCACATCTGCTATAAGCTGTTCACATCCTACTGAGCTGTGTGAGTGATGGACAAGTCAGACACAGTACACTCACTGCCTACAAATGAATCCACACATTGTTTCTTTTGTTTTATTCATATAAAATTCATTCTTTGCCATTTTTGCTCATTACGGGCAACAGAAAGAAGGAGTGAACACAACACTGTCATCACCTCCACCCCATTCACAGTCACATTGTTGTAATGTTGTCATTTGATTATCATAAAACTGCTTATTATAGTCACATGAGAGCAATAAAACAAAAAATCAGAGGGATTATGAATATGCACTCAACACTCTAGTGCAAAGTTTACTTCACAATTATCAAATAAAGTCAGTAATTTTTCAGTTTGTTTCTGGTAATTTAAAGTCAGTATTTTAATGTTTGCAGGAGGGAGCAACGCGTTGAATAAACATATTTTAAAGGTTATAGTGTACATGCCTTAGTTTGAAAAAGGTCCAACGGGAGGTCAGAGTTTATCCATCATTTTACACTGCTAAGTACAACATAAGCTGAGTGTTGATGGCTTCACACACGCTCATATTATTCTTTTCCCTTCAGATTACAAACCTCCTTAGTTTGCCATTTTTAGCGCCTTCCAGCATCCCGCTGTGTGGACTTGACACTCGACATGCCTGTCGTCTTACTGCAGATTAAAAAGCCTCTGTGTGGTCATCTACAGCTCCGATCAACAGATGTTAGAAAACATGAAGCACAGGTCAAAGGTCGAGACAGCCAGTCATGTCTGACACGCATAAACACATGTTATGTGTTGATCACTGACACATGATGTGAATGATGTTCTCTGTCACGTTTGCCATCTCAAAAGCTATGTGGAATTCAGTTACAGCCTCTGCAATGATCAGAGCAGCAGCTCCTTTCTGCTAATTCACACAAGCCGGCTATACCGTCCATCGTACTTGCCTATATACACTCCTTGGACAGCAAACTGGACTACATACACCTCCTGAGATCTACCCAGCAGACCATGAGATAGTGTGTTGACTTTTAGTTAATGCACCTCTGTATTCAGAGAGGTTAGGGTTAGTTTCATGGTAGCAGGAGGGCAACAGATCAACGGTGTTAAAGGTTAGACATCCATGGTCCCTACAGGATGAAGTTATCATTATGCAAATGTTCAGTTATCAACATAAATATCTCCACAATTACTTTAAACAGAATGGAAGTGTTGCAGCCCAGCACCACCCACTGAACAGCTACAGAGATCCAAAGGCACCCGGCCGTACTACAGTTATTTACTACATGGCTTTCAGCACAGATACAAGAGCACAATGCTAATCAGTCCTGCCCACTCAGAGACCAGAAAACACAGACCTACACTGTTCTGCACTCAGGAAACAAACATATGTCAGAAAACGGCTGTTCAGAAGGAGCGGAGTACATGTTCAATCCAACACACCCACAGAGCTCCAGCACAGCTTGCTGAGAGGCCACAGGCCGTCACTGCGCCTGGCAACAGCCTCACCGACTTCTCTTAAACTCTGTCCCAGTTCAGTTCTAACAAACTACTTTTAAGTCTGTAGTGTGTTCACACAGCAGGAATGTGCTCCAAAAGAACATTTTATTTTTGAGTATTCTCTCAAACAACGCAGGCTGCTCACTACTACCAAACAATGAAGCTAATTGTCCAAGATACAGAAGAAAACTCAGTCTAAAAACAGTTTCTTTGTTAAGAGTGGCAGAGGATTTTTTTTTCAGTTGTAGTTTGATCAGTGTGTAACATAGCGCATCATTTCCTGTTGGAATGAAACCATTAAGGATGTAAAGCAGTGTAATATGAAGATGAATACGTTGTGTGGAAGTGAGGCCGTCTGTTTTTCTTCTCCGGTGGTCTTTATTTTTTTAGCATGTGTTCTCGTCGTGCGTCACTTCCACTAAGCTCTCGTGTTATCTCACTGTGATCTGCTTGTTACCACACTGGTATTGGATTAGTCACTCTTCTCCTTCGTCTGTGTTTGACTTCACCTATCTGATCCGATGATCTATGAAAACCTGACAGCACTCGACCGTGCAGACTCTGACACCGAGTAGAGGACGGAGGAGTGGTTGTGATAGACAGAACACCTCAATAAACCATCTATTGTAGCTGTTCTTTCATGTGGGCATTAGTAAGTAAAAAGGGTAATTCACACTTCAGATGTACATCAATGCCCTTGATTGAGGCCGTAGGAGTGCGCGCTCTGAACCATATCTGGATGAAAGGACAGACTTTGAGGCGGGCAGATGGGTGGAGAGGCTGAAGCATGAAAATATAATGTCTTCCCCGTCCTTAAGCAAAATGAAAAGTACCACCTGCACGAAGTGACGCTCAATGAGTTTCTCGCCTTTGGTTGTTACTGCTTTTGTCTGACCAAGTGCGTGCTGTCGCCATTGTTTTACTGTGCGGCTCTCACACAGGAGAGGAGGTGTGTGTGCAGGAGGGTGAGGTTTGAGTTACTGTCACACCTTTAATCTGTTCATTCATGCTTAGCGGCCAAGTTCTCCTTTTGTTTGTCCTAAACAAAGAGGAAAAGCATCACTTCCTGTGCAGCAACACTGAGAAACACAAGCAAGAACACTGCTGTGAATCCATCCAATCCAAGATCACACTTCCACACATATTCTTTATCATAACACATGGAGATATGCACGTCTTTGAGAAGATACAAATTATCTATCAGGAATAAATCACGCTGTCACAATCATCAAGAAGAGGTAAAAGTATTTTATTCTAACTTCATGGGCAAGAGTGTATTAAAATGAATTTTTATATTGTATTTAAAAAACATCTATTTTAGCATCTAATGCCTTCATTGACAAGAAGCAAGTTAGAGTGTCCCCCCTGATTCTCCCTCTCTCCCAGCAAAGTAATCGTGTGTGATGGAGGTAACACTGACCACAGTGAGCGGCAGATAGTCAAAGCTGACAGCCATGAGCAGCTTTTGTCAGACTCTCAGACACCACTATATCATCACCTGTCTCCAGATCAACCAATAGCAAAATTCAATTGCAGTAACCAGGTTTCAACCAGTAGAGGGAGGTCGCTATGCGTATTTGTAGCAGAGAATTTGATCTTAAATGTCACGAAATCAATCCATGACTACATACATACATACACTAGTTAAATTACACTTTAAGTGCTTCATCCATCCATTCATCCGTCCATGACACTGATTTCTTCTCTCATCCTTCATCATCACATCCCATCATTCCTCAGCTCTCATCATTTTTTTATTATTTCTATCTACATGCTTCCACTGGGCCGTCTCATCACTTGTCATCTCGTCATATTGTCACATCCGACATCCCAGCTGCTGTTTTCGACATCATGTTGGATGTCAGCTGTTGGATGGCACACAATTCAACAACTTCTCACAACAACTCAAAGTCAGAAATCATTTTGTTCAGTCCCCAAAACCGCATCAGTTCCATTCAGAATGGCCTTGGTCCTTTTCAGCCAGTGTGAAGTCCCTATCTGACTCAGCTTGGTCTTGTTTCCTTCTGCACAGTCCTCTCACAGCTCAGCCATGTACTCATCTTCTACAGACTAGACTGCTGTAAGTCCCTCCTCTCTGCCACAATCTTCTTTTGTCTTGGTTTTGTTTGGCTTCAGTGTTTGACTCTCTTCACTTTGTAAACTGTAATTACAGTAATTATTATTAACCTATACATTCATCTACAGCCTAACCATTGACAGACTCCCTTTCTAGTCTTCCAACCGTTCTCTACACTACCCGTCACATTTCTACACTGACAGAAGACGCTGCTGTGTGAGGTGATGATCAGCGATGACTACGTCTGAGCGCAGAGGTCGCTGAATTACTTTTGATCTGCCGCAGGGCTGTGATTGGTCGGTGCAGGTGGGATCGAAGGAGGTCATATATTTATCAGTCTCTTCATTACATATCAGCGTTAAATATTTCTTTGAATATCACAATTACAACAATGCATTCATCACTGTGTGCACTGATAAATTTGACCTCGCCTCGCATCATCTTACACACACACAGATACAGACACCACCCTGCGGCGGGCCGTGTTCATTGTAATGGAATAATCTGTCATCCAGTGCAACAGTATGGCACTTTTATGACTTTATTGATTTCTCCCAGACAGCGCACTACACTATGCTACATTGTTAGCATTATAAATTGATTGTTGATTGTCTTTTCAGGGATGCTTGTTGATTTATGCTATAGAAGAAACTGTAGAACAGGAGTCTCCAAACTTTTTTTTTTAGAGGGGCTCAGATTAAAAAAAACAAAACAAAAAAAGTTACATACAGAATCTAAAAAAATACATCAAATCTAAAAACCAGTTCTTCCTTTCTTTCACACCTGGAGTCAGATAGAATAAATTGTAGGAACACAATAAACTTGCATGAAGTTGATACAAATCTGAACCTCGTGTTCATTCTAAACATGACTCATTATGAGTAATGGAAAGTCTGTTAACGCTGAAGTTTAACATGTATTACTCTTTCTCTTGTCTTTAACAGAATCCTTCATGAAGTCATATTCAGCGTCACATCTACAGATATATAACAGCAGCAGTTCTGTCCTTAGAGGATCAAGTGCTTCAAATCTGCCAGCCACACAGTATCTGACAATCCTAGCCGGCCATAAATAATACATTATAAAAATGAAGCTTTGGGCCACATGAAATCTGACTGCGGGCCGTGATTGGTCCCCAGGCCGAACTTTGGACATCCTGCTGTAGAATAATTAATACAAGTTTCATGTGCACTTGAGCCCGCGTGGTTGTGATGTGACGGTCTGCAGATCCACAGGATAGAAACTAGCACCAGAGTGTAATTAAGGGTTCATGTGACTGCAAACAGTATCGCCAAATGAGCACCAGCTAACCATCATGGTGGACTACAGACTTGGTAAGAATAAAAAAACAATGGAACAAAAGTCTCTCGCGCGCTCTGTGCAGGCAGCCGGTGGATGGAGTGCCATCACCAAAATCAGATCCAATGAGCTGAAAGAGTTGCTGAGAATTCTCTGCGGGCTCATCACTGCCACAGACATCTTTCATACACAGACGCAGTTTTATCCATTATTCATATAAAAATATTGATGAATGCAGCTTGACATGAATCTGACAATTCAATTCAATTCAATGTATTCAGAGGCCAGAGTTGCTGTCATATATTGTCCTTATGTTTCTACCGTCACCAGACTTTCCCCAAAACATCCCTCATGTGTCTGATGAGCGCACTCTTTATTTCCACTCAGTCATCAATCCACCCAGTGAAGGCGCCCCATTATCAGGGAATGTGCTGAAAAATAGGCAGTAAATAAGTTTTCTTGTCATCACATTGTTGCCGCACACCTTGTTTTGTGTCTTTGTACTGAAGTCCTGCAGAGCTTTATCAGATTTACACTGCAATTAAATCCTCTTATTTTGCAGTAAATGCCAAACCTGCAGGCTCTCGGGCACAGAGGCTGTGTTTTTGTCTTTATTATTGCCCTGCTGCTCTGAGACCAGCCTGCCTACTCCAACTTTTAGTGCTCACGTCTAAAGACTACTCTGTTCCAGAGGAGGGTTTTCTTTAAGTCAGCTGTGGTTTTATCAAAGCGTGAGGTCAGTGAGTCTGATGCCTTAGTTTTGGTGTGTTTTTGTTTCATTGTATTTTTTTCAGAGAAAATAAGCTGCAAACTGGACAAGGTCAGTCGTGACAGATATTAATACTAACAAGCAGCTCAGGCTGAATGTGTTTTTCGAGCAGCGGCAGGTGTGTGCAGATCAAACTGCCATCATCCAAAAAACTGAAAGTGCTTGTGTTGTTTTGGTGTGGACTAACCTGTGTGACCTATTGTTACCTTCACTTCACATTTCAAAAACATGAACAGCAGCTAAGTTTAATAAAACACAGGGAGGACATAAAAATGTGAGCAGAAAGGTTTTAATTCATTTGATTTCATTTATTCCAGAGGACTAGCAGAGGCTCCACGTGTGCAAGTAGTGACAATGTTTATCATATAACTCTTTAGACGTAATCTCATTCTCACGCTGCGGCATTTCCTCTCTGCTTTGATGCGTTTTGTTCTCCACCCTTGGTTTGTGCTTTTGTAGTTATTTTCCCACCTCTGCAGCACCTCCTTGCAGGTGTTTAATGTCATCCTTGCTTCTGGGGCCCTTTCATGATTTTCTTAGTCATCAATCTATCCACCACCTCAAGAAAGTCCACGAGGCACAGATAAATGTTTAGCTCTCACTTTACCCTTGACCATTTCATTTCTTAGAAGACAGCTGGACAGCTTTCTTTGAGATTTTAAAGGCTATTTCCATAGAAAACATTAATACTCAACAAACAACTGCTTGACACAGCGGTGTAACGGCATCCTGAGCAGAGTTGTTGTTCTTTATCGCTTGTATTGCTTAGTCTCGCGTATGTATGTAAAAAATGGGGGGGGGGTGACGCTACTTCACCTATCGCGGGTTATTTTTGGAACGTAACTCCCACGATAAACGAGGGTTCACTGTATATTCAAGTGAACAGGCATCATTTAGTTAATGTGAAAACTCGTATTGTGTTAGTCAGTATAGAATAGGAACAACTTAATATGCTACACCTCGCCTGTAGTGTAAGTGATAGCGATGTATCATATTGTTTAAGCTGCTTTTGCATCACCAGCATTACTGTTACGCGGCACAGGAACAGGACTCAAATGCAGCACTCAGGACGCAGTTAGAAGAGGTAAACATTCTTCAAAGGCAGGCAGAGTTTCAGTACACAGAAACTCCATCAGGTAAACCAGGCAGGCACCTCCAAATGGGGCTGAGGCAAAGATGCTAGAAGAACGCTGGAGAGTAGAACACAGCAGACACTAACAATCCAGCACAGACTGGAAGAGAACAAAGGGTTTAAATAGACTGGGTAATGAGCGAATCGGCACAGGTGTGAAAGATTAAGGGCGGGACAAACACAAGGCAGGAGAGGGCGGAGAGGGGACCAACTGTGACAGTTACAGACAACTTCCATCCATGACATACAGAGTGTCCAGAGTCAGGAAACAGGCAGGGCACATCTCTGCAGACCCTCCCCAGCCCGGACACAGCCTGTTGGAAGTTCTCCCCTGGCTGGAGCTGGAACAGTGTGCGCAACGACAAACAGACACAGGAACAGCTTCTTCCCACTGCTAAAACTGGACACAGTGAAAACAACAGTACTCTGTATATCTGTAATATTACCCTGTAAATCTGTGCAATACCTGTGCATTATCATTTATTTATTTATCCTCACTGTTTACATTCAGTCTGTTGCACATAGATATCTATATACTGTCATATCCACCTACCTCGTGTACAGAACGCAAGCAGTTGTAGGAACCAGATTTATTCCATCATCTGCACTACTGCATCACCAGTTCTTTATCCAGTGTGCAAATGTCTGTAGATAGATACACACACACACACACACACACACACACAATATATACATATATATATATATATATATATATGTATGTATGTATATATATGTTTATGTTTATGTTTATGCCTACCTGTCATGTCTCTTTTAAACTGTACTGTAAACTGTCTACCTGTCTGTGACTACGATTGTGAGTGCAGTGAATCAAAGTCCTCATGTGTGTACACACATCTGGCCAATAAAGTGATTCCAATTCTGATTCTGATGTACATCCAAACCAAAAACACTAAACTGGAAATCTCAATTAAAAGTTGCTGAATGTTTTTATTGTAAGAACTGTCGCTCTCACTGACACTGTGGCTTCTCCAGCACAGCCACAGACACAACAGTGCGCTCCTCAGCACAACACACACTTCAACTCGATGACACTGACACTGCCCGGTGTCTCAGGTGCATATTATTATATTACTCTGTCCATTAACAAACATTGATCATATATTACACACTGACTCACCTGACACTGCTCTCCAGAGGCATCCTCATCATCACCTCTCTCTCGTTCCTGCAGCTGAATGCTGGCTCAGCACTCCACACTTTCATTTGGTAAATGTCTCTTTTGTAGCTTAAAGGAATAGTTCGGGTTTTGTGATGCAAATAAATCACTCTTTTGAACACATGCTGTTTTGAGAAGAAAAACTTTTTATTTAAGTGTCCCAGGAAACCTGCCGGACTACTTTCGTTGCTGACCAAACCTGGACAGAACTCGGCCCACGGGACACTGTCGGGGGTAAGTCGGTGTGGCTGTGCGACACTACTGACGGGGATGCCATACAGCTTCATGTAAAAAATCCCAAACTATTCCTTTAACATATTTTTCTCTTAAGAACCCAACAAAGCTGGCCCACATACACGCTGCCTTATAAACAGCGATCAGTCACTCATCAAATCAAATCAAATCAAATTGTATTTGTATAGCCCAAAGTCACAAAACACATTTTGCCTCAGAGGGCTTTACAATCTGTACAGGGAGTGACACCCTCTGTCCTTAGACCCTCGGTTCCAGTGAGGAAAAACTTGCCCACAAAAAACCTTTAACAGGGAAAAAATGTGGAAGAAACCTCAGGAAGAGCCACAGAGGAGGGATCCCTCTTCCAGGATGGACAGACGTGCAATGGATGTCACATGTACAGAACAATCAACACAAACATATTGTACAATTACAATGAATTACAATAAATGGTAAGGTGATTGCAGTAGCAGTGGAACACAGATGCACAGCAGCAATAAGTCATTAACCAACAAAGCTGTAGTGGGGATTGTAGCAATAATGACTATATATGGCATGTAATGCTAAATATGGTGGACGTCAGCAGCAGACCACGGCGGCAGCCACGATCCATGAGAACCTGCTGGACGAGAAAGCACAGAAACTCCGGGGAAGAGGTGTAGTTAGTAACATCCAAAGAAAAGGTGTAAGAGAGATAATGATTGACAGAACAATAAGACCTTAGGCCCATTTTATGCAGACTCTAAGGGATATCAAACTGCCTTACATTGAGAGAGAGAGAGAAAGAGAGAGAGAGACAGAGAGAGAGAGACAGATAATGATTGACAGAACAATAAAACCTCAGGCCCTGTTTATGCATACTGATTTCTCTTAAACCAGACAAAAGTTTAACACACACACATCCTGCTTTAACCACAGCTGTACACAGTCTGTTCATTTACCTCTAACAATAACAATCAATAACTTCTTCTTCAGGTTGTATACATTATCCAGTAATGTGTGCCAGCCCTGTGATCTTTGGTGCTCCCTGCACACGTGTGTGTGAGGTTGCGTATGTTTATAACTGATGAAGAATGAACAAAAGAGAGAGGGACGACTGAGCAAATACTAATTAAAAGCAGATGATGGTTCTATCAACACTGAATTTTAAATTGGCATATCTAGGCACCAGCCATGAGGCCCGCAAGGTTATCAGGCCCTGCAGTGAGCCAGCTGGTCTGGGCTTGCTCCTAACTTTTTTGTTGTTCCGGGCTGCTCCTGAAGGCTGACGCTCTGTGCAGATACCTGTAGACCCTTGCCGAGCCCAAACCCAAACCCTCAGGAGTGGGCCAGCTGTGTCTGGGCCAGGGGCTATTTTGTGATTGAGTTTAGAAAGGAGTCTATTTAATCTTTCCTTTGCTCTGCATTGAAGATCACCCGTTATTAATCAATGTGACAGGAGTCATACTTAATGATGAACCTATAGAGAACACCCAGATCTATGGAACAACCTCACATCTCACTTCATTATTTTAGTTCAGTCTCAGCACACTCATCTGTCCGCACCACCAGCAGCTGTTTTCACTGAACAAGCTCCAATAAACCCACTGTACACCATGTGTACTCTGTGTGTACTCTGTGTGTACACCATGTGTACTTTATGTGTACTCTGGTGTGTACTCTGCATGTACACCATGTGTACTCTATGTGTACTCTGCGGGTGTACTCTGCGTGTACACCATGTGTACTCTGTGTGTACTCTGCGTGTACACCATGTGTACTCTGTGTGTACACTGTGCGTACATCGTATGTACTCTGTGTGTACATTGTGTGTACACCGTGTCTACTCTGTCTATACTCTGTGTGTACACAGCATGTACACCATGTGTACACTGCGTGTACACCATGTGTACTCTGTGTGTACACTGTATGTACATTGTATGTACTCTGTGTGTACATTGTGTGTACACCGTGTCTACTCTGTGTGTACACTGCGTGTACACCATGTGTACACCATGTGTACTCTCTGTGTACACTGTGTGTACACTGTGTGTACATTGTATGTACTCTGTGTGTACACTGTGTGTACTCTGTGTGTACACCGTGTGTACTCTGTGTGTACACTGTGTGTACTCTGCGTGTACACCATGTGTACTCTGTGTGTATACTGTGTGTACATCGTATGTACGCTGTGTGTACATTGTGTGTACACCATGTCGACTCTGTCTGTACTCTGTGTGTAGACTGCGTGTACACCATGTGTACTCTGTGTGTACTCTGCGTGTACACCATGTGTACTCTGTGTGTACACTGTATGTACATCATATGTACTCTGTGTGTACATTGTGTGTACACCATGTCTACTCTGTGCGTACACTGTGTGTAGTCTGAATGTACTCTTTGTATACATTGTGCGTACTTTGTGTGTACGCCATGTGTACTTTGTCTGTACACCATGTGTACTCTGTGTGTACAATGTGTGTACACTGTGTCTACTCTGTGTGTAATCTGTGTGTACTCTGCAGGTACACGGTGTGTACACTCTGCGTGTACACTCTGCGTGTACACCATGTGTACTCTGTGTGTACACCATGTGTACCACCATGTGTACACTGTATGTACATCGTATGTACTCTGTGTGTACATTGTGTCTACTCTGTGTGTACTCTGTGCGTACACTGCATGTACACCATGTGTACTCTGTGTGTACACTGTGTGTACTCTGCGTGTACTCTGGGGGTACACGGTGTGTACACGGTATGTACTCTGTATGTACGCCATGTGTACTCTGTGTGTACAATGTGTGTACACTGTGTCTACTCTGTGTGTAATCTGTGTGTACTCTGCAGGTACACGGTGTGTACACTCTGCGTGTACACTCTGCGTGTACACCATGTGTACTCTGTGTGTACACCATGTGTACCACCATGTGTACACTGTATGTACATCGTATGTACTCTGTGTGTACATTGTGTCTACTCTGTGTGTACTCTGTGCGTACACTGCATGTACACCATGTGTACTCTGTGTGTACACTGTGTGTACTCTGCGTGTACTCTGGGGGTACACGGTGTGTACACGGTATGTACTCTGTATGTACACCGTGTGTACTATGTGTGTACACTGTGTGTACTTTGTGTGTACTCTGCGGGTACACGGTGTGTACACCGTGTGTACTCTGTATGTACTCTGTGTATACATTGTGTGTACTTTGTGTGTACACCGCATGTGCTTTGTGTGTACACCATGTGTACTCTGTGTGTACGTTGTGTGTACTGTGTGTACTGTGTGTACACCGTGTGTACTCTGTGTGTACTCTTTGTGTACACTGTGTGTTTTGTAGTGCACATTGATTCAAGCTGTGACTGTCACCTTTTTTGAATGAATGATTTCTGGGTGGATTTGGAGTCTGTTTGTGTGTCTGTGTCACCTTTTCTAACCTTTTGAAGACTGCATCCCTGTCTTAACATGGCTGTTTTTCCCTTTACTCTTGTTTTCTATCTGTGATTAGGACAATTCTGGAGAAAGAGACAAATTGAAAAAGATAAGTATGGTTGTGTGACTTTAAATTGAAATTATATTTATATTTTTTTTATTTTATATATTTTTAATCATGCAAGTTAATAAACACATTTTTGCTAAGATTTGTTTTGCTGCTGTTGTTGTTGTTCTACATCAGTGGGGCTGAGGTGGAGGAGGTGAACAGTTGTAGGTTCCTGGGAATCAGCATCACAGAGAAGCTGTCATGGACATCACACATCTCCATCTCGGCAAAGAAACAACTGTATTGCTTCCCAATTCCCATTCCATATTCTCTTTTAACTTTTACAGAGGAGCTGTAGGAAGCATCCTGACTGGAAACATCACAAACTGGCATCATGGGATGTGCATGGCTCAGAACAGGAGGGCACAGCAGCACTCAGAACATCATTGATTGAGCATCAGGGGTATCGATGCGGTGCAAACAACATCCACCTCCATAGTGACTTCACCCTACTGCTGTCTGACCAGCAGTACAGAAGTATCCACCGCTGTACAACCAGCACTCCTCAACTCATCCCCAACATTCCACCATGAGGAAATAACATTGCTCATGTTGTAATTGCTCTCTGCAAATGTAATATGTAATCATGTGTTGTCTAATTGAAACAGTTGTATATGCTGTATGTGTAGCATACTGGGACTACGACATTTCATTGTGCATCCGTGTTGTGATGAATAAACGAACCTTGACACAGAGTTTTCGTTGTTTGAAGAGCAGTCCAACAGCACAAAATGTCACTTTCTCAGTCATTACAATAAAGGATGTGTCTGTCATGATCTGACATCAAAATGTGAATAATAAATGTAAATAATAAAACAATGACTTTCAGACTCTCATCATCTCCACAAAAATATTCAAATTTCATCTTAAAATTCATCTTTTAAATCCACTTCACCTGCACTGCCTTCATAATTGGGTTAGGTTTCCTATTCAAGGCTTTGCATTCACAGAGTATTCATTGTGCTCCAGGAGTCCTCTCTAAAATAAAAAGAACCAGCTTTGTAACGTCCTCATGCGATTGGTGCAGCTACATAGTTTATTCTGCACTTATAAATGCTAAGAAAGCTTCACATTGTCAGTAACTGATCTTTTAAGGGCAAAAGTATGCAGGCACCCCTTCAGATTTGTGAGTTTAGTTACAGTCACTTCTAACAGGTGCCTCAAGACATGCATACAGCAACGCAAGGGCACACTCTATTCTGCTGATAGAGATTAGAGGTATTTTTGTTCCCTGTTGATTTTGGATGATTTGGGGTCATCCAATTCAAATGTATGCTGTATACAGTTGCACAGTTGTGGTTATTATTAGTCCTATAATTTTAATGTACCAACACTCCGTCACAGACACACACCAACAGAACATCTAGAGCACAGCTAAAACACAGGTGCCCACACAGGGACTCTCTCAAAGAACTGTAAATGTGCTTTTAATGACGAAAGCAATCAAAGCTCCACAAGACACTTTACAACCAGTGAGTCTGACAGGAACTACTCATGGCTGGCTAAATCTGATGACTGGCATAACTCTAAGCTCTTTCTGGTACCAGAATTCCTTACTGGGTCCCCCAAAGCACCAAGTAAATGGTAAATGGACTGTACTGTACTGTAATATAACACCTTTCTAGTCTTGCAACCACTCAAAGTGCTTTCACAATACATATCTCATTCACCCATTCACACACATTCATACACTGATGGCTTTAGCTGCTCATCAGTTTTAGGAGCTAACCATTCATACACATTGACACACCAATGGTGCAGCCGCACTTTGACATGCAGACTGGAGGGGATTGCACCTCTGAGCCACAGCCACCCACAGACAATATTAGGTAGAGGTAATAGGACATCTAGCTCCATGGCTATCTGAGCTTAGCTAGTGGCAGCTACAGTTAACAGAAGTTAGTTTATCTTAACCTTCTGGTAATATCCTGCCTCCTATTGTTGGAAGATGAATTTGACAGGTGGCCACTTCTTACATTGAAAGGCCAATCTCTCTTAGATACACGATCACCGCTGCTTCCACAGGCACAGATGTAAGTCTATCTAGAGAGAAGTGAATATGATCAGAGAGAATCACATCATGCAAACACTTCAATAAATTCACAGCCATAAACCCACATGCATGCACTGTACATTCATCCTGTTGTCATCATCATATGCTGGCAGCCTGTATGTTGAACAGCTGTCAGACACCATGCAGGCTTCTATCAGCTGACATGGGACCTAGTACAGTCTGTCAGTCAGGATCCACAGCTTTCAGAGATTTATATAAATATATTCATGGAGGAAATAATCTCATAAAAATTCCACCATGTATGACAGGTGTACGTACACAGTTCCATGCAGGAATATGGTGTGGCTTTGAGCTAAACGCTAACATCATGCTAACAGTGAGGATGGTGTCCGATTGCTTGGTTTTACTGTTTAGCATGTTTAATTGCTTAACACACAGTGCAGCAATGGTGCAGCTTAGGCTGATGGTAATGTTGAGCAGGTGCCATGCAGTTTATAAATCTGACCTGATGAGCTAGATTAAAAGTCAGCAGGTCGCCAACATCATTATGGATTTATCCACCACCACCAAGTCTGTATCAAATGGAGTAAAGAGATCGACTGACCAACCACACACAATTCGACACACTGACGTTTCCATCCCTCCAACCGTGCTGCTAGCATAGCTTATTTATTGAGGACTTCATCACTTCCATGAAGTGGTGGGTAAGTCATGCATTATACAATATCACCATTATCAAATGCAAATGGTTATCCCAGCCACACAAATCCAATTCTGATCTTCAGGTGTTCCATCCATCCATGTCACGGTGGGACTGGAGCCTATCCCAGCTGACTTTGAGTGAGAGCCGGGGTACACCCATTCACACTCACAACCACACCTGACAATTTAGAATCACCAATTAACCTGTTAAGGTTCATGTGTTTGGACTGTGGGAGGAAGCCGGAGTACCCAGAGAGAACCCACAAAGACACAGAGAGAACAAGCAGACTCCACCCAGCAGCAGCCAAGGTCTGATATCCATCGAAATTCCCAAATATTTTGTTTTCATCATAGCTGAGGTAGTGGTAGGATTCTCTGAAGTGACCTTGAATACAGCACATATTTTGTTTTTACAATGTTCAATATGAAATCTAGAAAATTAATCAGTTAAATATTTCTAAGAACACTTTGAGGAATGTGTGTCTCCATTGAGAAAGCTTCCTGCAAACAAAGGCTCCAGCAAATATTAAAAGAATGTCACTTGGCATGTTCAATGATTTATTCATCTCTGTAGTTTCATTGAGTTTATACCAATGTCATGGTCTACAATTCATGTGAAAACGCTATTAAAAATATATTAATTGAAAAGAATGTCCAATGTATTAAATATCTTTTTGCACTCATTATATTACCAAATCAAAAGCTAACCTGGGGTTGTTCTTATTTTCCTCTATTAATGAAGAGTAAAAGGCTGTTCTGACATTACGCCTTCCTGATTGTTTTTTTTTGTTTGTTTTTTTCCAGTTTTAAGATTATCTTGCCAGACTAAAGAGATTGCATTTGTGTTCAGAATTACGTGCCACTTGCTTTAATTTGCGAGTCTGCTGGCTATACCATGGCGCTAACCTCCTCTGTTTAATATTCTTCTTTTTCAGAGGTGCAATAGAATCGAGAGCTGTCTGTAATGAGCCTGTAGTACTCTCAACAAGATGATCTATTTGTGAGGGGCTAAAGGAAGCAGACAAGTCCTCTGCTACATTGAACATTGAAACATGGCATTGAATTCAATTCTGAAGGAATCACTTCTTTGAATTTGGCAGCAGCACTGTCAGATAAACATCTGCTGTAAGAGTTTCTACAAAAAGGCTTATAGTCCAGTAATATGAACTCAAAGGTTATTAAAAAATGGTCAGAAAGAAGAGGATTCTGTGGATAGACTATAAGATGATCAAGTTCAATGCCATATGAGAGAACGAGATCAAGAGTGTGGTTCAGACGATGAGTCGGTTTATTTACAATCTGACAGAAGCCAATTGAATCTAATAGAGAGATAAATGCACTACTAAGGCTATCATTGTGGTTGTCCACATGAATATTAAAGTCACCTACAATGATTACTTTATCTGTTTTAAGGATCAGGCCTGATGCAAATTCAGATAAAAATTCAGAGTAAGGGCCAGGAGCGCGATATATTATAACAAATAGGATTGGCTGTACTGTTTTCCATGTTGGGTGAGTGAGGTTAAGAACAAGACTTTCAAATGAATTAGAATTTAGTTTAGGTTTAGGATTTATTAATAGACTTGAGTTAAATATGGCTCCAACTCCGCCACCTCGACCATTACTTCGAGGAATATGAGTGTTACAATGACTGGGAGGAGTGGATTCATTTAAGCTAACATATTCACCCTCCTGCAGCCAGGTTTCAGTGAGACAAAATAAATCAATATCATAATCAGATATTAATTCATTGACTAAAAGAGCTTTAGAAGACAAGGACCTGATATTCAAGAGTCCACATTTAACGCTCTTGTTTTGTACTGGTGGAGATGTTGATTTAATTTTTATTAAGTTTTTATGATGAACTCCTCCTCTGTTTCTTTTATCTTTAAACAATGTAGGTGGACGGGGGACAGACACAGTCTCTATACTAAAGTACTGGGTGGGCAACTGCTCTAATGGAGGCGCAGAGAAGCGTGTAAGACTGCAGCTCTGCTTCCTGGTCTCAACTCTGGGTTGTCACGGTTCTCCTAATCAGACCAGGTTTTCCCCAGAAAGGTGTCTAATTATCTATGAAACCCACATTGTCAGTGCCTCTAACTCACTGAGCCTTGCCTCCAGAGCTACAAATAAACTACATTTATTGCAAGTACCGTTATCGCTAAAGCAGGATGAAGAGTAGCTAAATATGTGGCACACCGGGCAGGAGATATTAAGAGAGGAGAGAGAATTCCTATAGCTAGGCTAGTTAGTGTGGCTAACAGAAACAGATTGTGGTTGCTAAAGTCAGAGTGCACAATCAGAACAAGTCTAAGGATAGTGTAGAGATATGTTGATAATCGCTGATGTGAAAAATATACAAAAACATGTTTAGGTGGGTAGAGAGCACCGCGGCAGGAACATCGATAACTGGAAGTGACAGAATCCGCTTAAGGTAAAGTTATTCTAGTCAAAGCCACAGGGGGCCATGTAAAAGATCTATATATAACATAGATGCCTGGAGATGATGCCGATAGAGGCTTGTAGTAGAAATGATCCAGCTACCTTGATGCTATTTATCTGCTTTGTCCCTCTCTCATTGTGCAGATGTAAGGGTTACAGTGTGCACCTGAACTGTGTCCATTACTGCAACTCCACAAAGAGACATGGGAAAGCTGGGTGAGGAGGTTGCTGCTGGATATAAAAATGTTGATAATAGCAAGTGCATGTAGATTTCTCTCCTCTTCATCTGTGTGCATGATCCACGGTAACAGGATGGTAGAAAATAAACACACTGACTAAATCAAACACTTTCAAATATTTAGGTCATTTTTTTCTGTGTCAATAACTTTTAGGCTCACTGAAAGCTTTTATATTTTTTAGTCAGAGCTGCTGATCTCTTTTGGCACTATCAGGGTGTTTCTCCTGCACCCCAGAGCTGGACCTGTGGTGGACTCTGCTCTGTTGGTGTTCCCAGAGGCTCTTGGTGTTAGAATAAGCTGCATGTTAGACTCACTCTAGCCTCCCCTGGCTCCCTAACCAGAGACGTTTTTATTGCAAAACACCCTTGCTACAATGCATAATTATTTTCCCATACACTTTCTGTGTTCACCTCTGTTCATATTGCAGAGAGCAAGTTTAACCTGAGTTAATGAGGTTTTCCTGTGACTGCTCAGGTTTCTCCTGCAGCTTTAAGACATGCAGACCAGGTGGAGCAGAAGCAGCGTGTGCTCAGGTTGTGTTAGCTTTCTGTCAAGATGCTGTAAAAGGACAGATACAGATTTTTTTTCATGTCAGCTGTAATACAAATCAAATGGATCTGTCTTTTTAATAAAGAAAATCTTGCTGGGCTGCAGAGCAGGGATACATTTTGGTGGTCAGTTCATTGTCAGATCAAAAAATCAGAACTGCCATGATAAAGCTATGAACTGAGAGTTTAGTCTAGCCTCATGCAAGCTTCAGCTTGATTATTACTTGTATTATTGTGAATTTCATCATTCAAGTTCTGTTACTCTATTGAACTTTACATTCAGTACTTTGAAATGTTAACAGTGACCAATAACTCAATGAACATATCGTATGTGTATCGCAGCAGTGATGGGAACTTCTTTTTAGTGAGCCAGATCATTTGGCTCAGCTCACCAAGTACAGCAGCTCTTTCGGCTCAAGCAGCTCTTCATGTTACCACTTATCTTTAATAACTCAGCCAGATTTAGTGCTGTTTTGACTCATGATTTATACATGTACACATATATCACTTAAATTATTCAGTACGTCCTGAAGTATTCAAAAGTAAAATTAACATTTTCTAATATCAATAAATTGTTGTAGCATTTTCAGACTGTTGTAATTCTTTGAAACTAGCCAAGGGAAGCGATTTTTATTTAAACACACACTCTAATTAAATACAGGACTCAAGTAAATGTGCTCTGTTAATGGTCCAAAGAGCCAGCTCGTTTGTGACGACACTTCACTACATCACAGTATTGCATTCAGACTGGAGAGGACAGCCTGATGACACTGAGCTAAGATGTTGGATACATATATTCACCATCTTAGTTTAGTATGTCATCATGCCAATAAGCACTAAGAGGCATTCTCTATGGCTGTGAAATGAAGCCAACATGAACTTGCCAAAAATTGCAGTTCCTCACATGTCCACTTGAGGATGGCTACAGAATGACTGACAGGTTGTTTAAGTACCGAGGCTACATTCAGGCCACCCCAGCTCCATCCACCTACTCTTCAGAAACATGTGGGTAACATCACAGAGACTATGTCCATTTTGTATGCAGTCTATGATTAGCACAACACATGAGGCAGGTGGGAGTAATAAATAAATCAACCTATTGGGCCCAACAGATTGTGTCTCCTCTTTGTATATTCTCTTGTAAATCTGTAAAACAATATTGTACTTATGAGCAGGAGTTTGCATACATTGGAGAACAACCAAAGGTGTACTGGCACATTCCATGTTACCTAAGTTACTTCATGCATTTCCACATTTTACTGTGACATTTCACTTGGACACATGGCGGAGCATGTTTAGTTAGGACACACTCCAGACATATTAAGTGTCTTCATCTAATGCCCCATATCACCCTTTGACCTGCTCCTGATTTGCTCATTAGCTCAGCAGTGAGCACAGAGGTGACGAAATACAGCAAAAAAATAAATGAGAGTGGGAAAATAATGAATGCAGAAGCTCCCATACAGGTTAACAGAGGTCACTGAATGGTGATGAGTATGAAAATCATATGCCAAGCTCTTCACTGTCACCAGGTATCAACATAGTTAAACTATTTAGAGGTTTGTTGGACAGAGCTTTCCACCAAACATCATCAAAAGAAAACCTGAAGGTATTCTGGACTGTTTCGAAGTCAAAGAGGTGACTTAAAGACATAAGGTGAGACAACAGTGTCATTTTAACAGTAGAGGTAATTCAATTGAATTGCAGTATCAATTTATTGTGGCATACACAACAGAAAATAATATTTGCAACATCAATACATGGCTCACACATGTACAGGCCTGCAGTATTATAGTTAGTTATTAAAGGTGCAGTGTGTAAGATTTGTGGCCTTTATTTTTAGATTTTTAGATCATGGAATATAATATTCATAACTATGTTTTCATGCATTTATAATCACCTGAAATATGTGCCACCAGAAACTGAATTTGAATCATGTAATTTGAATTTGTATTGTTCAACTTGAATTATTGCATTGAAAAACTGAATCTGAACTGTAATTTGAAATTGAATTTATTAGTTTGGAACTGAGCCTTCTCATAATTCAATTTCAATTTTCTGTGGCAAACATCTGGGTAGCTGAAGCAGAGAAATCAAGCACACATACACAGCCAATCAGCACCTACGTTTCTGAGCATGTAACACAGTGGTCATTTGTTGCCACCCACCATGAAACGGAGGAAGAACTGCTTCATGGCGTTATATTTGAGTCTAGCGTTGCCACCTGTCCCATTTTTCCCACAATTGTTCTCTTTTTTCATCAGCTGTCCCGGGGAAAAAAATCTCTCACAATTTGTCCCATTTTCTGGGGAAAATGTAAAAACTTTAGTTGGTTTCCTTTGTTCTGTAGTCCAGCAGATTCATTCTTTGCTGTTTTTTATTTTTTCCACTTATCAAAACAAAGAGCCTCCAGAAAGTTGAGGGGAACCCCATTTAATAGAAATAGTATTTGTGAAGTTATTCTGCAGTCACTTTGGGCCCTCTGTCGCTCTGCTCTGCTCTGCTCTGTGTGCTCCCTGCCCCCTGCACTCTGTTCTAAAAAGCGTCCTCACTCTTAAATTCTTTGCAATCACATCGGTGAACATCCTCAATCTTTTCTGTTTGCCTGTCTGTTGGAAATGGCCCAACTTAGTGCGAATTGTCACGTATTGTTTCCAAGCACCATTTTGCAGGAAGTCATGTTTTCTCAATGTGAAGTGACAGAAAGAAACATAGAATGGAATCTCTGCTATCCAACTTCATAAAAACGTATTTATTTTGCCACATTCTACCAATTTTTAGCTGCTCTATTCTCATGGCTGCTGTGGTTTTTGTCACCTTACGGTCTCTACTGGCTGTGCGAATAGCTTCACAGCCAATTCAGAGTAACATTAAAAAAGGTCTTGAAAAGGAATTTAGTTCTTTGAAAGTTGAAGATACGAGGACATGATTGCCAAGGTTGTTGCTCTATTTCTTCTCCCATTTTTTTGACTATAGAAAAAGCATCACGCTGTCACAAATCCTGCTGCAGCACCAAATCTTCCCTTCACTTAGGAGGGGATCTGTGTATGTCTGGCCTCCATCTGTGTTATTACAGCTTATGTGAGGTGGTAGTTGAGGGAAAGCAGAAGGATGTGTGATCCCTCAAAGAGACTGGACTAGCCTCTTCTTATGTGAAAAATTTATATACATGTACTTTAAATGATCAAATCAAATCAAATTTTATTTGTATAGCCCAAAGTCACAAACACATTTATCCTCAGAGGCTTTACAATCTGTACAGGGAGTGACACCCTCTGTCCTTTAACAGGGAAAAAATGTGGAAGAAAGCTCAGGAAGAGCCACAGAGGAGGGATCCCTCTTCCAGGACGGACAGACGTGCAATGGATGTCACATGTACAGAACAATCAACACAAACATGTCGTACAATTACAATGAATGATAGAATGATTACACTAGCAGCAACTCATTAACTAACTATAAACTGTAATGGAAATATAGTAGCAATAATGACAGTAAGTGTGATACACAGGAGACACCTGCTCATGAGACTGCATTGATCATCTTTGGAAAAATCAGGCCATTAACACAACAAAATATAAGGGAAGAGGAAATGAATAAAGAAATAACATAACATGACTTCAAGCAGTGAAAGCCATCTGTAATAATCTCCACATAATATCAATGCTTAATTCATATATGAAACAAGTTATGGTGGTAGGGAGGTGGGCTGGATCCTGTGTAACAAGCAAAAAGCTTCAGTGTACATTCAACCTTTAGAAAACAGGTCAGCAACATTCACTTCTGCTCTCTGTTGATATTATTGATGATTAGTGATGATTAATCACATATGTCAATGATGTAGAACACTGGTTCTCAAACTATGGCAGATAGTGGTACATGACCTCAGTCTAGCAGAACCTCTAAGAATCTCTGAAATATTTATTTCAAAATGAAATTCATTTATTAAAAATGTTATACTATCATCAATAATTACACCAAATTCAAATATGCTCTCTGCAGTGTCATCTAATATGAAATATTGTATATATCATTGGTGACAGTGGCAAGGACAAACCTTGAGCAGAACCAAGCTCATAGTGGACAGTCAACAATAATAATCTTGAAAAATTCCATTCAGCATTCAATGGACAACAATAGATAATAATTATTTTATTGAGAATAAGCTTGCCTCCTTTTTAAACTGTCTGCAGCACATAATGGCAACACTTGGACGGTGTAATATTTTCTGAGGCTCTCTGTGTTAAAAAAGTTTGAGAAACACTGATGGAGAATATTCACTCTCACTCTGGGGTGATGATGCTCAAATGTCTGTGCAGGAGTATTTGCAGGTATGTCCCCAGATTTTTGATGTTCAGCATGTCATCGCCTGAATTTGAATGAATGAATCTAAATGTATTCATCCACAGTTGTGGGTATATCTGAGAAAATAACCTGGGGTTATGGAGATCAGCCTTACACTGCACATCCAATCAACGCCATCGTGAATATGGTAATGTTTCTTCACTAACACAGTATGTCACAGAAACAGCCCACTAATCCAGTAAATCTCACAAATAAAGAGGAGACCAGTATTTTCCCTTAAACCTTGTTGGATATTTCTTTATGCTGTTATTCATCCATAAAGCCAGTTTTACTGCAGATGCACCGCACGTCATGATGCCCTGCAAAAAACATGCAGAGACAAAACCACCACAGCAGATGCAGAATCTGATACCAATTTCTGCACGTATTCATGATACAAATAGCATGCAGTTAAATATTCTATATCTCAGCAGATATGTTGTATGTTAATTCCAGTGTTGTTGATTTGTAAGCGAAACTATAACACAAACTGCAACAAAGTTCTATCTTGAAACTCAATTTGTTTGTGCTGAAAAAAGTGTCACTATAGAGCACAAGGAGCTGTTTCTGGGGCATGTTTAGAGGGATTCTCTGGAAAGCTTGGAATCTCTAACTGGAGTCCAGCTAGATAAGGGAGGTTGAGGGATAGTGGGTAAAATGAAAAAGGAAATTACAGCACTTCATCACAACTCTTGGACTTCATTAAACCTCACAGATAGTACCATCCACAGTACTGAACCCCAAAAAATAGAGCAGAGCCAGAGAGGTGACCACCAGCTGTGCTGTGCGGAGAGGTCTGAGTCATAGATCTCTGCTTTAGAAATAAATAAAGCCAGCATGGCTGAGGTTCATGTTCAGACCAGCAGTGTTTGGCTGCCTCACGTACCCTGCTGCAGTGCTCCAGGCCTCAACAAAGCTCTCAGAACAGAAGCACTCACCCAGACTACTGAGCAGGTAATTGTCACTATGGGCAAACATTAATATGAAATGTATAAGTGCATCCAAGATTAGCTCATCAAATCTGAGGACAGGAAACAGCATGTATGAACAACACTGATCTACATACAGTATGTGACAAAGTGAAAGACTGATGACCCTGACCCTGGTTTTCGGAGGACAGACAGCAGCACCAACAGGAGTTCATCAGGAAGTCATTGTTGGATGGTGTTTGGAAGTTGGCAGGAAGATTCAAAAAGTACTGGTGATTGGATGAACCCTTTGTCTATAACCATTTTTCACAGGCAAACCCCAAACCGATCAGATCAAAGAACCATTTAATGTAAAAAATAAACATCTATGCCATATAAAAAATCTTTTCAGTGCCGTTCTTTCAATGAAGAAACACCCTGATAGCAGCAAGCATGCCGCCACGGTTTAACAGTACATGTGTGTGGTTTTTGTCACACACACACATACTGAACTATGCCAGCAGCTCATGACAGTATTCCTTACAGGACATTGATCATGGTTCAGTCACAAGCACAGCTTGAAGCCTGGAAGGATGGTTCGCGAGTCCAGCTAACTCATCTCTCTCCACTGTATTGATGCAGACATCAAGTCAATTTACCTCCAAGACTTTCACATCTGTACAACATCCAGCATCTGTCCTCGTATTTACAGAGGTGCAAAGAGATAATTAAGCTTTTTATAAAGGCTGAGCTGCAGGATGAAGACACGGATCACAGACATCCGAATGAAGCATTGACGGGATCCAACTGACACAAAGCCATGACTGAAATAAGGGGGAGGGGGTGATCAGAGGGCTTTCCTGTGCTCAGAGAACTGAGGACACAATCCAGAGCCTTTCACAAAGGCTCTTCCAACACGCCATCATTTATTTTCCACAATTCTCATTACTGCAGAAATTAGCAGCAGAACTCATGGATTAAAGAGGTCAATTGAATATTTTTGGATTCATTTGTATAGGAGGAGCTTGAAATGGGATATATTTGTCCACCCAGCTGTTATCTATACCCATTTATCCTGTTTGGGGTTGTGCGTAGTTTGAGCCTTCTGAGGAAAGTGGATCACTCAGAGGAACCCCACACAAATATTTCTGCATGACTTGCCTACTGGTTACAAAAGCAAAGTGAAACAACACAACTAAAAACTCCTACAAAGTGGACTTCTGGTTATGGTGGCCACCTAGGGAGACATGTTTCATGCCACTCTACCTTATAGCCACTAACATTCCTACTAAAAATACTTGCAGTTATAACTAGTGTTGTACCGATACTGATACTAGTATCGGTAGGGGCCCCGATACGGCATTAAAATTCTGGCATATGTATAGGATACTAGTATGCGGGAGTTAAACACAAATGGTCAATCATTTGAATACGACAATATAATGGCTGAAAAAAAAATTCTATTTCAAATTCAGCTTAACCTGTGTTCTGAAAGCGTATTAGTTTTCTGAAGGTAATTTCAGTTAACAATGTATTATTCACAGTGCATAAGTCTCCACTTCATGGTGAGGCTGGCAATGTGGGCCCTGGTATCAAGTGTGTACATTGATTACATTAATTCACAGGCAGTCATGTGAAAAAAATGCACACACTAAAATGTGTTGGGCTTTTGAACATACACATTAAACATACTTGATAAATAAAAAAACATTGTTGGATATAGACTAAGAACAAACACGCTACATATGTTGCATGTGAGTGTTAATTATTGTTCTATCATTGCGGCAGAGATTGTTTTTTTCTTTTGGTTCTCAGTTAGAGGTTAACAGTGTCAGTGGTTTGACTCATCCTCATCCTCAGTGTGGAACAGACAGTGATATCGGTTAAGACGTTTTCAGGGGGGCTGTCACGAAAGTGGGAAGTAGTTTGATTTAGTGTGCTGGATATGTGTTCAAGAATCCATGTTTGTTATGCTCCTCCGTCAGTTTTTTTTTCATATTTTAAGGTAATCTATCATTGTCTCTTGTTAAAGATGTCTCAAGGAGTAAACCTTAATTTTGTTTTGTGAAACTGCAGAGGTCTACAATAAATTAGAAAAGTTAAACAAGTTATGAATAAAATAAAGGAAATTGACTCCTGAATAGTGTTTCTACAATAAACACATCTCTTAGAAAAGGATACTATTAGGATCCAGAGGACATGGCAGAGTAGTGTGTAGTGAGTAGGCCAGAGACGTTATGACGCTTATTCATAAAACCATCCCTTTTCAAATGAAAAATGTAATTAAGGATACATTTGAAAGGCATTTAATATGTGACACTGATAGATTTAAATAGATATAAAAATGTACCAAATGTATGGAATCCCTTGCACTAATAACTAATGCACTAATTACAAACAATACTCAATTGTATATAGATTACCATTTTCAGGAGCATTCCTGTTCTGAGTGTTGGTTTGATTTTACTTCTGTCTCCAAGTAAATGCAGCGATCTTACAGTATGGAAGTTGAATGAAGATATACAGCTGTATGTCAAATGTTAAAAACTGAAAATAAAAATATTGTGAAACTCTCTTATACTTTCTTATAAAGTGAAAGTTGAAGAAAGAGAATACCTTACCAATTGCTTGCCCACAGAGTATAGTATACAAGAATATGTTATCTCACTGCCGCCACACCCCGCCAATGAACGACACCTGACTCCGCCACTAAGGACAACCCAGACTTTCCTTGTCTGTTGTTCCCTGTTGGTGGAATGTCCTACCAGATCAGGAGTGATCTTCTCTACCTTTAAAAAGCCCCTGTAGACCTCCAGCTATTCAGAGAGGATTTCCTCTCCAACACCACCAACAATTGGACATGATAAATATATCCCCCTCCACAACTGTCACTTGATTGTATGTGAGAGGTACTTATTGCATGCAACATGTCTTTGTCATACTGTACCTTGATTGTTTCCCTTTTGTCACTTTAAATCAGGGGTGTCCAAACTGTTCCACAAAGGGCCTGTGTGGCTGTAGGTTTTTGTTCCAACCAACCAAGAGCACACAGTTTGACCAATCAACTCTCTGAAGACTGAGATCAGTTGATTAAATGAGTCAAGTCTGGTGTGCAGCTGCTGCTTGGATGGAAGACCTGCAGCCACACCGGCCCTTTGTGGAACAGTTTGGACACGCCTGCTTTAAATTGTGCGCCAACAAGGATACATATGAGGTTGATCTTTAGCTAATTCATTTACTGAATTCTTGGCAGTTTCTTGTTTCTACAGTTACAAACCACTATTATCGCTCGTTTGGAGTCATGTTTGTGTCCACATAATGAATGAAAATCCAACATTCATCTTTACCCTCTGGGTTTGGTCTCCACCAACTCCAGAGAAAAAAAAATATTTTTGTGTGTAAATGCTCCTCTATGATCACCAGCCCATCTCTAACTGAGTCTGTGTGTTGTTTGGTGTTGAGCTGAGAACAGCAGCCTGCTCCAGCCAAGCAAACACATGCCAAGATTAGCATTATGGATTGGTGCAACCCCCTTTAAAACTGAAAGACTATATGTGAACACTGTGGGCTACATTAAAAACTCAAGACCCAAAACTTTCATCTCTTCTTTACCAAGAGGATTTCAAAATAGAATGAAATAGAATTCATAATTCATAAAACACAGTTGAATCAGCTGGAATCAGGGCTGACATCATACCAATACATAGCAGACTGCATTTAAATGTAAATGAGTCCTGGTTTTATGGTGCTGAAATAAAATCATCTATGGCAAGGAAACAATTCAATTTTATTTATATAGAATCATATCATAATAAAAGTTATCTTATGACAGAGCAGATCTAGGCCGTACTCTTATTATAATATATATATAATAAGAGTACGGCCTAGACCTGGAATAGATAGATAAATAGAGAGAGATAGAGAGACGCAGATGCACAGCACCAACAGGAGCAGCAGGTAACAGTGACAGTAATAATATATGTAGTGGATGTCAAACAGGAAAAGCACAAACATATTTTATAACAACATGAATAAAACAATCAAAGTAAGAGGTAAAGCTGTTTTCTTGATCTCTAATTAAAACTGCTGTAACACATAGTTCAGATTATGAGTCGTCAGTGACTTCTGTCTCCAGAGGACTGTTCTTCTTCATTTCACATTTCTGTTAACTATGCAAACTCAGAAATCCACGAACACAAAGGCAAATCAACATCTTTATGGCTTAAGGGCTGTTTTTTCTTTTTCATAATTAATATGTTGATTTTTTTTTCACACAACAGGAGATAAGTAGCTCTATTACTGCAAAGATGTAATTAAACTAATTAACTCCCTCTGAAAGTCCATCCAAGTGAAGTTGCAGTCGACTGCAGTTTGAGAACACGTGCCTTCAATGTGAACATTAGATCAGCATTGTGTGTTCCTGCTAAGTGACTGAAAATGGAACATAATGAAAAGAATTTGACTCTCAACAGAGACTGCCTCAGGCCACTCATTTCCGTCTCATCGCAGATTGTCAACTACTATTACCACGTTAAATCACTATGGCAACTAAATATTGTCTCATCCTGAGGTGACATTGTTGCTTATTTATTTGATCCCATTTGTCTTCAGTCTTTATTCTGTGCTGTACATCCTGTAAAGATCAATTAAGCACATTATCAGCTGCTACCTGCTGCACTTCAACCATGTGGCCTTATGAAATACACATGAATCAAACATTCTTGGTCATGTTAGATGTCTGTCTTGGACGGTCTTTGTAGTAAAAAAAACACAGTTCTTAATCTTCCACTGTGGGTATTGACAGCATGCGGCAGGCTGTGTCTTACTTTTTATCCACCTCTTACCATTCTTATTACCTCTGTGACTCACCTGTCTTCATCTCATCTGCATCCCCAGACACAATGCTGATATCGGCTGATCAGCTTTGCCTTTGTTTAGATTTGTTTGAAAGCTGTTCATCACCAGGGTACAAAGACTGACTCAGGGTGATTTTAAAGCAGTATGTGGGACTGAACTCAAAAAAATAAAACTTTGGCAAAAAGCTTTGTGACAATATACTATTTGAATGCAGAACAAATTCAGCCCATTCATACCCTCAGGTCAAAGAGAGCATAGACTGTTAGGAGTGCATTTCTGGTTTTAAGGGCAGGAAAAGATCAGTTACAGTTCAAATTAACAGTGGATTTTATTGTTGGCTAGTGTTCAGCAGGTACAGTGGGTCATCCATTAACCACAGGGCTGCTCCCTCTAGTCAATACCTTGCATGACACTGGACCTGCTTCCTAGTTTGTGTGTGTGGATGTGTGCATGAGGGGCAAAATGTAAAGCATGTTGGAGTTTATCCAGCCAAAACACGAACAATTGGTCTGTGACAGAAGATGGTCTCATGAAAGCACACAACAAAAACCTCCATATCCTCACAAAGTAGTGAGCTCCTCCTTCCCTGTAATGGATAGTTATATTTTTCTGTTACCACTACACTGCACACACACACACACACACACAGTGTCTGTCCCAGTACATGTAGCTCAGTAAAGTTATATCACATTTAATTGGAAAGCTGCTGACTGCAACGATCGCCTTTCCTACTTGTTTGAAATACTTTTATATACAGTTATTATATTTCTGCTGTTTGCTCACCATGCTGCAGTCTAAAAAAGGCTCTGCAGCTCCAGCTCGTGCCAGCCTGAAATGTACTTTAATGCTTTTGATTTATTCAGCTCTCAGTGTTTAAAGCACTTCATCTTAAATCTGCTTTGCAATATTGCTCCATAATGTAAAGCACTGGCACACACTGGTTTGAGTTCTTTATTGTGTAATATACAAGGTTGACTTAACTGATGTGACTGTGTTCCATTATGGAGCTAAATGGAAAATAGGGGCTATCTGCACTGAAGGCAAAGATGATCAGCCTGGCCTGATCACGCTTAATGTGAGCTGTAAGGCGAGGACTGCAGCAACTCAATCTCTGTAAGTGTTTGAAGGGAGAATGTAAGCAGCTGTTCATGCAGCTTCTCTGTACCATTATGTTATATAATTCTGATGCAAAGCTGTTTGCAACACCTATTTACAGCACATCTGTTGTGAAAGCGGCACTGATATGTTTCTAGCTTTGAATAAAACTCCAGTGTGTGGTCTCAGTCTACTTTATGCAGGCCTGGAATTCTGTCATTTTGCAGCCAAGCAGAGGGGTAACAAAGGGCACAAAGATTGCATGCCAGAAAAACAAGTTATTAGTTAAAGGTAAAGTTTAAACCAATTTTAATACTTACTATATACCTGTACACTGTATCACATTAGCAATGGCATGATTAGCATTTGACTGTTGACTGTTGATGTTTTGTCTCTGAGATCCATTAGCTTAAAAACAGCACAGGACTTCGCAGCACTGGCTGCTAACAGCTATTTCCAACATGGAGTTGTTGTTCACGATGTAGCATCATCAGCAGGCATGGTGCCTGGCTGAGTAGGTGGCCAATGAAGGTAATAGCTTTAAAGGCATGCTTTGCTCTACAGGACATACTGTTTCAAACCAAGAGTTCTTTCACAGACACGATTGATCAAACCACACATGTTGATTGTTTGAATGTTAGAATAAGGTAAATGTAACATTAGCAACAATCTGTTGCCACAGTGGCTGATGGAGATACAAATTTCAGGAGGGAATCCAGGCCAGATAGCGGCAGCGGCACCACTCATTGTATGTTACTGTATGTAAGTCTACAAAGGCAGCCACACAGAGTGTACTATCTGCTAAGATGAGACTAACTTTGTATATTCCTACTTTCATTACAACAAGTCAACAATCACAGGATCACAGATTGCAGCTGGTTTGACTACCATGTACTACACAGTAGCCTTGTGATTTGAGTATGTTCATGAACAGGAGGATGACTCATTTACTGTATTTTAATAAATGAAAGACTTAGAAGTCCCCTGAAGGCTGACCCTGAGTCACAGCGCCATGGCTACTGTTGCTAAACGACAACGAAAAGCAAGCCAAAAAAAAATGATTGGATCTATAGATTTATTATTATATTATTTTGATTGTTTGATTTGCTTGCCTTTGCTGTGAGTGTATATTGGTCTACACATAATTTTTTAAAAAGAAGTTGTTGCTGCGTGTAGTTTCTTTCAGACCCATGGCCAGCCCTAACCCTAACCCTAACCCTTTGTTCTGATTCTGTTCCTTTTTTCCTTTTTTTGTTTTGTAGATGATTACAACATACAGTTGCAGAAGGAAGACCAGACGGTGGCCCTTGGCACCTCCTTGACATCAGTGCCCTAAATGGGTACATCATCTGGAGAGCCATCAATGCAACGTGGTATCAGGGAAGGACATACAAACAAACATAGGGTCTTCCTTGAGGAGCTGGGGAAGGCACTCGTAACCCCACAAATGGCATGGAGACAGTGCCTTCGAAAAGCACCAGGACAGCCTCATCTTGGAGGCTCAGGCTGGCCCAAGTCAATGGACCACAGGAACCACTTCCCACAGCCATCCCAAGTCCAAGGCAAGGAGGCAGAGTGCAAAGGCAAAGGCAGAAGGGTTGTCTTGAGCACATGCATAAAATGCTAATGCTAATGCTAATCTAAGTATATTGAAAATAAGTCAATTTTTTAGACCAAAAAATAGAAGTGCAACATGACAAACACTTGGCCATTTATAAGGGTTAAAAATCATGAATATTTGATTTGTATGATTAGGACTGACGCTGGTCTAAAAAAAAAAAAAAAAACATTAAAAAAAATAAAATAAAATAAATAATCATAAGATTTTTATAGCTTCCACAGCGTGTACCAACAGGTCACACTCTCATCCTTTTTACAGCACTCTCAATTACAAACAGAATGTGAAGTCACCATATACAAAGTGGTGTGACAGTACTTGTGTAATGCATCCTTGAAAAGTACATGTCCATTTATTCATTGCCAGACTCTGTAAGCAGAACGCTCTGGGTAATAAAAGGATAAATACACTTCAGCTGACAGCATTCATGCTTCCTAACAGTCATGGCTGCAATATAATGTTATCATGACATCTATTAGACAGATGGAGGCAGAGCTGAACTGAATGAACAATTGTGTGAATGAACAAAATACACAGCATGTGGGATGGCTCCGGAACGGCTCCGCCACGGCAGCAGAGCAGATAATGTGTCGGCTCACACAGTCTCCGGAATGACTGCGGCGTCCGACAGCCCTCCGCAACACATACGCAGAGCTTCTATTTTCTCCGGACGCCAGAGCACAGCGTATAAATTCAGCACAGAGCAGATTGCGCGGGGAAAGAAATGGCTACAAAATACAAAATAAAACGCCAGTTGATTTTCAAAATAAAAGACTCTCTGTTCACTGTGGATCAAACACAAACACGACATAATGGGCACAGACTACCTAAAGTCAACAGGCCAGAGTTTTTCATGTGTCTTTTCTCCCTGTTCACACCATGGTTGAGGAGAAGTTGATTCTGGAGGTACAAAATCAACCTGTCATTTTACGACACTTCATATTCTTTTTATAAGGACACTAGCAAAAAAAGATGCAGCGTGGAATGCCATTGCAGGAGTCAAAGAAATTACAGCTGGCAATATTGCGTGATTATGCGTGAATTCGTGAGATCTCGTGCCGGCGGAGCCGCACCAGTACACATCACAAACTAATTATGTGTGATGTGTGTTGTTCCGCAGTAGAGCCATTCTCGAGCCGTTCCGCATGCTGTGTATTGTAGGAGTCAAGCTCCTCCTCTGTGGAGCCAGCTCCCAGTTCTGGTTCTGGAGACAAAGCCCCTCTCCACATTTAAGAGTAGACTTGAGACTTTCCTTTTTGATGGAGCTTGTAAGGCTGGCTCAGGTGAGTCCTGAATCATCCCTTAGTTGTGCTGCCATAGACCTAGACTGCCAGCTTTTCTCTTCTCCTCTCAACATTCATCTGTAGACACTGATGTCCTTTTAATGCATGAACTCCCAGTGCAAGCTTCAAACCTGCAGGCAAGCTGCACTGAGGTTGTTTCATCTTGGTGAATCGCTGTGTGCCACGGTGGGAGAAGAAGTGTGGTGGAGGCCTGGATTAAGTCTATGTTCTTCCATCGTCATGCCGCCTCCCCCTCGTGTCAAAGCGGGGTGAACTGTGAGTGAAGAGTGAACTGTGGGAACAGGAACCAGGTCAACTCCTGTTATACAACAAGTAATTCTGACCAAGCAATCTGATTAGTCATCTAGACATTTAGAACATGGTCCAATCAGAATGGCAGCACACTATGCTCATAATATCAAGATCACTCTGTTAACTGCCAGAGATACAATAAAGAAATCTGAAAAAAAATAGGATTTCACAATATTTTAGAAAGTAGCAAATTATTATTATGAGTATATTTTATGCTGTTAGACAGGTTAATACAGACATGCCTTGTGTATGTGCAGCAAATCAGAGAACAGTTTAATGATCAGAGGAAATGTTTTTGACTAGAGAGACTAAAGGCTGACTAATGTAGTAGACTGAAGCAGAATATTTCATTAGATGAAAACATGTTGGGAATTTTGGAAATGAATACATCTATTTATTCAATATATTTTGACTTTTGGACTTTACAGCGCTGTGGATTGAAAATGTTTGGCTCCCAGCTTCCATCAGCTCTGTGCTGAAGAGCTGACAGAGCTTCTAGCTTAAAAATAAATGTGAAGTTTAATGATGCTGCAGCTGAATCTGTCCATAGAACAATCTTTTTCAGCAGATATTTTATTAACAAGACTGAACTATTTGCTGGAATCTAAGACAAGACTGATTGTTTTTCACTTATTAGTCAGACCCCATGTATCTCCTTGGAGGCCAAGATAACATGAGCAAAAATGTTTATTCTGAAATGAATTGCTCCAAAATATGAATACATTTTAATTATATGTTTTATTTAAAGGTACAATGTGTAAGATATTTACTGTATTAAATCATAAAATGAATATGTTAAACATCAGTTCTCAGAAACATGCTAAGTTGAAACAGCCAAAATTTTCTTATTTTTAAATTTACCGCTCAGCCCATCTCTTTGTTCATGTTTTAGCCTTAGTTATTCTGATCAGTTAGTTCTGTGTTCGATATCTGGGGTTGCCAGGTATGAAACAAGTTTGCGGCAAACACAGCAATGGTAGCAAGCGAGCACAGACCTAAGAACCCCTGTCCCTTTTCAAAGAAGCTTAGTGACCTGAAACGTTTGTTACAGCCGCCGCTGGCTGCCGTTTAGTATGTGTTGTGTTGTATAGGTAAAACCAGCTGTGTGATCCCCTGTCAAGGATTGGTTCCCCTTTTGGAGCTAGGACCACGTTCCTTAGTGCTGTGCTGTGTGAAAACTGTGAAGGTTGGTGGGAAACTTTATTGGGACTCGGCTAGGTTTAGTTACTTTGACACTGATTACACTGAGAGTATTTTTCTGTTAGAGACACTAGTTATGGGTGCTGTTGTGACTTTGGTTTTCATCAGGTTAGACGGTGAGGTTTTTATTTCTCGGATTTGTTTTTCTAGTTAGACGATAGGCTCTGTTTAGAGTTCTCTTTTTGTTATATTATTTGTTCTTTTAAACAGCACTCATATGCCCCTTTTGCCTCACCTCCTTTTGTTAAGAAAAATTATACTCCTGACGAACCTCAATCAGTTGTCATCTTCAATTTAATTTCTTATCCTTATCTTATTGCTCACCAAACGAGCTGGGTCGAAACTCAAAAACACAAATAAATACTAGAGAATAGAGGCATTTGAAAGATGGAGACTGCTTAGGACCCAAAGGGATTTTTTAGACTGATGCTGAGTTGGCTAATTTTCTCTTAAACAGTTAAGAATTGAGCTTCGGCGAATGTTAACTAATGTATCACGGCTGGACTGGCACAAACAAACAAGCGACGTTGCAGCAGCTGGGAGAGTTTCATAGTTTATAATGCACAAACCTCAGCAGCGTCAACCTGGCACCCTGAGTGAACGTTGTCTGGGGAGGCGACTGGCTCCATTGTTTGGAATTCAGGCTTGGAATTCAATCTTCACTAACCGCTATATAATTACAATATTGCAAGTCTGATGTCAGTAATAACGACTGTATTGTTTGCACCTTGCAGCAGCAGCAGCAGTCCGTGTGGGACCAGTCCAGACAGCATGTGGACCTGACGGCACTCCTTTTGATAGGTGACCTTAAAATTTGACTAGGTGGGCACAACAGCTGGGCATTCCTTCCACACCATAGTATACATAGTATTTAATGTCAAACGTGTCATATTTTAAGAAGTGGACTGATTACCAGGCAGCAGAGAGCACTGACACAAGGATGTGATGGTGATCACTGCCATCAGTCTCGAGGATGTCTCACCTTTGTATATATTATTTACACTTTGACATTTTGTAGTCTGTGTGCACACACAGCAACCTTGACACCACGTAGATTCTATTCTGTCGTTAATGCAGAGTAAGGATACTACAACACTGCAACAGTAAAATCTCTCAGTCTATGACTGATCTTCTAGTGAATACTGTGGGCATGGAATAAAAAGAAATATATATATATATATATATATATATATATATATATATATATATATATATATATATATATATATTGGTGGTTCTGGCTGTGCTCCAGGAAATGAGTGAGGAAGAATCAGATGGGGCAGCGATCAATGACTCGTCATTTTCAACTCATGAAGAATATTCATCTGACCACAAGGAGCCGACGTCCCAAAAAGGAAACACCCATCACACCCATATCATCAGAGCAGTCCTCTGACACCATGGGAGCACATTCAGGTAATGAAATACCCCAAAGCAAGTGAAATGAACAAACTACATAAGCAGAATGAAGACTAATGAAGACTTTTACTCTGGTGACTCTTCACAGTCATCAGAAGACAGCAGGTACCTGTGATAATACCACCGTTTTTGCTTCTGATCAGCTTCATTCTCATGTGCACATAAACTTGTCATTTAATTTCATTGTTCTACACCATCTCTGCTGGGCATTAACAGGTGTGTTTTAGACACATAGTAAACAGTCCACACGGTCATGTGAAAATGATAGAGCAATTAAAAACCTGATGTGCCTCTCTCTGTTCCTCCCCTGGTGTTTCCAATGCACGATGGCATCATCGTCTTTTTAAAGCATCAAACCAAAATGATACCAGGAGCATTGTCTCTGGATTTTCAATTACAAAATGTGTATGGCCTTGAAAAAGCACCACAATCTGACAATGTGACATTATTCAGGTTGAATTTTGTGGCTGTGTTCCCACAGACTCAAAAGTGTCAAAAATCTTTTTTAATTAAAGAAATTTTAAAATGTATTTGTGGATCATTAGCAGGTTCAAGTTTATGTCACAGTTTTGAGATTAAAGAGGAAACTAATTAACTCCCTGGTTGTCAGCAAAGTCAAGTCTGAACTTAACGTTACAGGTATTTTCAGAAATTAAAAATGCAGACAAGAAAACAGAAAAGAATAAGGTCAGTATTAATAATTCTATTATCATTTTATTTTCTGGTAGTATTGAACTATAGCTGGTTATTGTGTGGATCACTGTGCTTATAATTGCATTTAAGAAATGTGAATTCAGTTTAATCTCTATTACCCTCTAAGTATGTCTGAGCTGCTGCATGCTGCACACGAGAGACAACAACAGGTTTCCTCTGAGGAAAACTCAAACATTTCCAAACTGTCATGAGACGCCCTGTGGCGCACAGTGAATGTGTTAACTCAACTCAACTTTATTTATAAAGCCCTTTTAAAGAAAGCCACGGTTGACACAAAGTGCTATACATGAAATAAAACATGAAATGAAAGACATAAAACATAAAAGACGGTATAAAAACAATAATAAATCATAAATAGTATTAAAAATAATAAAAACAGAAACAGGGTCTCATACTGGGTTAAAAGCTAAAGAATAAAAATGGGTTTTAAGACGCGTTTTAAAAATGGACAGAGAAGGGGCTTGTGGAATGTGTAAGGGGAGGTATTTCCATAGTTTAGGACCAGCAGCGGAGAAGACTCTATCCCCTCTGAGCCTTCGTTTAGCCTTTGGTACCTCCAGGAGCAGCTGATCAGCTGACCTGAGGCACTGGGCGGGAGTGTAAGGGTGGAGCAGCTCAGAGAGGTAAGGCGGGGCGAGACCATTTAAAGATTTAAAAACAAATAAAAGAATCTTAAAATGAACTCTGAAATGCACAGGCAGCCAGTGGAGAGAGGCTAAAATGGGAGTAATGTGCTCCCTCTTACGTGTTCCAGTTAGGAGGCGGGCGACAGCATTCTGAACTAACTGGAGACGTGCAAGGGAGGACTGACTGACTCCAAGATAAAGTGCATTACAGTAATCCAGCTGCGATGAAATAAAGGCATGGATTACTGTTTCAAAGTGCTTTTGTGCAATGAAAGGTTTCACCTTTGCCAGCTGCCTAAGGTGAAAAAATCACGGTCCATCTTAAAACCCAAGTTTGTGACCGTTTGCTTCCTAAAATGCACCAAGGGGCCCAAGTCAACAGGAGGTGGTTCGCAAGAGCCACTGGGAGTGAAAACCATCACTTCTGTTTTATTTTCATTAAATTTAAAAAAGTTCAAGGACATCCAGGCTTTAATGTCTTCAAGTGTCAAGTGTTTTCCTTCATTTGCTGAAGCTTGTCCCACACTTGAAGGGTATTACCAATACCGAACTTTAAAGCTGGACTCCACTCAACAATCAGGCCTTTGTTCCTTTTTTTTCCCTTTTATTTTTCCTTCAAACTTTGTGCCCAGACATTTACAACTGTTGTTGTTAGTAGTAGCAGTTGCAGTAGCAGTAGTAGGTGAAAAACCTTAAAAGACAAACAAAACCACTTATTCACCAATTTGTACAGTTTGTGTGAAACACAACAGTCTAATAATCAACATCAAAAATTTTAGCATTAAATACATGCATAAGTTGACAATGCTTAATTGTTTAATTGTAAATACATCTATAAATATACATATATTTCATTGAAAATACATCTATAAATATACACGTATATATAAAAAATATACTTAATTTAATCACAGGTTTGTAGAATGAATTAATTATTATCATTAATTATTATCATTAATTATTTAGCAGCAACCAGCAAAATATATGTTAACAAACTATCCCCTCTGTACAATTAACATGTGCTGTACACAAATATAAAGAGTTTAAACCCACATTTAACCCTCTCAGTGATAAAGCACGGTAGTATGGCGACAAACCACAAACCATCGCTAAATGTACCAGCCACCATTCACACAGAACACCGCGTGGATATTTACAAACAGGCCGCAACAAACGCAAACAACTTCCCCACGTCTCAATGCCTCGTCAGCGCAACAAGCTCATGAGGTTTAATAACGCAAACGCGACGCTTACCGGCTGTCCGTTCAGGTCTTTGTTTTGGCAATAGCTTCAGCAGGTTTGTATTTCGCGTTACAGCCGTAACTGTTGCCGCCTCAGTCCTCATTCACATCCAGGAATCAGGAAGTGGGTTGTTTCCGCTTGACTGATCAAAGGGGCATTCGCCGCAACATCAAGACAGAACAGAAGTGGATTCAGAGAGAAAGCATCTTTCTTCCTTAGTGGCATGTAGATCTGGCTGTCATCAGCGTAACAATGAAAAAAGATGCCATGCTTTCTCAGGATGGAACCCAGGGGCAGCAGGTACAATGAAAAAAGCAGGGGCCCTAAAATTGAACCCTGTGGAACCCCATATGACAGCGGAGCAGAGCGGGACTCAGAACCACCAAGCCTTACGCACATGGTCCTGTTTGCCAGGTAGAACTTGAACCAGTCCAGGGCGGCACCACAGATGCTGACTAGGTGCTGCAACTGATGCACCAAAATGCTGTGGTCTACAGTATCAAAAGCCGAAGTTAAATCCAGGAGTACAAGAATCACATAATCTCCAGAGTCATTCGCCAGGAGGATGTCATTAGAAACTCTTAATAGAGCTGACTCTGTGCTATGCAAGGTTTTAAATCCTGTCTGGAAGACCTCCAGGACCTCATGTGCACCCAGAAATTATTTCAATTGAGTAAAAACGTTTTCCAGGATTTTTGAAATGAAAGGCAGTTTGGAAATGGGTCTAAAATTGGCTAGCAATCCGGGATCAAGACTGGGTTTCTTGAGGAGAGGTTGCACCACAGCATATTTAAAGCTTTGGGGGACAACACCAGAAGACAGACTGCTGTTGATAATGGCCAGGACCGACTGCCCTATACTGGGGAAAACCTCTTTAAAAAGGTGATATAACTGACAGAATCTGACAGCCTCTAATACTCCCACCTACAATGTATGGTAATCAGTTCTTTCTGATTCCACCCTTTATGTAACAGTGCCAGGTGAGTCTGGCCACTTAGTGTACAGTGATAGAGCACAGGACACAGAACACTTGCCTGCGATCTGTGCTGCGCTGCCAGATTCACAAAGATAAAGCTCTAAAACATACGTCTACATCAGGCAACTATCAACAGTGGACTTCTTAAACAGTGCAGGGAGTAATGTGTTCTTTATGCGTGGTAGAGGTAGGCGTACACTACCACAACCTTTCCCCAATTCTGACTCAAAGTAATTTTCTCAGAAACCAATAGAGAGGAATGTTTTTCTATCTATGCACTTACACTCCACAGACCTACTCAAAAAGCTATGGCACAAACATGAACACTCCCGGCCCTCTTCAGAGAGTGTTCCTCCTCTCTAATGCTACCAAAATGCTAAATTTAGTACTTATTGCTGCCTTGATTGTTTCCCTTTTTGTAAGTCGTTTTGGATAACAGCATCTGCTATATGACTAAATGTAAATGTACCCTGCCAACAATGAGGTTGGGTACATTTACATTTACAGCTGGTGTCAGCAACAACCTGTCTGAACATCAGCATTCCATGATCCTTGACCATCACGCATCAGTAAAATAAAGAAAATAAAAAAGTCACACAGTGTGAATTAACTTTACTTAACTTTAACTTTCAACAGTACTTCAAAATAAAAGTCCTGCTGTGTCTGTGTGCCTGTTATTTTTGTAAACACACAATACAGTTTCAGTTAATTATCTTTTTGTTAAAGTCAAATTTTTATTTTAGTTAGCCATATATTTTTTAACACCTACTTGGTGTGTATTAATGGTTTCAGCCAGGGTCTGAAATTTTTTCACTGCTCACCACAATACTTAGACTTACAGCATCTCATCGTAATGTATTCCAGATTTTTGTGGTCGACCCAGACCAAAAACGGCACTGTGGTTCCTTCCAGCCAGTGACGCCACTCCACCAGAGCCAGTTTGACTGCCAGAAGCTCTCAATTGCCGATGTCGTAATTCCTCTCAGTCAGGGTCAGTCGTCAGGAGAAGAAGGCGCATGGATGGAGCTTCTGGTCCTTGGCTGCCTGCTGGGAGAGCACCCCTCCTACTCCCACGTCAGAGGCGTCCACCTCCACCACAAATTGCCTTTCTGGGTCAGACATTTGGAGGATGGGGGCTGATGTGAACCTGGCTTTGAGTGATCGGAAGGCCTCATCGGCTGCGGATGACCACTGGAACGGCACCTTGGAGGAAGTCAGAGCTGCAAGAGGAGCGGCTACTGTGCTGTAACCTCTGATGAACCTCCGGTAAAAGTTGGCGAAGCCCAGGAACCATTGCAGTTGTTTGCGAGAGTCAGGAGTGGGCCAATCTGAGACGGCTGACACCTTGGCGGGGTCCATCTGGACGCTCCCAGGACCCACAACAAAACCCAAGGACACAGAGGAGGAGCGAAACTCACTTCTCGCCTTTGACAAAGACGGAGTTCTCAAGGAGCCACTGCAGAACTACCTGCACGTGGTGGACATGTTCCTCCTTGATCAGTATGTCATCCAGGTAAACAAACACGTACTTGTTCAACATGTCCCGGAGCACGTCATTAACCAGGGCCTGGAAGACAGCAGGGGCGTTGGTGAGGCCGAAGGGCATGACTAGATACTGGTAGTGTCCAGTGGGGGTGATGAAGGCTGTCTTCCACTCAACCCCTTCCGGAATGCGGACCAAATGGTAGGCATTGCGAAGGTCCAATTTGGAGAATATGGTGGCCCCTTCCAGGAGCTCAAAGGCAGAGGAGATGAGAGGGAGGGGGTAGCGGTTCTTGATAGTCATGTCATTCAGGCCTCGATAATCAATGCAGGGCCGAAGAGATTTATCTTTCTTCTGGACAAAGAAGAAGCCAGCACCAGCAGGGGAAGAGGAGGGACAGATGATGCCTGCTGCCAGAGTCATTAATGTACATCTCCATGGCCTCCCTCTCCGGGGCAGACAGAGAGTACAGGCGCCACCTAGGAGGAGTAGAGCCGGGGTGCAGGTCGATGGCACAGTCATATGGCCGATGTGGGGGCAATGAGTTTGCCTTAACCTTGCTGAAGACCTCCCTGATGTCATGGTATTCCACCGGCACTCCTGATAGGTCAGGCAGAGGACTGGGACAGCTGGGGAGCAGCTGCTTGTTGGAGACACACTTGATGACAAGATGACCCTCATCCCAGGATTGACTGGAAATGGCAGCCTCGTTCCAGTAACTCTGACGGGCCCTGATGCGGAACTGAATGCCGTAGTTAGTGACTGTCTGTTCACCTTGGCTCAAGTCCATCAGACCCCCTGTGACGACTGGACCTATGGATGCTATACCGAACACCTTGCGAAGCTCCATGGTGAAGGCTTGGAAGGAGGAGCAGGCAGCGGTCTGGCATTCCCACTCTGCTGTTCCCCACAGGCGGGCTCGACCTGTCAGGTGGTTAATGGTAGTGATGGGTCCGGCATCACTGATGCGTCGGCGCATGTGTCGAGCCTATAGAGCAACACCCCGTGTCGGTGCGCGCATTGCTTCGACAAGTCACACGACCGATACGGGAACTGTTTCGAACTGACATTGACGCACCAAATTGTGTTTATAAGGAAGCACATCTGTCAGTGGGATGCATCTGCCAAAAGAATCTCTAATCTTTTGCGCATCACAACCACCTACTATGGAGCTTCCTCAGGGAAAACGAAAGGGTTCTGCTGTGTGGGACCATTTTGATGTCATATCAGAAAATGAGGTATGTGTTTTAATTTCCTTGTTTCATCCTGTTCCTATCAGAGTTTCCACTTTATCTATCTGAATTCAAATTCATTTCAAAGTCTCTTAGTTTTCTATTTATATTATTTTCTGCAGGTTAAATGTCGCATTTGTTCGCCCTGAACTGTCTTATTTAAACAAATCCACGTCTTCAATGCTGAGGCATTATAGGGCCAAACATGAGAATGAAGTCCCAGATACACAGCTATTCTACAACTTACTCACAGTTGCTTTTTTGATAATTAATTCATATTAATTTATTGTTTACTTCATTTTTAACCAGCATTTTTTTTAACCTCAGCATTGTTGAGAGTGAAGGGTTCAGGGAACTGGTTCAGGTCCTTGAGCCCTCATATGTTTTGCCAACCAGAAAGGTTTGTGTGGAAATTAGTAGTAAAGTAGTAGTTGATATAGCCAATTTTATTTAATCTTTAATTTAAACATGTTGATTTGATTTTACTCTGTAATTTTTAGACCAAACAAATGTTGAGCAAAAGGTACGAGCAGGAACGGGAACGAGTGAAAATGGAAGTACAGCAAGCTGTGGCAGTGAGTATAACAGCAGACATGTGGACATCTGTGAACATGGAGGCTTACTTGGCTCTTACCTGTCACTACATTAATGAGAATTTGCAGTTGTGTACATCTGTGTTGGGAGTGAAACACTTTCCACAAAGTCACACTGCTGACAGTTTGGCCCAAGTCAAAAGGGGCATGATGGAGGACTGGGCAATAACCAATAAAGTAAAGTGTCTGTGACCGACGCAGCACCAAACATGATTGCATCCACTAGACCGCTCCAAAATCGGCACTCAATTTGCATTGCACATAGTCTAAATTTATTAGAAAATCATGTGATCAGATCCCCACACTAACATCCATCAGACACAAAGCTTGGCACATGGTCACATACTTCAGATCAAGCACTACAGCCAAGGAGAAGCTTGCTCAAGTGCAGCAACAGATGGGACGACCAAACCTGAAACTTATCAATGAAGTGCCAACATGCTGGAACAGCACATATGAAATGCTGTCAATGCTGCATGATGAGAGGGAACCAGTGTGGGTATCTCTGGCCTCTCTAAACACAGATTTGACTCCACTTACAGCTGATGAGTATACTATCATAGGAGAAGCACTTCTTGTGCTTGCTCCTTTCCATCAAGCTACAGTGGAGTTGTCTGAAGAGAGGCGAGTGTCAGGGTCAAAGGTCATCCCAATGATGAAAACGCTCTATCTTGCACTAGAGCGTAACGCTTCAACCTTGCACACACAGGCAGCCATACACCTACATGAACACCTGAACCGTCACAGACGCTGCCTCCAATCTGGAGTCATTAAGTGTTTTTTGACCATAGCAACACTGCTAGACCCCAGATTTAAATCACTCGGGTTCTGCAGTTCCTCCAAGTGCAATGAGGCCATTGCTAGACTGCGGTCAGAATGTGCGTCTATTATTGGACGCACAAATGAGCCCCAGCCAGGACAGTCTTCAGAACAGCTGCCTGCACCCACTTCACCCATGTTATTCAGCAATTTGGTTGTTGTTTGGAAATCATGTACTAAAATGGCAATTTGTTTTTTTTTAGATAACCTTTGGCAACACCTGGACAATGAAGTGGGCAGGCAGGCAGACAAAAAGTGTGACAGCTGATGCCATCCAGGAGGTTCAGCGATACCTGGCAGAGGGCAACATTCACAGATCCCAGGATCCTTTAAAATACTGGGACAGCCAAAAGCTGTCATATCCAAACCTCTTCCGCCTGTCATTACAATTTCTTTGTACTCCAACCTCTTCTGTGCCATGTGAGCGGGTGTTTTCAAAAGCTGGAGAAATTGCATCAAAGAAACGTAATAGACTAAATTTCAAAATGCTAGAAAAACTTTTCCTGAATAAAAATTTGTAAAAAAAAAAAAAAATCCCAGTCCACAAGCATCCTCATTCATAACACATTCACCACATTCATTTTCAGGTTATTTAAAATTAAAAGATATGAAATGATACAATATAAAATACAATGACTTAAATTATGTTACTGTATATACACGGTCATGAAATCTGTGTCAGTTGAGTCTGTCAACTAGGTTGCCTGTAGGGATCTTTAAGGTCCAGCAGGTGTCAGTATTCAGTGACACAGTATCAATACAGTTTGGCAATGTGTCGAAACGCTTCATGACGCCCATATACCCATCACTAGTTAATGGCAAACGCCACTTTGGCCTCTTCTGAAGCGAAGGCCTGGGGCTGCAGAGCAAAGAGGATGGAGCAGTTGGTGATGAAGGGGTTGCAGCCTTCCAGAACTCCAGCGCATCGTTCTGGAGGTCCCACCCGGGACTCCGGCAGTAGAGCCGGAGAAATGGAAACCGCAGCTGGTGGGGGTGGTGCCGGCAGAGCAGCAGCAGCAGATTGGGCAATAGCTGCTGCCAGTTGCTGGACCTGGGTGACTAGCATAGCTAGCCCTCGTGTCTGGTTAGCCATAGCCTGCTGGATGTCAGCTGTAATGGAGGCGAATCTTTCCTCATGTTGCTGCAGTGCGTCCTCGATCCTCTTGAGCCGGGACTGCAGCAAAGAAGGGTGCGCTGGGTCAATTTCTGGCCAGATTGTACTGAAACAGGTGTAGTGAGAACCCAAATGCAGCACACTGGGCGAAGGTAATACAGGAAAGTCACTTTTATTACTCTTGGCAGTTTGAAGAGCAACAGCACTGTTCAAAGCCACAGCAGAGGAAATAGTCTCTCTGGGCACAGGGAAAGTCCGGGGGCTTAGGCTGGGAACACAAGTCCGGCAAGCAGGTAGACAGGCATTGAGGCAGATGTACCAGGAGCGAGCCACCAGTAGCTGGGCCGACACCAGCTGGCAGAATCCAGAGTGACCAGAAGCTCGTGGTCGGAGCCTGCCTTCTGGCAGGGTCGGTTACCAGGATTACAGCAAACAGGTTAGTCCAAGGCAGGCAGAGTTGACAACAGGAGATCAGTCTGGAAAAGAGTGCTGGAGAGTCTAGCGTGAGCATGAGAATAATCTGGCAGAGAGCGAGTGAGCAGGGACAGCTTAAATACTGGCTTCATTGGTGATGGGAAGCAGGTGAGGGGAGTAGGTCTGATGAGGAGGGCGTGGCTGGTAGGTGAGTGGAGAGGGAATGGAAAAGTACTGAGAGGCAGGTGAAAGGGGAGCAGACTGTGACATTCAAGGCTTTTGGACTTTCTAGTGCTGCTTTTAGACATAATGTAATCTACCCAGTTATTATAAATACACACTAAATGAATGTTGTATTTTCCTGCTGCATCAGACGAGCAGTTATATTACAGCTTCCAGGGCAAACTTCACTTGGTGGTGTGTAACCAGGAACAAGTCTGTAATGTTTTAAAGGAGTGCCATGACAGTCTTGGCAGTGGAGGTCATCCGGGAGATGCCGAACAACAGAAAAAGTATTAGCAACCACTGGAAAACACTGAGGGAGGATGTAAAAAAAATGGGTGAATGTTATTAATACTTGAGTGACAGGAAATGTGGGGAGAGAGATGGGAGGGACTTCCATATGGTATGATGCTGCTCTATCGACTGTGCTAAACGCTCCCCTGTATTAGTACTTGTGAAGGAAATGTATTGGCTGCGTTCATTGTAATTTATATACTGCCCATTAAATTGGATGCCTTTGAGTTCCACATAAACTGTGACGCATTTCACTTAGTTTGTTTATGCAATTATTATTCAGAGTCCTACTGTTCCAAATACACAGTATACTTGAAAGAAATTTAAGAAATGACTTTAATATCCTGTCTTACAGGTTGATGAGTGTCCTCGCTGTCAGCGGCATGAAAAGTTAAAACAGTGGCACCTGTCCATCCATCCCATCCCTGTCAAGGATGGAGTAGATTTAATAGGTCCACTTCCTACCACCGCAAAGGGCAAAAGGTAGCATTATTTTGTGTGTTATGCATGTGTAACCCCCTTTGAAGGTAGTAGATGCAAGGTTTTTAACAGTCATGGATGCAACATATACTGAATTTATAACAATCTGCATTTTATGTTGCAGATTCATTCTGATTTACAAAGTGGGTTGTGGCAAAACCCCTTTACATGAAGACAGCTGCAGAGGTTTCCAACAAAACAGTCAACATTCTGCTTGATGTTGGACTGGTGGAGAAGAAGATAATGGATCAAGGACGAGAATTTGTGAATGAGGTACAGTTATGTATTTAAAACAGTTCATGTGTGACATAGAATATTTGTAATTGAATCATACTGTATCTTTCAAGGTAATTTGCATACACTAATATTTCTGCAGGTCAATCGTGGTGTTTTTGAGGCTCTGGGTGCGAAACATTGCATTACATCAGCATACCATTCCCAGGCCAGTGGACAGGATGAGCGGATGAACTGCAATATTAAGGAGGCACTTGCAAAGTACTATGGGGAGGGACAAAATGACTGGGATTCCCATTTAAAGGGTATTGTGGCAAGTGTCAACACATCTATAATATTGTGTAATATCTGCAGGTGAGAGCAACTGGTCTGGGCCTTATGTCATAGCCTCCATTTCAGATAAAGGTGTAGCAGTGCTGTCAAGCATAACAGGGGCTCCGCTGAAACAGTGTTAATGTTTCACAGCCGAAGCCTTTCATCAAGCCTAATTTGAGAGGTATCATACTTATTCATACAAGAACACACTGTAAGTGGACTATGTATGTGATGATTGCATAATACTGTATTCTTCTCATCAGAGTCCAAAGAGCCAGATAGCTCAATCAAGAAAGAAAATTATAATTCAGTCCCTAAAGGTGACAGCTTCCAAGGTACATGTTTAAAGGCACTTTGGTCAGCTAGTGTGGCTGTAGTAGTAAGGAATATAAGCTAACTTTTGAATTGCCACTCCCGATGCACATGTCCTTAAAGTGTAACAGATTGTCATTGAAGTCTTTAGTGCTATGTTTGTAAAAAATAATTTATTTTTATCCATTAACAGCTGGAAAGGAGTCCCTATCTGAGCAATCGCATCACAACCATGATTACTGGTCTAGTGCGAGTCGTTTAAAGACGATGCATCCGATTCAAACATGCTGGTACATCTAAATATATCTAATTTAAGCACAATTGTGAATGTGCATTGTTTTGATTTTACTGTTTCTTTTGTATGTTTTCAATTGGTTTTAAGTGTTGCAATCTTTTATATGTAGCTCAACAGCATGCTGGATATTGTTGTGGAGAAAACAATATCAACAGACCTGGAGCAGGTTCAAACAAATGCACAAGTGACTTACCTTTGTTAAACTTTGTTATAGATTGGAAACACATGCTTCAAACTTGTTCATTTATTAAAACATAAATTATGCACTTGCAGAAGCAGGCCACTTCCCTCTCTTTTTTCCAATAGTGCTTACAAGCAGTGAACTTGTGTAGTCAAGTTTTCCCTTGGCATTGTACTAATTATTGGGAATGTCATTTTATCAATATAGGGAAAAGAAGTCCATATTGTGGACATGTATGCTGTACCAACATGGAAATCTAAGACGGTGGACCAAATGGCTGCTTTTCCTGTAAGTTATCTTTTCCTGTGACCTTCTGTGTTGCTTGACATTGACATATAGTACTGCTCTTGTTTAAAATACTAGGGTGACCTCCTGTCCAAAGGCTTACACGGGACTCACACCGGGCGCGTAACGGCAGCGTCACGGCAGCGCCACGGTTCAGCTCCATCCTCTGCCCGGCGTCAACTCACACCGGGCGCGTAACGGCAGCGTTACGGCAGCGTAGCGAACTAGCCGTATTCACGCAAGATCACGTGATAATCCCGAACATACGCGAGTCCCCGTGATAAACTGTGTATAAAAGAAACAACAACAACAAACAGCTAACTTTGCTTCTCCGGCATGGGAGAGATTATAAAAAGGATCTGTTGTGTCATAAATTATTGTTTGCTGTTCCACTTCAACAATTAGTCTCTCGTTGTTCATGTTGAGACTCTTTGATTGATTGACAGCTGACCTGGTGCAACCAGTTATGACGTAATGTGGACGTGAAGCTGTGACAGGCGACATTAACTGCATATTGTGTTTTATTTTGAAGGGGGGCGAAAGTTTATTACGCTGATTCTGTGTCGGATTTCCTGTCTGGTGCAATCTGCTCTGTTGAAATTGACGCGATTTAGCAACGGCTCGCGTCAAAAATAGAAGTGCTACGGAAAGATAGCGCTGCGGAGCGGAGAGACGCTTCTGGGACGCTGCTGAGACGTTCCGCAGCGCGCCCGGTGTGAGTGGTCTCATTGATTATAATGGCAGCGATCAGCAACGGCTGACGTCCCCGGTGTGAGTTGGGCTTTACAGTCACAAACACGAGACAACACACTCACCATGGCAGAAGCACGGAGCCTGAGCAGAGCTGCTGCAGTGTCCTCATCAGCGCCACCACTAATTTTGCTCAAAAAACCCAACTCGTTTCAAACTTGTGTCAGTCTAATTCTTACTTCAGCAGTATTATGTTTATTATGCACCAAACAACATTAGAACTTATTAATAAGTATTTATAATTTGTATTTATAATTTGCAGTCCATAAAAATAATAATAATAAAAAAAGGCAGCAGCATCGTGATGATACCCGGAACTGGGATACTTTGTCTGGTATAGCATGGTGGTGGTGGCTACTCTTTTTGGTATCGTGACAACTCTAGTGAGAAAGGTTTCACACAGGGTTGTGTGAGCTCCTTAACTTATGTAAAAGTATGATAAAGCTTTGTGTTGTTTATATATATATATATATATATATATATATATATATATGTGTGTGTGTGGGTGTGTGTGTGTGTGTGTCCTTAATTAAAGATGTTGCGTCTGTTCTGTTTTTGTGTCCAAGTGTGACCTGTGCTTTATTAGACTCAATTGTTATTATGGTATGTATTACCTTATATTACCTATTATCTTATTTTGTTTCACTTGTCACCGTTGTTGTATATAGTCATGTTAAATTGTCACTTTTTTTCCACATTTGTATATAGTCACTGTTCACACCTGGAAGCAGTAGGAGTAGGTCTTTTCTTTTGACTCATTTTCTCATGTTTTTTGTTAGTTTAGGAAGTCTTTTTGTTATTTTCTTTGACATAGGGTTTAGGTAGCATCGCTTTAAAATCTAGTTTGTTTTGTTTAATTACTGTGGCCTTGGTTCACTCTGAAGAGAAGCTTCATTTTCAGTTTTATGTGCTAAGCAGCAATAAACTGCTTGTTATTTTGACTATACGCATGTGGACTCCTATTTATGTTTTATTCTAAAAACATTTACAAAGTATACAAAACATGAGAATTGGGATTTTTCTGTTGGATATGTGTGTGTATATATATATATATATATATATATATACACAAATATACACACACAGATGTGTGTGTATGTATAGAATTGCACAGTCTAAGTAAATAAGGTAAATGCACACAGAGATAACTGGAAATTAGCTTAAAGAAATGGCGTGGTGTGACGTAATCAGCAAACAAAGGACCCCGAGCCAATCTGGTACCTACACCGGCCCTTTAGTCTATAAATGTATTCTTGTGTGGTACCACAGGTTATTAATTGATATTGATATAAAAAGGTACTGTACTTTAAGGAAATCTGTATTTGTGAACTCAAGAAAAATATTTAGTTTTTACATTATTTTCAAATGTATTCGTTTTACGAATAAATGCCTGATCCAGGATAACTGGATTTATCTAAATTGTATAAGTGGTGTGGTAAGGAACGCAGATATAAAATAGAAATACTAATTAATAAAAGGTCATATGAACTCAGGTGTCCTAGTATTGAAAGGCAAAAAGTACGGTAGGTGTTAAAGAGTCATTTAGCCTTAATACATAGAATAGCGGTTACAGTTGACTATGTTAACTTTCACATGACAAATAAACCTGAAACTTGAAACTTAGATCACCATATGAGTCATTCCTGGTTGTTCCGGTTGTTCCTGGTTCCAGCACGTTTTCACAGTAAAAGTCCAGTTTAATTCACACAATGAAAGGATTTAGTCTGTAGAGTCCCCGTGGTCTCAACACCGACAATTTACGGTAACAAGAACGCCTGGCAATCTGCAAAGAACAGTCTGGAGGCCTCTGCAGTGTTGTAACATGCCTTTAAATGGATTTGTCCATTTAACCATAGTCACTGTGTTACCACTTATTTCTGGGGAATTGAAACTCACCATGGTTGAACATACTAAAGTAAAAAAAAAAAAGGATGAAAAATGGAACATGTATCAAATCAGATCAAATTTTATTTGTATAGCCCAAAGTCACAAACACATTTTGCCTCAGAGGGCTTTACAATCTGTACAGGGAGTGACACCCTCTGTCCTTAGACCCTCGGTTCCAGTGAGGAAAAACTTGCCCACAAAAAAACCTTTAACAGGGAAAAATGTGGAAGAAACCTCAGGAAGAGCCACAGAGGAGGGATCCCTCTTCCAGGACGGACAGACGTGCAATGGATGTCACATGTACAGAACAATCAACACAAACATGTCGTACAATTACAATGAATTACAATAAATGGTAAAGTGATTGCAGTAGCAGTGGAATCTGTGATAGAGATAGAGAGACACAGATGCACAGCAGCAGTAAATCATTAACTAACTATAAAATGTAATGGAGATATGGTAGCAGTAATGACAGTAATAATATATGTAGTAACTAAGGGATGACGTGAGCAGCCCTACTATAAGCTCTATCAAAAAGGAAAGTCTTAAGTCTACTCTTGGAGGTGTTGACCGTGTCTGCCTCCTGAACATAGAATGGTAGTATGTATCCATCCATGGAGATGTCCAGAAACAAGCACCTCAATGAGGAAATGTCACTCTGCTCTGAGCTGTGGAAATCGTTCTCTTCACTTTTACTTTTTACAGGAAACATAGAACATACCGTGTATGATAACTCACCTCTATTAAAATAGACTGTGGTAATATACAAAGAGGTCTTTAGCACAGATTCTCATACGATAAAAGACCCCAGCATGAAGTGGACGCCCTCATGGTAACATCTTAAATTGCAGAGCTCCTTGCCATCATGGAGTGATCCATTCACAAACAATAAAAGCTGAGGTTATTCATGAGCTTCTATTGAAGATGAATCCAACAGCATCCAGGGATGATATGATTAGTGGCTGTCATTCTAACATAACACACTCCTTGATCGCTCAGTGTATTATCACATCATTCTGAATGAGAGTCATTCAGTTGTGGTCTGCCACATCAGATAATTACAAGTCCAACTTGTGATCATGAAAGCTGTCAGGATTGGACGAGTGGAGGCCGCATGGATAGTATTGAATGCACTTGAAAAGGAAAATGAGTGTGCTGGCAGCATTCTGCGAGACAGAACACAGCTCTGCTGGTAAGCAAAGAGAGAAGGGCAATCGCACTTTGATGGTGGACATCTTGAAAAGGCTCCAAGTGCACATTACCCCATCCAATCTCTCCACTTCAGCAGCCAGGCCTAAAATCATGTATGGTCAGAACAAAGTGTGCATGCAGTTCACGTAATTCACACAACCAGTGAATCAACAACACAAGAGAAAGATACTTCAACTATTTTAGATTCAACAATAAATGTTCATTGAGCTATGAAGCTTTTAATAAATATATGATATTTCATATCATCATAATTTAAAGGACTAAATCTGAAAATTGTGGCAGTTTGCTCCTTTTGAGAATCGCTGGTATGAGGATGTATGACATGTATGACATGTATGACAGCTTACTGATACTGTTCTGTCTGTCTGGGAATATCTCTGCCTGGTAAGCATCATACATACATGAACATAAATGGTTCACAAATGTAGGGAGTTGTTTGAAATCATACACAGAAATCACTCCTGATCAACAGGCTGATGCAAATCAGCCAATGACTTGCAATGACTCAGCAATGACTTGCTTTGTCCAAGGCAACAGACTCAGGTCATTCAGGTTTGTGGAGCTGCATATTCACACAATCGTCTATCCCAAATATTTAGAATTTGGAAAACTCTGAGATTGTTAATAGGAGATTAAAGATGCCTTATGATCAGTTCACTTTGCTATTAAATTTGAAGGTGATCGCTATTCTGTCCTTGTCGTTTGGTCCTGTTGATTTTTTACCACTTCCTAGTCCTTAACTTTAGTTACAATTGGTGAGCCTAGTTGGTCCTGGCTTCTTTCCAGAGATCACACTTGAACACAGTCTCCTGCTCTCCTAGATGCAATGTTTTCTACCAAAACAAGATGATTCACCATAGAAAAAACTCTCTAGCCTTCAGGAAATTGGAACAGAATGTAATAAATCAAAATGGGAAGTTTTCTTCCTCTAATGGCACAAGTGCGTCTTAAATTACAAGCGTGCTCTGTCTGCTGCCAAAGCAGCCTGTTTCTCTCACTTAACCAGGAACCATAAACACAATCTTAGATTTCTTTTTGATACTGTAGCCAAACGTACTCAGAAACAGACATCTGTGAGCTTCACGGCTCATCATTTGATAGATTATATACAAAATTAGCTCTGCATCTCCAGCTCTGTCAGCAGTGCAACATTCATATCTTAAATGCCACTTAGTCTCTCTTCATACAAAATTTGAAATTTTCTCCTTTGAAGAGTCGTCTCAGCGTCAGCTTCTAAACCAACCACCTGCCTCCTCTGCCACTACCAGCTAAACCTTTTAAAGCTCTGTGGCCATTTTTAGATCTACAATGCTGAATATTGTTAATTTGCCATATACTACTGCCAGTGGTGAAACCTTGACACATATTCTCTAAATAATTATCAGAATCATGTTTATTGCCAAGTAGGTTTGCACTTACAAGGTATTCAGCTTGGTATAACTGCTGCAGAATAAACATTAAGTAGTAAGTAAGTTTGTAGTGCAAGCTGATGTGCAAGTATATGACAATATATGACAGTATAGTTCACACTATATTCACAAATAAATAGAGACGGGGGGGGGGGCTTGTTGATAGGGGATTGAGGAGCAGAAGTGCTTGAGTCCCTCTCATGGATGGAAATAGTCACTGAGGTGGGTGGGGGTGTGGAAGGGGGGGACCTTTAAGGTGGGCATTGGTGGAGGTGCCCAGGCCCTTGCTGAAGTGGGGGAGGTGGAGGTGATGCAATGTAGCTGGAGCTGTTGGGAAGTGTTGTGGAGGATGGTTGCAGGACTGTTCTGTCATGTCTCGTCATAAATGTTAAGTCCTGTCTTGTGTTAGTTAGGGTCAAGTCCACATGTATGTGTAGTCAGGGTCATGTTCCCCAGTCTCGTCTTGTCTGATGTCATGCACTTCATGTTAAGTCATCACTTGTGTTGTCTTGTTATGCACTTCCTGTTTTATTTTGAAATAACTCTTCCCTCTCGTTTCAGACACCTTTGCTTCCTGCCCTTGTGTGTTTCCCGCCACTGTGATTGCCTTCCCTTGCCCTGATTGTTTTCACCTGTGCCCTGTTACCTTGTGTCTATATATTGTCTGTGCTCCCCTTTGTCCTGTGCCAGTTCGTCACGTCCCGTGTTTAGAGAACCAGCGTCCAGCTCCATGCGTAACCAGGTTTTGTGCTTTGTTCTAGTTAGTTTTGTTTCTAGCCATGTTTTTGTAGATTTCCTTTGTTACTTTGTGTCTGTTTTCCTTAGTCAGGTTTTTTCCTCATAAGAGTGATTTTTCGTTTACCTCGTAAGAGTGATTTTCTGTTTTTTCCCTGTAGTCAGTTCAGTAGTGTTTTTTCCTCCTTGAGAGCGATTTTCATTTGGTACTTTGTCAATAAAGACTTTTCCCTTTAAAAGGACCGTGACTGAGTCGTGCATTTGGGTTCAGCCTCCAGCCCCCCCTTGTCAGTATGAACTGGCCAAGACATGGACCCAGCCGACTCCAACCAATTGACCGCGGCGATCCGCTCCCAAGAAAAACGACTAATGGAGCAGGAGGAACACCTGACGGCTCTCACCCGAGGGGTGCAAGGGCTGGCCAACAGTCAGGGAAGCTTCCAGGCAGCCATAACCACGGAGGTAAGGGAATTAGCCCGGCAGATCAGGCAGACCCTCCCTCGTTCACCGCCTGAACCTGTTGCACCTCCGAACCCTCCAGTTAATCCTGCTTCACCTGGATTACCCCCAGCCTCGCTCCGGCTAGCCCCACCAGAGAAGTTCTCCGGAGAGGGGAGTAATTGTAGGTCCTTTATAGTTCAGTGTGAGTTACACTACGAACTCCAGCCCTCAGCCTTCCCAACAGAATCTGCCAAGGTGGCCTTTATGATTTCCCACCTTACAGGACAAGCGGCGGCATGGGCAACCGCAGAGTGGGCTCGGGGAGCATCAGTTTGCTCCTCCATAGACTCTTTTAAAGACTCATTAAGGAAGGTCTTCGATTGCACTGTACCAGGGAGAGAGGCGGCAAGAGAGCTGAGCACGATAAAGCAAGGCAGACGTTCGGTGGCCGATTACGCCATCCACTTCCGCACCATAGCTGCTGACAGCGAGTGGAACGAAGCAGCCCTACGGGACATTTTTTTGACTGGGCTTTCTGCTTCCGTTCGGAGCTTGCTAATTCCGCTGGACTTACCTGCAAACTTAGACTCCCTCATTGCCCTGGCCATCCGGACGGGCAACTGGCTGAGGGAATGGGAGAGAGAGACTGTGACGCCTTTTTCTCACCAGAAAGCTGCTCAACATCCCGGCTTGGCACAATTTCCTCAACAGGCTGTAGCACCCCTGGTCCCCAGTGAGGAGCCAATGCAATTGGGGCGGACAAGGTTGTCCAGGGAAGAGCGTCGTCGCCGGTTACTGGAGGGCAGATGCTTCTACTGTGGAGCGACTGGACATCTGCTGGCTGCATGTCCAGCAAAAGGAGGGGGCTCACCAGGGAAGGGAGGGACTCTGGTGCGTCAGCCGTCCACGCCGGAGACTTCCTCGCGCACACCGACTACAGTCCAGGTAATTTTCGCCAACCATTCCGTTTCTGTGGGAGCTTTAATTGATTCAGGGGCCGACGAAAGCCTGTTAGACTGGAATTTGGCCAGCGAGTGGCAAGTAAAAGCTGAATTGTTGTCCCAGCCCCTAGAAGCCACCGCTCTTGATGGCCATTTTATCTTTAGGATAACCCATAAGACTGAACCACTCCATGTTCGGATTGGCAATCACTATGAACATATGTCTTTTCACCTTTTTTATTCCTCTCGGCATCCAATGGTTCTCGGATACCCATGGCTGTCTAGGCACAATCCCCATGTTAATTGGGAAGCCGGCACTATCACGGCCTGGGGAGAGAGCTGTGTGGGAAACTGCTTAGCCGTGGGTCAGGAACTGGCAATAGGTCAGGTCAATGCTAGAGTGACAGACTCATCTCCTGGGGAAGAACCTGACTTGGTAACAGAACCTATTGACCTAGCGACCGTGCCTGTGGATTACCATGACTTGGGGGAGGTATTCAGCAAAAGCAGGGCTGCGTCTTTGCCTCCCCACAGACCATATGACTGTGCCATTGACTTGATTCCAGGGGCCCCAATCCCCAAGGGCAGACTTTTTTGTCCCTCTTCATCTCCTGCAGGAGCCGGTTTCTTTTTTGTGGGAAAGAAAGATGGCTCCCTTCGTCCCTGCATAGACTATAGCCCCCTTAATGCCATTACTGTTAAGAACCGCTACCCTCTGCCCCTCATGTCCTCCGCTTTTGAAGTCAGCTAGGATATTTACTAAGCTAGACTTAAGAAATGCTTACCACCTGGTCCGGATCAGAGAGGGCGATGAATGGAAGACTGGTTTTAACACGCCATCAGGACACTATGAATATTTAGTCATGCCATTTGGACTTGCCAATGCCCCTGCTGTATTTCAGGCTTTTGTGAATGATGTCCTCCGTGACTTCTTGAACTTGTTTGTATATGTGTATCTAGATGACATTTTGATCTTTTCCCCTGATCAGCGTTCTCATGTCTATCATGTCAGACTGGTTCTCCAGCGCCTGTTGGATAACCAGCTATATGTTAAAGCAGAGAAATGTGACTTCCATGCCGAGACAGTATCATTCCTTGGCTTCATTGTAGCCTCAGGACAGATATGGATGGACCCGGCTAAAGTTAGCGCTGTGGCTCATTGGCCAACTCCTGATAGCCGCAAGAAGGTTCAGCAATTCCTGGGGTTTGCTAACTTCTATAGGCGGTTTATCAGAAACTTCAGCGCGATAGCAGCTCCACTCCATGCATTAACATCTCCGCAGACACCCTTCCAGTGGTCCCCAGAAGCTGAGCAGGCATTCAGGAGGCTCATTGCCATGTTTACAACAGCGCCCATCCTCACAATGCCTGATCCAAGTCGTCAGTTTGTGGTGGAGGTGGATGCCTCCAGTGAAGGGGTGGGCGCTGTTTTATCTCAGCGGTCAGAGAAGGACCAGAAGATGCACCCCTGCGCCTACCTTTCCAGAAAGCTCTCATCGGCCGAGCGTAATTACGACGTGGGGAACCGCGAGCTACTGGCAGTGAATGTGGCCCTGGAGGAGTGGCGACATTGGCTGGAGGGAGCACAGCAACCATTCATCGTCTGGACAGATCACAAAAACTTGGAGTATATCAGGAAAGCTAAACGTTTGAATGCACGTCAAGCTAGATGGACATTGTTTTTTAACCGCTTTGATTTTGTCTTGTCATACAGGCCGGGGTCCAAGAACACCAAACCGGACACGCTCTCTCGCCTTTACGACCCCGAGTCTGTTGCCAAGGTCCCCGAGTCCATCCTGCCACTGAACCATGTGATAGGGGCGGTGACTTGGCAGATAGAAGCTGAGGTGAAGCAGGCCAATGGTGAGAGCCCGCCACCTAATGGTTGCCCAGCCAATCGGCTGTTTGTCCCAGAAGCCTTGCGACCTCAGGTAATTCACTGGGCTCACACCTCGCTGCTTACCTGCCACCCGGGGGTGAGCCGTATTATGTTTGTCATCAGGCAACGTTTCTGGTGGCAGACTATGGAGAAGGATGTCCGGGAGTATGTGGAGGCCTGTCGGGTCTGTGCCCAGAACAAAACGTCATCGAGACCTCAGATGGGATTGCTCCATCCCCTCCCAGTCCCCAGTCGGCCCTGGTCAGACATTTCGCTGGACTTTGTTTCAGGACTTCCTTTGTCTGAAGGTAACACCACTGTATTGACAGTGGTGGATTGTTTCTCCAAGATGGTGCACTTCGTTGCCTTGCCTAAGTTGCCGTCAGCCAAGGAGATGGCTGAGATAATGATTAATCATGTGTTTCGCCTCCATGGCCTCCCTAGGGACATAGTGTCGGACCGGGGCCCTCAGTTCATATCACGTTTCTGGTCAGAGTTCTGTGTGCTGATGGGGGCCACTGTTAGTCTCACGTCAGGGTACCACCCTGAGTCCAATGGACAGACTGAACGTCTTAACCAGGAGCTTGAGACTTGCCTCCGCTGCCTCATCTCCCAGAACCCATCCACCTGGAGTAAGCACCTGACCTGGGTCGAGTATGCACACAACTCCCTTCCCACCGCAGCCACTGGTCTGACACCTTTTCAAGGCGCCTATGGATACCAGCCCCCGCTGTTTCCGGATACAGAAAAGGAGGTAGTGGTGCCTTCGGCGCACGTTCTGGTTCGTCGTTGCCGGCGGGTCTGGGCAGCAGCTCGCAGGGCCCTCCTGCGGACCTCAGCCCGGATGAAGAGGGCTGCTGACCGGAGACGTTGCCTGGCACCAACCTACAAGCCGGGCCAGAAAGTCTGGTTATCCACCAGGGATCTGCCCCTCCATGTGGAAGCCAGGAAGCTGGCGCCCAGGTTTGTTGGTCCTTTCCCCGTTGTAAAGGTTATTAATCCTGCTGCTGTTCGTCTTCGTCTCCCCAGATCCCTCAGGGTCCATCCCACTTTCCACGTGGGGAGACTTAAACCCGTAAAGGACAGCCCCATGGTTCCTCCTGCCAAGCCCCCCCCCCCCCATCATCACTTGTGTTGTCTTGTTATGCACTTCCTGTTTTATTTTGAAATAACTCTTCCCTCTCGTTTCAGACACCTTTGCTTCCTGCCCTTGTGTGTTTCCCGCCACTGTGATTGCCTTCCCTTGCCCTGATTGTTTTCACCTGTGCCCTGTTACCTTGTGTCTATATATTGTCTGTGCTCCCCTTTGTCCTGTGCCAGTTCGTCACGTCCCGTGTTTAGAGAACCAGCGTCCAGCTCCATGCGTAACCAGGTTTTGTGCTTTGTTCTAGTTAGTTTTGTTTCTAGCCATGTTTTTGTAGATTTCCTTTGTTACTTTGTGTCTGTTTTCCTTAGTCAGGTTTTTTCCTCATAAGAGTGATTTTTCGTTTACCTCGTAAGAGTGATTTTCTGTTTTTTCCCTGTAGTCAGTTCAGTAGTGTTTTTTCCTCCTTGAGAGCGATTTTCATTTGGTACTTTGTCAATAAAGACTTTTCCCTTTAAAAGGACCGTGACTGAGTCGTGCATTTGGGTTCAGCCTCCAGCCCCCCCTTGTCATGTTCCTTTGTCCATCAAAGCGACAGTAGAACTCGTTCAGGTCGCTGCCTAGGTGTTGGTCGTTTTTAGGCTTGTAGTTGGTGATCTGCCTGAGCCCTTTCCAGACAGACACAGTGTCGCTGGCTGAGAACTGGAGTTGGAGCATCTCAGAGTACAGTCGTTTAGCATCTTTCACCACCTTGCTAAACTTGTACTTCACCTCTTTGAATCTGTCTTTGTCCCCACTCCTGAAGGCCTCTCCCTTATCCAACCTTAATCTTCTGAGTTTTGCTGTGAACGAGGGTTTCTCATTGTTGTAACTCACCCTGGTGCATGATGAAACACAGCAGTCCTCACAGAAGCTGACATCACAGCCTCTGTGTACTCATACAGTCTGTCTGTAGCAGTCCTGAACACATCCCAGTCAGTAAAGTTCAAACACACCTGGAGATCCACTTCCATGATGTCCTCACTACAGGTTTGCAGTGATTTGGTTTTTGCCTGTACGCAGGAATCCTTGGTTCCCTTTGTTAGTCACCAAGGACAATAACTAGAGAGTCTGGGTTGGTCCACTCCACACACACTCTGGTTGGCGAGCCTGCAGCAGGATGTAAACACCAACCAGAATGAATGAAGCTAACTCACAGCGTGAATAAAAAGACTTACAGTTTATGATGAAAGATCCCAGGCCAGGAGAACAGTGCTGTTGGATCACCACTGTTGATTAAAAAGCAGATTCCTCCATCTTTAGTTTTGCCAGAAAGTTCTGTGTCTCTGGCTGCTCTGTGGAGTTACAAGCCTGCCAGCTGCAGCGCAGAGTCTGGTATTAAACCACACAGCCATGTGAAGCACAAAACAGCAGATGAAGAAAAGTCCCTGTTTTTCCCCAACAGCAGTTGAAATTTTTTTGGTTTGTGAACGCATGTTAAAGAGAAATGTTCCCGGTAAAGGTGTGTGTAATCCACGCTGACGAAGGTGTTGGTGTTGATGGTGTTGTTACCCTGATGGTCATGAGCTCTTCTCTGGTGAAAGAGCTCCGGGTACCATCACAAGAAGCGGTAAAAGGTAAAGCACAAAACAACGCGCACCAACACACTGAGGCAACCGTCCGCGGCGTCATCCAGGCTCTAATCTTCCATTCTTTTTGAAAGCAGTGCAAAGAGCAGTGTCTCAGAAGTTACCGGTAATCTTTGTGAATCTTTCCATTAAGCTTTCACTCTTCACTCCACTGAAACTGCAATTGTTAAGTGGTAAATTATCTTCTGCTTACTGTGGATACAAATTCTACCTCAGTAAGCCTGTTAATGGATCTCAGTGCAGCCTTGATAAAATGTATTATTGTATACTCCTAGACTGACTGAAAAATCTATTTGGCATGTCAGGAAACACAGTGCAGTTCTTAAAATCAAACTGCGTTAAGAAATATCCGATGAAATATCTCTATATCACTTCTTGACCTCCATTCTTTCCAGTTCAACTGGATAAGGTGAAAGGCTTCTAGGGTTATTCTACAGATAATCAATGCAAAGTAGATGTACGGCTATTGTTATGATCCCCTTAAAACATTATTAGCCTACTCAAAACATGCATTATTTTATTCCAGTATTTTAATTTAATTTAATTTGCAAAAAGCACAGCAGAGACGTGGCCTTCTGTGGCAACATGTACCTCCCCCAGGCTACAAAAAAGTCTCTTGGTGACCCGGGCTACAGCGAGGCATATGGCGTCAAAGTTGACGTTTTCGTGTTTTTGAGGTCTTTTCCAGGGGTCGTATTTGAACGTACTCCTCATAGAGCTTTCACTCTATCTGTTTGAAACTTGGCATGTGTGTTCTTAAGGATTTGAAAAGTTATCAAAATAGTGAGTTTTGGATCTACTGTATGAGAGGGGCGGGGCCACAAAATTCGCTATGTTTTCATGAAATTTTGATGTGCTATAACTTTGCAAAAAATACTCCAATCTACCACAAATCCCTGATATATAATGGAAGTCTGACTTATAACACATTTCCATGACAACAATTGGTGATTTTCACAGCGCCTCCTAGTGGCGATAGATAAAAACACTTTTTCAAGATGACGTCCAGCTCAGACGATATTGACCATACGTTGCTGAAACTGAGTGAAAATATTAGAAGCAACATTGGGAAGAAGTCCTCCAAAAATGGCGAATTTTTGTAGACACGGCGGCCCATCAAAGTCAATCATCAAAGCCAATTTTTTTAGAAAACATTTAGGCAAAATTTCGGCAGCATAATTAATTACGGGGCAGGGCAAAATCACTCCATAGCACCCCCTTGAACTTTTCTTTGAGGCAGCCCTGTCACAGTTTTGGACACAGAGTTATCAAACCTCAGTAGAGCATGGCAAGACCTACAAAAGAGTCTCTTGGAGCAATGGGCTAAAATTAACAGAAAGCAAGATATTTATGAATGATTATCACCATTCTTAATGTTTCAGGCTGGTAGAGAAGGGGTCCTATTTGAACAAACTAAGGATTTTACCCAATTAACTTCAAACTTGGTAGGTGCATTCACATACACTTCCTGAGTAAAAGTGATAAAAAATAATGAAATTTTTAGTGCTAATAATTTTAAACAATTAACACGTTAACAAAAAATTACGCAATTAACATGCTTTTGTTTACTTCCGGTGTCGGCTGACCCATAACCTTTGGTCACATACACGGGCAAACGTCTGTCCTAACTAAAGGAGAGTCTATGGCGGAAAGATGGATAAGGAGGGACTTTTAGGGAGAAATTTTCATTTTAAAAAGTTAGCATCGCTCTCACGGGTGACCACTGGACGCCGGTCAGCAGGGATTGGGGACAGCGCATTTCGTTGATCACGACTGGACTCTGCAGGCGTTTACACTTACTGTGAGTAAAACCGCCTGCTGTGAGGCTACTTCCATTTGAACAACTGCCTTGCATGGCCCACTGTCTGCAAAGAACAGTCACAGTCTCACTTAAGTAAATAATTGTTATGGAGTGAAAAATGTTACATGTTCAATGTTCTGAAAAACAGTATGTTACCTCATTCTGGCTTTTTTGTATTTGCACTGTGCATATGTGCACCTTAAGCCAATAAAATGAATGAATTTAAATATACTTTCTCTGTATTTATTCTACATTAATTTGATTATTTGACATAAATATTCATTATAAGCTTTAGTCTCAGAAAAATGCAATTAATCGCGATTAATTGCATCTGGTCTGTTTTCACAAACTCCTCCCAGGGACTTCATCTAATTGACTTAAAGCTTGTCCAACGTGCGCACATGCCAACGTATGCACATGCGCGAGCGCCCGTTCAACGCCGCTTGCGGCGTTAATTTATCATTGAAAATGTAGCCCCCTGCAATGTTGTACCTATTTACATATTTATTTACTCAATTTTTTTTATATAGGCATATCTTATGTGTATTTGCAATTCTCACACCTCACAATTCATTAATAATTGCTTAATATTGTTTGTGCTATGTTCTCACCTTGTGTTGTCAGACTGCGTGGATTTGCCAATGGAGGGTGTGAGAGCTGATGATTTTAAATTAACTTAGCTTTGTGTATTCAAAGTGAATTACTGAATACCTAGTTACACAGTTACTAGTTGTTATAGGACAATAACCTCTGTTACAAGAGAAAACAGTAGACACAAAACCAACTTTCAAATGTCTTTTTATTTCTTTTTATTTTGTGTTTTTATTGCAGAATGAGCATATTCATATGAAAAAGGCACCATGGCTTCTACAGAACTGACTGACTACATGTAGAGACTCCACTCCTATTGACAACAGTGATCATCAATAACCGGTAATGATTAGTGTTTACTGTGCTGCTACAGCTCGCACAAAGAAAACAACAACCTTTCTCCATAATTTACACTTGACCAATACAATGGTTGATTTTGTTTTTTTCTTATAATTCCTGCTCTATAATTTCTGCCGAGTAGCCTCTTATGTCCATTATCTCCTCACAGAAGAGCCACATATCTGCAATGTTGTAAAACAAAAACTTAAAAGGCTCCAGAATGGATTCTTTGTCCTCCTCATTTGAATATATGGTGTCATCAAAGAGCTTTGCCATTTCCTGTGCAGGTTCCTCAGTTTGTGAGCTGTTCATGTTAAAATCTCAGGCATCGCCACTCTAGCTGCAAACAAGCGTTTATTAGCCTGCACCCATAGAAAAAATGACTGCAAACTGACTTCAGCCATGTCATCAACGTTTTGCTTCTTCAGTCGAAAAACTGGTGGCACCTCACCTGCCAGAAGGGCTTTTGACACCTCGGTCCAAAGGGCGAACATTTTGCATGGCTACAGTAGTTGGTAAAAAGGGTAAAACATTTTAAATTACAGCTGCTGTGCAGCAATGGTCAGAGGCAATTTTAGGCAATTCTGGCAACAAACATGAGAATAGGAAGACAATAAGACAGATGACATTACAATGTACACAGCATCAGTTGAGGATTTAATTCTTTGACACCAAGGAGCATCCCTTAACTCACTGAGCCATTTAGAAAGTGTCAATTCACAGCAGCCATCCATGTATGGAAAGGCTCCTTAAGTGGAAAAACTGATGTTTAAGTGTAAAGTGTATAAATGTTTCTTCAGTATCTTGGCTACATTTAGGTTAAAATTGCAAATCTGTAGCACATATGGCTGATTTGTTACAAAGTTCCAAAATTTTGAACGTTAGAGGCTTGCTGTAGCGCCACCATCAGGACTATTGGTCCGTTTTTGCAGCTGAGGCAATCTGGCATGAGACTGGACATTTGTGCAAAGATTTGTGACTTTTCGTGCATGGGAAGTAGGATTTCCTCTGAAGAAAGAAAGAACAGGCAGGATATCAAGAGCTTAGGCTGCCTGGACCCTAACTACAAGTATAGAAACGGTGCCATCTCAAAGTCAATCTAATTATAACATCCTACCTTCCTAGAGAACAAAGTTTTCGATGCGCATGGCACACCACCATTTTCGCAGGGTTGGCATGTCATCATATGGCTTTCATATAAGATCAAACATAACAATTTACTATCTTTCTTTGAATGAGCAGTGAACTTACTATGGTGAAATCGTAGGGGTCACTTTTTTGCACATTTGTTGCTGTTATTTTCAGTGTGAGCCACTTTAAAAATGGCACCCCATACAGTTGCAGATAATAACATTTCATGTTGTGTGAGACATCCTGACACTATTACAAAGTTAGAACACAACGTCACGTAAAATACTGGAGATTTTTTTAGATCATAGTTGGGAAACTTTACAGCAAAAGAAAAGAAAACGTGTTAAAGTCATCACAATTAGAAATGAATGAGTAAAAATTGCAGCCCTGTGAAATGTGAGTGGTAGTGTGTTCATCTTGTGCTTTTAATATTTATTCCTAAAGATTAATTTGTATGGAACTACTTGTCACAATTAAGTATCTCTACAGATAACAGGAAATGTCCTGGTTTCCAAATGGGAATGACAATGGCATTGCTCATGTGGACATCATTCTAAGGGAAAAGTTTAAAAGAAAATGAACAAAGTAAAAATGTTTTAGATTGATTAGGTCCATTAGGTCTGTACTTGTTACTTGTTACTTGTTATGTACGTTATTTTCTTATGTTTAGACACAGAAAAAGTTAGGAGATGTTTTGTTACCTTGCTTGGCAGTTCTGACAAAACATCTCCTAAGTTTGTCCATGTCTGAAGGTAAGAAAATAACATACACACTGTAAAACTGTTTTTTTGTTGTTGTTGTTTTACACATTTTAAGTGAGAAGTGTTTCATATTATCAAGGACATCATTTACTTTGATGCTAGTAAGGTATGACAGTCTTATAGTTAAACTTGAGAGAGGGTCACATGCTATTGGACACTGACATGTCAGAACAACATAAAGGGCAGACACAAATGGTCCTTCCCTGGGGAATAATGGAATCATGAAATAAAAGTATATTGTATTTGTTGTTTTTACCTTGACTGAACAATTTGTTCAATGAGCTGGAAATATGCAAACAAAAAAAAACGAGTACCTTTAAAACTTGTCCCCCTACATGCATTTTACTTAGCTATATAAGAGATCCACTGACTGGAAACTTGCAGTAGATTCCATTTGATTATTTAAGCCATGGGTCTAAAAGTCAGCTCGGGTCAGGCAACCTTTTTGCGTCTTAACAATCAGTTCACAATCAGATGTACTTGAGCTGATGAATGACAATTTAAAAATAAATGAATAATGCTCATACACATAGCATTGATAAGATGACACAACCCATCAGCCTCTGTGAGATTTATACTCACTAGCTGCTCCTGGGCAGGATCAGCATGCTCAGGCAGCTCAGCATGGTGCTACTTGGTCACATTTTGTGAGTAATTCACATTGTGTTCCACGGGGGCCAGTGTCTATGGAGGATAACACGAATGAGTCACAAACATAGCCAGTAAAAAAGCATCATTTTGAAAACCCACTACCAACCTTTTTTTGGATCAGGGTGATGCCCTTGTGTGTGGAAGGATACCACCTGGTAGGCAGGGGCGGACTGACTATCTGTGCGATCTGGAGAATCACAGAACGGCCCACCATTAGGAATGGACTGGCTGACAGGGGTACCGGGAGTTTCCCCGGTGGATCAGCAGTACAGCGTGATGCTGCAAGTGATGCACTGATGTTACATTTTGTCTCTGTAGACTTTCCAGAAGGTGGTGGTCCTGACTCATTTACAACTCAATATTAAACAAGCGAACACAGCAAGTTACAAGATACATTTCTCTGACTTGATATTTACCACGCACTGCTTGTCCTCACTCATTCAGGGTGATGTACTGCGAATAATGAAACACGTCCTTTTTTTAGCCGTTGTTCCACTGGCCTTGCATTTGTATTGTTGCTTCTGTGGTGGATGAGGTTTCTCATTTAAAAAATGTGTGTCAAGGGTGCCATGTTGTTGAGGTAATAATTGTTCTTTTGCATGCTTTTGATCCTCCTTAAGACTTCTTGGGGGTCTCTGGTGTTGGCCTCGTGGAACTATTACAATAGTCATAAAGCACACAATGGTCTGAGGAACCAGTTAGTGGATGAACACTTTGTCAGATGATCAGTCAAGGCCTTTGGCTTAATGAGGTCATCTGGCAAATCAGCAAGTCAGCTTTTTTTTTTTTTTTACTATACAGGTATTTTACAACTACTCCAAAGTATCATCCGGTGGTGGATAGCCAGTGTCCTGGTGCTTTTCTGGTGTTGTAATGTTGTAATGCCTCAGTTTCGAAGATGTCCCAGTTTGTCTGGAATAAGTGCCACTTACTTAGATTTTTGTGCACACATGACCTTTTAGGTTTGGCACAAGGACAATGCCAAGTGTTATCTTCTCTGTTGTAAGACACCATTACCCTTCCAAGGTGACTGTATTGATACAGATGGCTCATGGATAGAAAAGCAAAAGTGCCTCTGGCTCTCTTGAAGCGATACTGGAACACACAGACGCACATGAGTTGTCTTTGCCTTTCCGGGAAGGTTTTTTTCCCCCTCACCAAAAAACGCCACCATCTCAGATAAAACTTCGTCTTTAAGGACTTCAGCTGCCATTTCAGTACAGTAGTCCAGTGAACAAATGTGGTCACAGTGCCAAAACATTAATCCACTTCTAACTGCCATAAGATGATATTGCCTGCATTCCTGTAAGTCACACTCCAAATTATGAACACCAAATTCAAATCAAATCAGATTTTATTTGTATAGCCCAAAGTCACAAAATGCATTTGCCTCGGTGAGCTTTACAGTTCGTGCAGGGAGTGACACCCTCTGTCCTTAGACCCCAGGTTTTGTTCTGCACAGGTATAAGCATAGAAAACCCATGCCTTCTTTTCTGCACTGCAGAAATGCCATTGTTAGCATCTACACAGTCCTTTGATTTTCCGCTGTGTTTCTCTGGACATGTTAGTGTGGCTGCAATGAGGGAATTTATCCTTTTTCAGGGATAATCTTGAACCTCTATTCTCTGTGAAGCAGATGAATCGAGAGGTGGAGCTCTACTGAAGCTGAGCTGGAAGAGGAGACATCCCATAAAGATAAAACCAAGGAGGACACTGCAGCTGTATTTTTCTGGGTGGGAGAACAGGTCTGTTCTGGACAGGTGGCAGGCATGGCACCCTTGCAAGCCTCCAAGTGTCTTATCATGCCAGGCCTTCTCAGTACAGTTTTACTGCACACAGGGCAATGATAGCGTCCCTCATCTCTGCAGTTCAACCCACATCTGCAGATCATTTTATCTAGAATAACATCATGCAAAAAAAGTCTTAGTCAGGGACCAATGACAAATAAGTAAGCACACAATAGCCCCTTTTACTTGCCAAGTCACAATCTGCCAGAAGTTAGTAGCATTGGCTCATACTCATGAGTGCAAACACACAGACAAATACATTATGCTTACCTTTAAATAAAATGCCACATTTCCTGCGTGCCTCTAAGTGGCTCTGCAGCTTGGACAGACGGCGGTGAAAGTGGTTGCAGCATGACGTGCAGCGTTCAACTTTGTGCATAGTGCTGGAAGTTCATTTAGTTAATATGCATCTGTAAGAAAAACAATGTGGTAATAAGTAAATCAAAATGATATGATATAACTCATTGTTTTGGTCTTTGAGTAGCAAAATTACACATTTAAGTGAGCATGATTGATACACTAAAAACTACCCAATAGTCCATAACCTCATTCTTTATATAACTTTACAGGGCAATATATAGTGTGCAACATAACGTGCTGGTGAATAAAGACTGCTTCTGTTTCTTCGTATGATAAAAAGTTATTGTCACTTGCTTTTATTTTGAAAGGCTTCAAATCAACTTCCAGGCCTCACAGTGGAGGAGACCTCACAGTGCAGGGTCCTGACAGTGGAGGTCTACAGCCAGACATGACACACATGGCCTCATGTGCACAACTGCCAGGACGGCTGTAGCATTCTGCTAGATATGTATGCTTGTTCTGATTATCTGCTGAAGTAGACTGAAGAGATGGTAGAATACTACTTCTGCTACTTCTAAATTAAATAATATGTTTGTATAAGCCTTTTATCTCTGGAGTCTTCTTAGAAACACTGATTGCTGAAAATTTATAACGTTACTTGAAATGCTCTCATCCTGCATATTCAAATCCATAGAGCCCTGCAGGTGTCATAGAAAAAAAAAAAACTTTAGTTTGGACTGCTTCAAGCTTCACAGTGGGATATTTGTAGTAAACTGAGAGCAGCTAAGGACCAGTATTAATAAAGCACGTCTAATGTAGCATAACAAATGCTATCTTCATAATCTAGCAAGCCTCTATAACATCACCTCCATGGTCGGTATGCCTCAACATTAAAGACCACTAATTATATCTAATGATTCCTCCGTGTCTTCCAGGCCGCCTGCCTCATCAGAGCACAGAGATGTCAGCGCCCTCTGCCAGCACCCAGCTCCAGAAATTCAGCCAGCCTTACACGGGACTAAGCGCCGCGGAACGGCTGCGCCACGGTTTTGCTCCGTCCTCTGTCCGGTGTCAACTCACACCGGGCGCGTAACGGCAGCGTTACGGCAGCGTAGCGAACCAGCCGTATTCACGCAAGATCACGCGAGAATCCCGAACATAAGTGATAAACTGTATAAAAGAAACAACAACCAACAGCTAACTTTGCTTCTATGACATGGAGGAGATTATAAAAAGGATCTGTTGTGTCATAAATTGTTGTGTGTTGTTCCACTTCAACAATCAGTGTCTCGTTGTTCATGTTGAGACTCTTTGATTGATTGACACCTGACCTGGTGCCACCAGTCATGACGTAATGTGGACGTGAAGCTGTGACAGGCCACATGAACTGCATATTGTGTTTTATTTTGAAAGGGGGCGGAAGTTTATTACGCTGATTCTGTGTCAGATTTTCTGTCTGGTGCGAGCTGCTCTGTTGAAATTGACGCGGTTTAGCAGCGGCTCGCGTCAAAAATAGAAGTGCTACGGAAAGATAGCGCTGCGGAGCGGAGAGACGCTTCTGGGACGCTGCTGAGACGTTCTGTGGCAGCAATCAGCAACAGTGACCCCGGCGCAGCTGTTCCACGGCGCTTACGTCCCCGGTGTGAGTTAGGCTTTAGACTGTGGACACACATAAGCAATGCAGGTGAATGACCATCACCTGCCAAGCCTAAATGTCAACCATGCCCATGCATTTGCTCTTGGTTGAGACAGCAAAAGTTCTGTTGAACTTGCAAAACAGACTTAAATAGCTGGTCTGCTTGGCCACTGGAAGAGGCTGATGCATCCAGTCATGATGTCACACTGCCACGTTCTCCATGTTTGTTCTTCTGTGGCAGAAGCCATGCTGAGCCTGCAATCACACACAACCGCACTTTGCAAAAGCACCATTTCATTTCAATGAACACTAGCAGCAGCACTTAGACATCCTCATCCGTCCTTTGTTCTGCTTCTCGTCAAAGGTTTTACGCGCATCTTAGAACCATTCACCTCTTTTCCAAAATCTCCAGTCTGCCATTAATGATTCTGAAGTAAGTGAATCAGTTGCCTGATCATCAAGAAAGTCAAAGAAGGCTTTACGATTCATTCTTCTCTTTCATTTCCGAACTTCTGTACCACCACCCTCAGTTTTGCAACCAGAATACTTCAAAATGTTTTATAGCTTGATTCTGAGTGAAAACCTTTCCTGTCATTATGTTACCATAAACCAGGCCATGGCTCTTATCACACTCTTGAAGGCAGACATGACTTCACCTTTCAAAGTTCTCACCGTCCACCTTATTTTCTCGGGATTCTTCATCATTCAGTGTAGTGATGCATCACTTCATCATCATTGGCAAAAGCAGCTCTAAACTCATCAACACCTTGTCAAAAGGCTTCTGCTGAAGCCTGACAATTAACCACCATCTTCTGTTCCTTTTCCATATTCTGGATGATTTCCTCATCATTTCTCCACCCTCATCACCACCTGCTTTACTGCAGGTCTGCTCATTCAGTTTTGAGTGACCTCTGGGTTCCATTGTCTGCAGAGAACACACAGGAGCCTTCTATATCCCTTGAGTTCCTGGGTATCACTCTCCACACCAATCTGTTCCAGGTTCCATTTCCAATTGAGAAGCTTAATCGCATCAGTCTACACCTCAACTGCACTCCCATAAGCTCTCAACCCATATCCACCCCTGCCTTCCTCTTTGTGTGTCAACCTGTGTCTTTGTTTTGGCAAATCAAATTGAATGATTTTTTTTTAATTAAATCATTGTAAAGATATTTATTTCATTATTTCTGGTTTGAGCATGTAAGTGTCAAAAGCAAAACAAAGCTCTCCAAAACAGGCAGTACAATTACAGGCTGCAAACAAGCCCAACTGTCTTATTGCCACAGCTAAATCCAAGGTGAGCGCAGCCATGCCTTGAATCAACTCTTTCTGCTCCTGCCCTCAGGCCAAAGAGTCAGAGCCCCCGTGCAAAGAAAACATATAGAGGAAATCATTTGTTTGTTGTCTCTGGCATAAAATGTCTTAATCAATCAGGACATCCACTCGGTGAAGCCAGCCTGCTGCCTGTCTTTAACTATTCTTCAGTCCTGACATCTGAATGCTCGGTGCTCCATTTAATGTTGCTTCTATTATGTTTTTATGTAAATGTGCTTTAACTGTCTGGATGACGCAGCAGATTTCTCTACATGCAAAAAAGACAGACTTTGTCTTATAAAAGTTAGACATGTGGTAAGCATTCAGAGTAACAGAACGGAAAATACTCTGAATATGCAAATGTAAATGGGATGATTTCCAGAGTCTAAAGGCAGCAGTAAGTGACTCGTTACCCTTAGAAGAGCTGACTCATAAGTTGTGAGAAGATTTTTTCCAGCGTCTGATCATTTTGAGACTGAGGTTTTTGAATTCAGTCAGATCTACATTTGTTTTTTGAATTACAAATGAATGTAAATGCTACAGTGTTCCCTCCATAGAACCAGTACAGTAACCCAGGACTATGAACATCATATAGAAGGCTGCGCGAGGCACTGGGAGCTAAATTAACCAGGAGGGTTGATCCCATTTTAATACAGAGATACCAGACAAGTTTTTCCATAATTCTCCTCATCCCATGGCAGGCATGTTGGCGACAAGCCAGAGCATGCAGTGGCTGATGAAGGGGGAGAGCCGTGCCTGGTGATTGGCAGGGAAATCTAGGATAAGCTGCGTTTTTCTGAGACTGCACAGTGGGTACCGGCTGAGTGGGTGATCGGATGGAGAGGGAATCAGATGTTGAGTCAGTGATTGTTAGATGAGTCATCAACGTTGAAAAGCATCTGCATCCACCGCTGCAAGTGGAGCTGCTGCTGCACTGTGAGTTTGTATCACATAGGCAATATGGGAAGTAGGTAAGGGATTAAATGTGTGCTATTTAAATGTGAAAGCCAATTGAATTAATATTGATGTTTTTATTTCTGATCATACTATTTGAGGTAAAAATAAAAGCCTTAAGCTTATTTGAAAATCATATTTCATGAGAAAGCTTCTATTTCTACAGAATCTTCTGCGGTGTTCATATGGTGCTTTCACGTTAATTGCAAGGCAAAGACGCATTTCTTTTGATGAAAAAACTAAAAATACCAGCGTTAAATATAAAATCAACAGTACTGTCATTGTTTCCATAATGAAGTTATACCATATTTATTACGCTATAGTACAGTGTTGACACTATTCAAATAGTTTCATTAAATCTATCAATCAAGTGTTTTTTTGTAACATTTTCAAGATAAATGTCATGACACTGACATCCATTGCACGTCTGTCCGTCCTGGGAGAGGGATCCCTCCTCTGTGGCTCTTCCTGAGGTTTCTTCCACATTTTTTCCCTGTTAAAGGTTTTTTGTGGGCAAGTTTTTCCTCACTGGAACCGAGGGTCTAAGGACAGAGGGTGTCACTCCCTGTACAGATTGTAAAGCCCTCTGAGGCTAAATGTGTTTTCTGACTTTGGGCTATACAAATAAAATTGGATTGATTGATAAAGAATTTCATTTTGGGCCATGGGAGATGTGTGTGTAGCTGTGTGGAGCTGATGTGGCACTGTGGTAACTGTGAACGTGTCCAGTGTTCCTGAGTTATTTAAGCCCACGTTACTTTTCACAGCAGTGTGTCAATGCCCTAGATTGTCCAAACTTGCTCATTATTTTACACATTCACACCAGTCATAATGACTTTGACACCTTCACACACAGTCTGCTATTATTTAATTTTGCCGTGTGTCTCAGTTCTTTGTGAGCCCGTCATAACTGAGATATATATTCTTGCTTTTACCTGTCAAAACATAATCAGCAGTAGGATGACTTGCGTTCAATTGAGCCACTGTTTCCATCTCTGGGGAGAGAAATTATCGCGGGCAAGGTTCATCAGCACAATCTTTTTTTATACTTCTCAACTGCACTTATTGTTGATCTGAACTTTGACTGTTTTTTCTGAGTTTTCAAAGAGTAAGAGAAGAGAAAGAGTATGTGTGTTTCCAGAGATCTTAGATAATAATAAAAGACACATTAAAAGGAGCCCCAAGTACTCTATGGTGATGACTGAATCAAGGTTAAGAAAGAAAAAGAACAAAGCAGCAGGCTGCCTACAAAAAGTATCTGTACTGCTTAATGAATATACTTTATAACAACAGAGACCGTCAGTGTATTTCTTTGCATGGGGGGCTCTGAGCCTCTGTCCTGAGACCAGCAGCTGAAAGCATTGATTTAAAGGTTGGCTGTGCTCCTCTAAGGTTTATCTGTGGTGAGAGGACATTTGGGTTTGTTTCCAGACTGTAATAGTAATACCCAGTTTTACTACTTTGGAGAGCTTTGTCTTACTTTTGACACACCGTGTCCTCAAACCAGGACCTAATGTTAAGGATGAGTGTGCTCTGGTCTGGACTTTGCACAGCAGGAAGAGTCTTTGATGTGCTTCTTTGCAAATGCGTTCCACATGATGTTTGAAGGTGAGAGACTGAGCTTAAAGGAGCTGACTTGGTCCAACATGGCCTTAATTGTAATTGCTTTAAATGGAGAGGCTTGACTGGTTGTTCTCATTACCATTTAGACACATTTCTATAGTTTTGGTTATATTCAGCCTGTCAGATGCCTGTCATCATGCCACTTTACTAACATAATTAGTGTACGCATTCACTGACTGTACATTGGTATGGATTAATGCCATGTTAATGGCTGCATACTCGCCTAATGTGAGTTTTCTTTATCATTTCTTTTGTGTATACTGAACATGAGTTTGTGATAGAATGCAACTTTGGTTTTGAGTACAGCGCTAAAAACGAGACTGTCAGACATGTGACTTCATCATTCACCTTAGCTCTCTGAAGTTGGTTACGTAAGAAGTTTTTTATCCAGCAAATAACAGCACTTCACATGTGTGTGTGTGTGTGTGTGTGTGTGCGTGTGTGTGTGTGTGTGTGTGTGTGTGAAGATTCTCACACAGCTCATAGAATCCATGAAGGTTATCGTAGGGATCTTGAAGATGTTCTCGTCTCAGAGGCCTCTTCAGACTGACTGGTGTTTACCTCTGTTTGGAGGCATGTGAATCGTGGACACAATCCTCTATCCAGTGCGTTGTTGAGGTGCCCCCAACAGATCTCTTCTTCTCCATCTGTACACATTCATGTCGTATTAATGCATGGAGCTTCTACCCCAGAGTTTTTTTGCTTTCTTGTCTCCCAGATTCTCGTGGATCATGGTTGTGTTTTGATCAGGGATTGTGGTTGTGCCTCCTGCTGTTCTGCTTGATGCCAACTACAAATACTATCGATAATGTCGTCATCAGGCAAACTCTAAGGGCGCTTTCCATCCAGGAGGCACCACAAATGTGGGAAGGAAAAAAGTGTAACTTTCACTTTTCTTATACAAAAACTGTTTTTTCATATTTCTAAATATGAAAAAAATAAGCTCACATCAATTTAACTGCATAGCAAAGCATATTAAATAATAGTACTACTACTAATAATAATAATAATAATACCACTAATAATAATTGCTCTGCTTGTAATAGTCATTCATGGCTAAATATTATTATATAAATATATAATATTATTAGTATTATTCATTTACCATATACTGGAGTTGTAGGGCAGGTTGTTTGTTGTGTTACAGTTCATATAGTTTAAAGTGTTTATAGTGTTAAACTTTACATCAGTGTTGCACATCATGAATGTTAATTCTTCATAACTTAGCATTCCAATATGTTATATTATGCTGCAGTTTACTTCTTCTTTGCATTCTGCTAATCAGCAGCTCACTGTAATGATAATTAGATTGAATCTAATCTAATTTGCATATCAGAGATAATTGCATCGTACATTTTTCATGCATGGTATAGTGAAAATCATGCATCTCTGAGGTTTATCATTATTTCATTTCATTTTATATCACTTGATTCTTTGAATCATCTTTTTTATTATTAGACAACATCTAATGTTGTCACACACTCCTCTTCTCTCTTCAGATGTGCTGTTGAGATATCTGAATCTCACCCAGCCAATTGTGGTCCATCTACAGTTATCTCCACTTCATCAACATCAAGCCATCCTCCTGTCGCCTTTGTATTTTTGTACAGCATCTATTTGTGTATTTTTGTCATTTTAATTTATTATCTCCTTCTTTACTGTTTTGATTGGGCGACTTGTTTTCTAAAAATAAAATAAGATGTTTCAGTTTCTTGTGTGAGAACATGTAATTTGGCACTGGAATTTACTGTGATGCAGTAAGGGCCACCTTGTCTTATCATTATTATTATTATGATTATTATTATTGTTATTAGTGATATTTATATTTTTATTATATAGTTGTTATCATTACTCTGATTGTTGCTGTTCATCTTTATCTCTGCATCTAAAGCAGTGGTCCCCAACCCCCGGGCCGTGGACCGGTACTGGTGTCGATCAATTGGTACCGGGCCGCACAAGAAATAATTAATTATTTCCGTTTTATGTATTATCTGAGTATGGACGATCTTTTATTTTGAAAAACCTTTTGATTCTCTGAGGCATTCTGCTCTAACCGGAAAAAAAATCAGCTCTGGGACTAAAACAACAGTGGTGTTCAAATTCATGTAGGAGATAATGTGGTCTAAAAGACATCATCATTAGCTCAGAGTCCTTAGTGCTGACAGTTACGTATGGTGAAATTAGTTGCCCACCTGTTTACAGCCATACAAAGCCCTCCACTAATCTTCCTCCATGTTTTCACGGAGTCTCTGTCAGCTCTTGTGATTATGAAGCCCTCAGGTTAATATCCACCCTCTCTGTTAACTGCTAAATGTCTGTGTGTGTGTGTCTGTGCCAGCTAATTCACTAATGACCCGAATTTATGAATTTAAAACATTTAAACAGTTATTGTGAATGTTTGACGTGAATTATATGATGATGTATGAGTGTTAGCTCTTTGCTTTTTCATGTGAAGTATTGGATCCTTCCAACACATTCTCCCTTCAGACAAAAGATACTGCTGCCTGGCCAGAGCTTCTACACTGTAGGTCGGTGCCACCAGTACTGCTGCGCGGACTGTCTGTGCTGGAGAGACAAACCATCTGTACCAAAGATGGCCGGCCTCCCATCAGCTCCCATCATTTGTGCCCGTTCAAGCCTGCTTTTTATTCTACGGGGATGGACTGCTTTGGGCCCCTTGAAGTCAAGTGGGCCGGCCGTGGGAGATCATCTCCCAGTGCCTTACCACCAGGGCAGTGGATGCCTTCCTAACGGCCCTCTATCAGTTCAATGGGAACAACAGCGGAGCTGTTCTCCAATCAGGGGACAAACTTCAAGATCGCCACTTCCGCGGGGTGTGGGAGAGGGAGATACACTCCATTAAGCGTACACTCTATGCCACTGTGGGTGCTCAACCAGTCGTGGTTCACACAGTGCTTACTGAGGTGGAAGGTATTCTTAACAGCAAGCCCCTGCGATATGTGGTTTCCGATGCCAGTGACCTGGACCCAGTGACTCCCGATGTTATTCTGATGGGGCGGCCAGATGGGTTGTTACCTCAAGTAGTCTACCCAAGTAATGAGCTCATCAGCCGCGCCTGTTGGAAGAACTCCCAAATCCTGGCTGATCACTGGACGCATCCGGTCGACCGATGTGAAAGTGAGAGATACAGTTTACACCCGGCTGGTTGCCAGGCTGGTTGTCCTCCCTGCACTTCCCTCTGGAGACGATGAGGACAAATCCCCTCCTACGACCTCATCCCAACCATAGAATTTGTTGCCTTTAGTGATAAGCAAATGTAGCACATACATTTGGGAGCAGCTGTAGAAAAGGCTTCAAAGTTGGGATATATTATGTTTATTATGTGACGTTACCTCACAGCACTTGCCATGTGATCAACGTGCTAGTTCTAGCATTTAGCTCACCTGCCACTGATCAAGTGTGCGCCATGTCACGTGTTATGTTTACTGTTATAGCTCTGACTCGTTAGTGTAATGTTTACAGTGAGCATTACGTAAATGTTACCATGTGATATTGTTTGTGTGTTAATATGCTAGCAGGTCCAGTGAAGTGTGCTTCAGGGTTGTGAGAGTGGGGATTAGAGGCAAATGGAAATGTAGTAATTTCAGTACTCCTTTATTGTGTTTATTAGCAATTAAGAGCTTTATTCCTTATTAATTTGTGTATTTGTTATTGTTCTTTTGATATAGACAATCACATGACCTCATTGCCTGCAAGAGAGAGAAATAAAACACTTCAATCTATCCATCACCTGCCTCTTCATTTGGACCTTCTGGAAGTTTAATTGGCCTCAAGTTGGTGTTCTGGCCGGCACCCCGGAGTGAACTCTGTGATCCCTGAATCCCTGAACAAACGCCAGACACAGCATATTCCCAGTGTCTTCACTAGAGAATGAGTGGACCGTTTAGTGGATGGATGCTTCTTCTAGTTGTTTGACAGAGCTTTTAATATCTGTTTTCATATTTGTGCTGTGGGTCATGGAGGTCAAAGCAACTGTGACAGATTCAATAGCACAGATGAAGTGGGTGTGTGGAGCTGGGGATGTGCTTGGTTGGGCTCTGTCGTTACACTGCATGAAATCAAATCACAGTGTTGAAACAAAAGATAAACCAGAACAGTTAAAAGAGATTGATGTTTTTAGACTCAAGAAGTGAGTTGTTTGAATTCAACAAGACTGTCACCTTATTTGACATATCCAGTGATGTTCTTATTTAATGCATATATATTACAATCTGGATCACATTAAACTTTTCTATAGAATTTTGGTAAAAATTGACAGTTACTTTCTCCATTGTGTCCTGCGCGAATTGAAAGTGATCTTAAGTTACTGAAAGCCTTGCAACAGGTCGTGCATGTAAAGCTGAAGGGACTCTAATCAGATCTATTTTACTGTCAGCGCATCCCAGATTCACACCAACACCAATGACTCAGTGCGCACACACAAAGGGCTCCTAGACATTCAAATGTGGAAAGATGGAGAGCTTATTGGTCATATCCTGTCCACACATCTCTCTCAGTTGGTTATCTGCCCACTCAACACTCAAGAATACTGAAAAAAAGTGCAAAAATGTGGCAACACTTTGTGACATATACCAACAAGTACTACATATCAAAGCCTGATGGCACTTCCTCTGTGCCATTGAGTCACACTGTTGCACTGTGGCATTGAGCATATGATAACTAAAGAATTATTAAATGACATACCTTATTCTTCATGAAGTCCTGGTTCAAAAAGCTGAAGTTTAGAAGCTTAAATTATTGATGACATGAAATGAAACCTGAGGCTGGAGAGTGAGACTCTTGAAATTGATGTGACGTCATTGATTGTGTGATGGATCATCTAGAGAGACTGTTGAAGCTGGTGGAACTAAAGAAACACACTCGTTACCCAGCACAACAGCCAAGTTTCATTTTTGTCATCAAAATTTTGATGAAGTCACTGAATATTTAACATTAATCACCCACTGGCAACACTTGTCGTTTTAACCAGGAAAGTGGCTCACGGCTTAGAGAGTGACAGAGGGGGGAGTCAAATACTGAGAGACAGGAGAACACGTGATAAAATGTAGAATATGGCCAGTGTTAGCCTTCACATATGACTGTGAAGAAGGAGTAAAAATCATGCAGAGGATATTTCATAGATCTTTTTTTTCATTTCATTGACTGCTGGGAGTCAAACCAATATCAACATGGGAGCTATAATCACAGCACTAATTCTGACCATTGTGCTCATGGCCCCACAAATGCTTGCTCCGGCTTTGCACTAAGTGCAGGGGGGGTTCGTTTAAACTGCTCCAGCGTGTCTCTGAGTTGAGTGAAACAGATTCCTATGATGAGGTTTTTATTTACAAGATTGAGGAATAATCTGCCTCTCTTGTTGTGTCATGCCAGGCTGCAAATAATCCCTGTGTGTGTGTGTGTGTGTGTATTTTCTCCCCCTCTCAGCATGTAGGCTACAGATGTTCTCTCTCTCTCTCTCTCTCTCTCTCTCTCTCTTCCTCGTGAGGATAAGTGCGGACAGTGTACAGGATCGCACACACGCGCACACGTTCCCTCTCCTGCTGCCTCGCGCGGGAGAGTGTGTTGCCATGACCGAGGACGCATCCATCCTCTGCTGAGAACCATGCGCTGCCGGCTGAACCCTGCTGGAATGAACCGACTGAAGGGGACTTTCAAGGGACTCACCTGTGGATTTGCGCCGTCAAGATGCCTTATATGACCAAACCTCTGATTTTACTCCTATGTCTAGTCGTTACCGGGGAATGCCGTAGGCACGGGCACCGGGTGCGGAGATGGACCGGTACCGTGGAGACCCAGAAGCACGGCACGTAAGTGGAAGGTGTAGAGGGGAAATAACCACGGGATAATGCTGAGTACTTTTAATAGAACTGTCGTTATCAGGAGGCTTGTCAGGTGTCAGTAGAATGTCCTGCTGATCTTCTGTAGGATGGAATGATGCTTTAAGATTGTGGAGAGGAGTGAGGATCAGTTATTATATTACAGTCATTATAATTAAATTATTATTGTGTTCATATTAAGAATCATTAAAGGAATCCAGATCACACCTGCTGTCTGCACATTCATTATGTGTTGATACACAAATTGTACAGAGCCATGAGCTCAGTTTGAAATGGAACTTTCCTGACACCATCCTTTTATTGTTCGCAGCATCATTTTATGAACTGCTGTGATAAAAAAGCAACAGTTCAAGTGTGAACTGCATTAATGAGGTGTGGTCAGGCATGGATCTCCTTGGCTTTATTGCAGAACGGTGATACCTTGTTAATAAGCATGTGAGTGTGTTGACACTTAAAAACAAGATTATTGATTTATTTGTCACGTATAGAAGAAATGGAATTCATCAAAATCTTATTAAGTTAAAATGAGACAAATGAAAAGAGCATGGAGCGTGTTTAAATGCTGAATGGACTGTAGTTCAGTCTGTGCAAAGGACTCTGCCAAATGTTCACATACTGAAGGTGATGATGCTGCCTGAAGATGCCGAGCTGCTCCTCAGTTTGGGCTTCAGAGGGACACTTCGTCTGTCCTTTACCGACGGAGGACGACATCCATCATTTGATCAAATGACTAAAACAGCCTGACCAGACAAAGACCTCTAGTGGCTGTGTGAATTATGACTGCTGTTTGTCTGGAGCAAAGGCAGAAGCGGCATGACACTGACATTGAGCCTCAAAAACTTGCAGGGTGAAAGGACGGATGGGTCGACAAAGCTGTTATTTGTAGTAAATGTTGGATGGAGAGCACCAATCTTGCTCCTGCCATTAGTCAGCCTTGTTCAATGACTACTTTCACCCAAGACAAAGAGTCATGTGCAAGCTAATCACAACAGCTCTGTCAGAGTGTAATAACAGGCTGAACGTAACGAATCGATACCTGTCTCAAACTATCATCACATCAAACATAAACTTCTCTCCACAGTATGTGCAAGATGAAAAAGCTGAAAAGATGCAAGATCACAAGCAGGCTCCAGCAGAGCATGCAGCCGTGACTCACCCACTTCTGGCTGAACGCAACCATGTAACTCCAAGTCATCCTCAATTATCTGGACGTTAAGTTTAAACGTACACAAAATGTGTGCAGGGAGGGCGACACATTCACATCTTCTGCTCTACTCACTGCTACAGAAAAAATGGGCATGTTTTGTGTCCTCAGAGGTGATTTAACACAGCATGCGGTCTTAACAGCTCAATTATCACAGCATGGCATTCTATTCAACCAAGGACACAAATACCATTTTAGCGGCACATCTGCAGGCAGGTTGACTGTTTTGCTTGAACACAGGGTTGATCTCAATTTCTATAATACATTAGCATTTTCTCTTCTGTGATATGATGATTGATCTTTCAGCTGTCGGAGTTTTATTTGTGGTCTTTTGGATGTTTGGAATGCAAATGTCATGAGAAAGGAAAAGGACTTTTATAGGTTGACATAAATGATCTATTTGCACTTCTCGCTCATAGCTGTGGCAGCAGACAGTGTTCTCCAGTGCTGCTTTTTATCTCTTCAACACCGAACCCCTCTGACAGTGAATGTCTTCCTTCTCTAGCTCCTTGGCAAAGAAGCCTCCAGATGTGACCAAATCTCGTAAAGTGAAGACGGAGCACCTGCTCAAAGTGGATGATCATGACTTCACCATGAGGCCAGCGTTTGGAGGTAGGTGTGGAGTGCTCCGCTCACATTTTTATGCTTTATTCTCCTTTATTTTATTTTTTTTTAAATAGACACATGAAGCCATTTATTCATGACACGCAAGGACTCAAACTCAAAGTCCACTCGCTAGCTACTCAGAGTTTTTGACTGTATCTCATTTTCTCAGTTGCCTTGTTGCCATTTACTGATGAAGCCACTGAGATGTAGTCGAAAGCTGTGTGAAATTATTCAAATGTTCCCTCATAATTGTGCGATAGCCTGTCAGCCGCTAGCAGAGAGACCAGGAAGTGGAAATGGTATTTCCAAATCTGTAACGGTGGACACATTTCTACCATGACACAACATACATATCATCATATTACTTAAGCCTGTTTTTTTCCTGTCAAAAACCTTTAGCTTTAAACTGAATATAAGATCTAAGCTACCAAATATGCAACTTTGATCAAATATCTTGGATGTCTTTGAAACCCTGGTGACACAGAGTGTATATTATACTTTAATTACATTTTTCTGTATTACTTTAATATCAATCGGATTCTCTCATTAACCACGTGGTAGAACACTGACAAGATCACAGCAAATAAAAAAAGTGATTCTATTCTAATTCATTGACACAGTAAATGATGTAAAATGCAAGTGTAGCATAGCAGCAAACAAACCCAACAAAACCTTTGTTTCTACTGAGACTCTGAGCACACATGCAGGTCTTAATATTCACTTATTGCAGATACGTTGTTAAATAGATGAGATTGCAAATACATGACAGAAAGTATCAGCATACAAATGTCAAAGGTATGTCCCATTTTAATCTACTGCATGTTTATACACCAGAAGGCTGACATTCTCTGTTACAATATAAATCGTCTCTCATACCTCGCACTTCACATCTTGGTCCATCTTTAAAGAAACTCATTTAAAGGAAACTATTTATGCTGTGTGTATTTTATGAGCCAATATGTTCAGTATATTTTTATGGCTCTCAAATATTAATATTGGTATTTGCCTGAATCCAGTATCTTTAAGAGACTCCATCAGCTTTAATAATGCATACCGGGAAGTCTGGGGATTCACACAACCACAGGACAATGACTGCTGTACAGTTCAAACACATTCCCACGTAGATGCACACCCAACCCAACACATCCATGGCACCCATGGACTCCATGAGACTTTACAACTGGTGTGTAGTGAACCAACAAATGATTACAAGTTGGCTAATTATCTCAAGGCTTTCAATATTCCATCTGTGACTTTTTAGTGAAGTCTATTTAGTGAAGTGTGCCTTGTCTGACGGGAGGTAAAAATAGTGAACAGCATCAGCTAACTTCATTTGCATCGTGCTAGTCAAGATTATCTTGCATAAGTAAACTGTTATACATAAAAACAAGTCAATCCAGTTAAGGTCAATTATAATTTGACTACAGCTGTCAAGCAATTAATTTTTTTTTTCTTTTCTTTGAAAAGCATCCAAACACATTCAAACATGTTTCATATCAAACTGAAGGATAGTGGCTGAATAAATCAATGAACAACAGACATTTCAACATGAAAGTTCAATATGTTTTATATGAAAAACTAAAACAACTGTTCATATTCAACACAAGCATCAGAACAAACCTCTTATCTCAACCTGACTGCACAGTAACAGTCTCTATGACATCATTAAATATAGTTCCGTTACCTCTGAGGATGCTCTCTGTCCTGTGCTGTAATCAGTCGTTAGCAGACTTCATCAGTCTGCATCTGAACGCCTGGTCCAGGTCGAGGCTGGCTGCTAATGCTAGCATCAGGTGTAGCTTCTCATCTGCCTCCAACATAACAAAGCAGGTGTGGGCGGAGCGTTTTCCGACTCAAAGGTGGCACCAGCAGAAACCACGCAGCCTGATTCTTCTTCTTCAACTTAATGGTGGACGGCAACAAGCGTTTGAGGAGCATTACTGCCACCTACTGTTCTGGAGAGTGGGCTGAGGTTTCCTAATTCCACTAGTTAACACAGCCCTAATCTGTGTTATTTTTTAGATTAAAGAAAGAAAGGTCACAATCTGTGCCACAGAGGCCAAGATGTCCTGACTTTTAGTCACTGGAGCATCTCAATTGCATCTACCAATAGATACTCCCTGTCCATTTCTATTGGTAGCCCACACTGATCACTAGTTGTGTCCTCAGACTTGACAGACTTTTATACTGAATGTGTTTGTAAAATTGGTTGTGTTAACCCTCTAATGGATATGATGCATGGACCTGCATGAACACATGGATGGTGGAAAGTATATTTTAATTGTGTCCCATCTGTCCTCCCTCAAGCTTGAGAAACCAATTGCACGTTAGCCGCCTCAGGTCTAATAATTGATTAGTGTTTGGTGTCCAGAACTTCTGATATGTGGGACTTTGAAGTTAAAGTATCCATCGCTGTCCTGGAATCCTCTCAAAGCGTGAAGCACCTCTATCATACACCCTCCACATGAATCCTGCTCCATGTGACTGCAATTAACAGACTGCTTTTTGTTCTGCTGAATTACAAGAAAAGCTAAATCTCAAGTTTTTTTCAGGATAATGTCACTAATCTCCCATTCTGGGTTTTAAAGATGAATCTCTCAGTGATCACTCAGGTGATCAGGCATTAAGAGGTTATTCCCCAAGTTATAAAGCTTTTAAAACATCCCAGCGCTGTCGTTCTGTGTGCGATCTAAAGGCGGCTGACTTCAAAAGATGTTTCATGCACTTGTGTTGGAGCTGCAAGTCTTTTTCAAGCCATGGGTTAAATCTAAAGATAGTGGTGTTATATCACTGAAATACTTCAGATAGTAACTCGGGGCCAGGTCTTTCTGCAGCCTTGTACCTGTTTTGTGTCTCTTTTTTAAATGAAACTCGTACATGTAGGATCTGCTCAGAATTCAGCTGAGCTTTCATAGCGATATTTGGACATGAACATAGACCCATGGCTCTGCTTGGAAACGGGGTGAGAAAGGAAGAAATCTTCAGACTCTCCTTGTTGGGAGCAGAAGATGAAACTGCGGTTGAATGAGGTTGCTTCTGCCGTTAGAGCGAGAGCGAAAAGGCAAAACGTAGCACGAGGTCACAGTGGAAATGGGACTAAAAATAGCCCAGGTGGCGGCACAGAGTCCCGGCAGAGGCTGCATTAGTATAAAGAGTTTCATACTCCATCCTGTTTGGCTACAAAGGGTTGCCCCCTCAGGATGTGTTTAAACCCTCAACCTTTTTCATATTGAATACCTTACTACACGGTTACATCACAATGGAAGAGGCTGAAAATAGTTTGCAAACAGCCAAATTCATCACGGACAATTGATTTAGAGCACAAAGAGCAACCTGTTGTCATTGCTATGGTTGCATTCAATACAGAGAAATATGGTGTAATAGATGCAGATATCAGTTCTGTCAGCCATGATAATATACTCACCAAAGTCTTTAGAAAGAAATTAGAGATGCATCGATTGCAATTTTCTCAGCCAATTCCAATTTCCCATTTTTTGCTTTCTAAGAGTTATAATTGACCGCATACACACACATGGATTATCGGACAGAGACACCACACACACGCGCGCACGCTGTGGGGATTAACAAGTCTTGAAATAAGGGCCGTGACAGCTCTCGTTCAATCACACTTCATGTCCTAATTAAAAAACACGTTCACCTGTCAAACTTCTGATTCACTGATTGGCTGATCATTTTGTCAAAGTGTGAAGTAATCAGTATGATTGCTGTAAACACTGCGTGACACTCATAATGCTGCATGATGGATGAACTGGAACTTCAGAGGACAATGACAATGGAAGAATTAGAAGGGAAAGAGTGTTCAGAGACCAGAAGACTTCCTGGGCCATCATGATGACTAGCTAATATGCTGATTTATATTCCTTAGAGCCGTGCTCTTGGATCTATGTGCTAATCCGGGTCTGAAGTGCTGCTCATTATTGAAAGGGAGTTCCAACTGGCTCTAGATCAAACCCCAATGCACCGCCAAGTTCTTAAAGGACAACAGCGAAGCAATGTTGGCTGCATATAAAAAAGGGAAAAATCAATTTTGGCCAAGTGCCATATGAAATTTTTCCACAACGTTGTCATAGAAACGGAAAGGAAGCACAAATTCTACAATGGCGCTAAAAGGAGGTGCAGAGGACATGTTATAAAATACAACTTCCAGCATATTTCCAACCGACCCATGAAGCCAATTCTCGCCTCTTCACTTCCTCTGTAGATGTTCACACGTCCTGAACAAGGTCCTCTAGAAAGCAGAGGTCCAACAATGATTAACATAATGGATAAGTTTCAGGGTCTACAGCCTAATGTGGGTTACTGTAGATAATAGAAAATTAGCTTTTTATTCTCTGTCAACGATGTCTATACATTCATGGACATGGACATTAAAGCAGTAGGCATACTGCTTCTACTAGAGATTCTTCTTATTAGTAGTATTACTGTTATGGGATTTTTTAAGAAAGACCCTTTAATAAGGAAGACTGGATTCAAAGTATCAAAGTTTAAGTTAAATTTATTATTCTTGTACAAGAAGGAGTGTTTAACAGTGCAACACACAAAAGAGGCTACAGAGAAAAAGGCTCCCCGAGGAGCTCTAACAGTTGGTTCTTATACATTTTTTAATGAGCTGTCTCAGACACCTCCCCACTGATACAGATAATATCATAACGTCCTCTTTTTTTGGTTCTCTGCTCAGTAATGAGCAGGACATTCCTTATCCAAATGATACTTCCCTAATCTGTCTCTCCTGTCCTTGTACTATTAATTTATAGTTATCTCTCCCTACCAGCCTCAGCAAAACACACAGCAAATAAGGGAAGTGCTCGAGACATGCGAAAGACAAGATACACACACACACTATATATATATATATATATATATATATATATATATATATATATATATATATATAGTTATAGTTATAGTTATAGTTAAAACATCTGAAACCCCAGTATAATCCTAATTTTTATAACAATTACACTTTCAGTTTTCATTTCAAAGCATGATTGTCTAATATATCATTTATACTTGTGAAATATATAGTCAGTTACCTTTACTTTGGTGTAGGCTGTATACAGTTAAGGTTAGTTGTTCTCTTTGTGTGTAAGACATACTTTAAGGACTCACTCTTCAACAATGTACTGTACACCTAAAGTGTTATCAAATAATCATACCATCAAAATCTATAATCCTAGCATTCCTGCTTCCAATACAGAATTTCATGGAATGTATGTGAGCCAAATAACTAATTTAAATTAGAGCAGTTAATCAGCTAATCACTGTGCTGCTAAAACCAGAAAAGGCTACAACAGATGAACATTGTACCACACAGAACTGTAGGCTGCTCAACACAGAGAGCAAAATCCTGTGTAAGACTTGTAGCACTCACTGACTCAGAACGGATAAGAATCCATAAGCACAAGGTTCACAAATTTATTCCACAAAACAGGCCAAGGTCATATCCAAATCAGACAGACAAGGCAGACTTAACAAGCAGGGATCAGAGAGAGAACCAGAGCCAAGGAAGTCAAGCTGCCGTTTAGATGGGTAGGTACAGGAATCAGGTAGTAAGTGCTGGAAAGGTTGGCGTCAAAAAACAATGTGACAAGGAGCTAGAGGAGATGGACCAGGATCAAATTTAGTTAAAAGAATGGACAGTGTATGAGTGATACCCATGATACTAACCCATAGGTTTCTGAACCTGTCTTGCTGGAGGAGGGATAATGGTATGGGGCTGTTTTTCAGGTTGTGGTCTAGGCCCCTTATCTCCAGTGAAGGTCTATGTTAATGCTCCAGCATACCAAGACATTCCAACTTTGTGGCAACAGTTTGGGAAAGGCCCTTTTCTGTTCCTGCATGACTGTGCCCCGGCACTCAAAGCACAGCTCCATGCAGACATGGTTTGATGAGTTTGGTGTGGAAGAACTTGACTGGCCTGCACAGAGCCCTGACCTCAACCCCATCGAGCACCTTTGGGATGAAATGGAATGGAGATTGCGAGCCAGGCCATCTTGTCCAGCATCAGTGACCTCATAAATGCTCTACAGAATGAATGGGCACAAATTCCCACAGAAAGACTTCCAAGAAGAGTGGAAGCTGTTATAGCTGTATTTGAACTTTTGTCCACATAGTATAGTACAATTACTGTATATATACAGTATATGGAGATGTGTTTATGGCCTGTTTGATGGCATGTCTGTCTCATGGCAGCATGAAATGTTCTTGGCAATCTGCCTAATAGATTGCTTTATTTCCTGCAGCTAAGTGTAAACCATGAAGCATGACAATCCCTGCTGGGTCCAGGTGCCAGATGAAAGTGGTACACATTAAACAGGGGACAAGTATTCTGTACGTTAGCATTAGCAAGCTCCCAAGTGTTTAATAAGGCTACATTTCTACCATGAAGGTTTGACCAACAAAGACCATAATGACTGAAACAAATGCCTCATTAAACTCCAGGGAGCTCTCTATTGTTAGTGACTGAACCACCTTTCTTTGACTTTAGGTGGAAAATGTGGTCTAATGGAGACGCTATGACCGTGTGGCCAGAAGTCATCAAGACATGTTCATCTGGACTAAAGTGTTAGACGGTGGATGATGAATATCTCTATGCAGGAACGAACTCCCGTGGCACCCTGTGGTGCGTCCCAATGGAATGAGTCTTACACTGAAAGTACTCCTTTGCTTTCACTGACATATACAGTGTCAATCAACCAACCAACCAACCAACCAATCAATCAATCAAACTTTATTTGTACTAGCTATACAAACAGAATGTAACAAAGTACTTGCTTAAAAAAGTACTCAACAGTTTCTGCTGTAAAAGAGTCAAAATCAAAATCAACGGGTTAAGATATCCTTGTGGTCCATTGTACAGAGTTTTCATTTCCCATAATGCAACCAGTGCCAGCTGATTATTAGGCTCTAAAATTTGTAACCCAAAAAATGCAAGCCCAAGCTGAAATAACCCCTGATCTCTCAATCAGTAGTACAGATACTGAACGCAGTGAAGACTGTTATGTATGCAAACACATTGAAATAGTCAGCTGCTGCATCTCTGAGTGGACACAGTGGGGGAGGTGAGTGTGGCTAACGTGTGGGGTGTATTATTGCTCCTAATCCTCAGAAAGATAACACATTAAGCTTGTTGTTAATCCACGATGAAGGGAAAGAGAGAGAAAGCCCGTCGCTCAGGTCATTTGATGTATGGGCTCGGAGAGCAGCATGTTGGGATCTGTTAACTGTATACCAGAGCCGCTGTGCGCTTTTCAGAAAATGTGGTGGCTTAGCTGTGTTACGGATTTACCGGAGGTCACAAAGTCAGAGGTGGGGTTGTTTCATGCAGCCTATTACTTTAATATATCCTCCATCCAGCCATTAAAGGCACACTGCTTCATTCAGTGAAAGGAAAATGAGAATGTACAGAACACACACACACTGTTCTACACCGTCTGTCATTGACCTCAAATCTGTACTAATCAATATTGTCATCAAAACGATGGATCAGATGACTATGACCTTGTTTTGAAGTGCAAAGTGCTTGGATTCACACAGAACATAGGTGAGAGGGTGTGGTGCCAGACACGTCACTGGTCTCATAACTGTACAGCAGTCAGTCGGTTCTACAGCAGCATCACGTTTAAGTCACATTATAGTTTAGTTCTAAACAGTTATTTTATATGTATTGAAGCAGTGTTGTCATTGTATCAACATCTGCACTGTGTGAAGTCAACCACTCAAATCAAACAAAGAAAGCTATAACTCTGCGTCATGGCAGCAATATTTATATTCAGTGACACTCTGGACTCTGGAGAGCTACATACAATAATAAACAATACATCAAATAAATAAGAACAAATTAATAAGAAAAGTCAAAGCAAAGTCAATCTGACATTCAACTCAGAAATATAAAGAAAAGTACTTTCATAATAATAATAATGATAATAATAACAACAACAATTGGCTGAAATCTTCTGGAGTAAAGTCGTTTTTTGCTCCTTTATATTTTTCTCTCTCGTCTCCTCACTCCTTTATATTTTTCTCTCTCGTCTCCTCGCTCCTTTATATTTTTCTCTCTCGTCTCCTCGCTCCTTTATATTTCTCTCTCTCGTCTCCTCGCTCCTTTATATTTTTCTCTCTCGTCTCCTCGCTCCTTTATATTTTTCTCTCTCTCGTCTCCTCGCTCCTTTATATTTTTCTCTCTCTCGTCTCCTCACTCCTTTATATTTTTCTCTCTCGTCTCCTCACTCCTTTATATTTTTCTCTCTCTCATCTCCTCACTCCTTTGTATTTTTCTCTCTCTCGTCTCCTCACTCCTTTGTATTTTTCTCTCTCTCGTCTCCTCACTCCTTTATATTTCTCTCTCTCGTCTCCTCACTCCTTTATATTTTTCTCTCTCGTCTCCTCACTCCTTTGTATTTTTCTCTCTCTCGTCTCCTCACTCCTTTGTATTTTACTCTCTCTCGTCTCCTCACTCCTTTATATTTTTCTCTCTCGTCTCCTCACTCCTTTATATTTTCTCTCCATCACTGTCACTGGCACTCTCTTGTGTATCTGTGCTCTAAACCAAGCATGTCAATGCATGATGATAACAGCTGGAATTCATGTTGTTGTCTGGACGTTGCTGAGCAGCACAAAATGAACACACATCAGTACCACAAATCTGCAGGAGGAAGCAGATGACGGTGAGAGGTGTGTGTTATTTTGTAGCAGCTTCAGATTTTTCATCATACGTGTTGGACACCATCAGAGCGATGGACAAAGCAAATTTGCAGATTGGGACACTTTTGGAGTGCTCCTTGCACCATTGTTACAATAGAAGTGTGATGAGAAAGGAATCCCTCGTATTGACAAATGTGCAGAGAATTATCAACAAAGTTCTGATGGGTTCTTATATATATTATTTCCTGTTTTATCGCTCTCATATTTGCTTTGTACAGTATGTTGTAATATCTGAATGCTTCTTCACGAATGAAGTTGACTTACTTATTATTATTATATACGGTTTCTGTCATACACTGTGGATACAGCCCTGTAAACCTGACACACTGGACGTTTAACAACACCTCATCTGTTAGTAGAGAATAAATGGCAGCTCCCATGGAGTTTCACCAGCCTGACAGTGTGTGTAACAAGCTGTAAACTCTGCTGCCAACAAATATCGTCCACTTAGTCCTCTTGGACGTGGGAAGTGGTGTGTGTTTAAGGCTGCTGAAAATATAATGAAGCAGTACAAGAAAGTTTTAGTCAATAGAATATGGAGTGAACCACATGACACCTTGTTCAATCAGGCATTCCAAAGCTGAATTATAAATGTCAGTGTGATTCTGAACAAGTTCTCTGATCTCTCTAAAACTTTAGAAGCTGAAATGTCAGATGCTGTGCATAAAGCTTTCTGTGCTGCCCCAAGTGAACGCAGCTTTAGCTACATGTGTAGTTACAGTGTAAGACTGCAGGCTAAAGGACAGTGGAGCATATTGAGGAAACAAACTGGCAGCAGACTTGACCTTGGAGGATACAGTTTTTAAAGACAAGGTCTAGCCGCCACAGAAAAGCTGAGTGCTTTTCTTTAGTCTTTATTTATTCAGGCAAAGTCAACAGAGTGCCGGGTCTTTTTCAGCGACTCCCTGCCTCAGCCTCATTCTGGGAGCTTTGCCAGTGAGCGGTTTCTAATCTTTAAGTCTTGATGAAAAGGTCAAAGGGCCATGGATGCATCAGTGAAATGCACAGAAAGCCATAACAAGTTTTATATTCACTTTAGAGGCTCTTAAAAAAAAAGATTAGTATTATAAATGAAGTATCATTGAATATCATCCCCCACAAGTCTTAAAATAAATGATCATGATATCCAGCAAACATCAAGCCTGTGACTGCTGCTGCCGTAGTTTGATGTCAGAACTGTGGAGATTCAATTAGAAGATTGTATCAAGCTTGCTACATCAAAGGCATGCATTGATTTGGGCTCACTGCCACTGCCACTATTTTTCAAATTAAATGCTCTTACTTTCATATGTGAGCATAGTTAATGATTTTTGTATTGGCAAGAGAAGAGGTTCTGCTCATTAGTTGTCACTGACAGCAGTGACATTTCCTCTGTTTCCTTTTTTTGTAGTGAACGCTTTAAGCAGCGCTCACTGATGGATGGTCAGCAGCACCCAGATACCATCTGGAGATGTCAGCTTAATTTGAGGTGACTGGAGTATAGCTGTAGCCTGCTAGCTTGTCCCAAATGGAGTTCAGCTGGCCTGCAGTGTTAGCCTAGCCTAACTGTGCCGGGCTGCATGGCAGCCCCCCGCTCCAGCAGTGATGAGTAGATTAAGCTGGCAGCGATTCCTCCTGCTTACAGCTTAGATTAGCACAGGCATCAATCTGTTACGCCATCAGACAGCTGTTACCCTGCAAATGACACTTTGTCCCAACTGGAGAGCAGACACAGGAAGGAGAGGGCGTCCAAAACTGGCTGGAAAAGTGCATCCGGTGCTAGTGAAGGTGAATTCCGGTGCTAGTGAAGGTGAATTCTGATATTGATCAACTCAGGTGTCAGTCTTATTTTTGTCCACAGCTAGATTTAACTGTTGACAGTTCTGTCAGTGTTGTACCAGTATGAGGCACAAAATGCGAAGCCAAATGCAGACAGGTGTCTTCAGTGAACACAAGGAAACTTTAATTACTTACAGAAACAGGCAGGTAAACACAAAATAACAAAAGGCGACTGGGGAGTCGAGGCAAAGACAAACTCAAACCCTCAATCAAAGAAATGTCCTGTAGCCCAACAAAGAAAAGTCCAAACAGACTAAATACACAAGTGAAGACAGGACAACAAGAAATGTAATCAGGCTGGAAAAGACAAGAAACAAGAAGCCCTAAACCATGACAATGACAATGGCAATAACAGCAGTTTTAGCCAGTATGGAAATTGTTGCTGAAATGTTCCAACAGTACAATAACATGTGATTTTTGCACAGGTGAAACTTTTGGACCACCATCCTAAACGTTCATATACAACACACAGCAGCTGTTTACAAGGACAGCCAGCAGAGACCAGCATGTGTTGTGCTTTCCATGTGCGTTATACTGGAAAACACCAAGTCATGTTTAAAAGTTGTTCTTACAGTATACAATAGCTCATTTCTCATTCAAAATATAGCTGTGATCAAACTATCTGTAGACTGACCACGAAAAGTTGAAACACAAGACATGAAACTGTGAAGTGATGAAATCGGAATTATGTGAGCACTAAGTGTTGTCTGTCTTGACTGCTGGCTGTAATAGACTGAGGCTGAGTGGACGAGCTGTGAGCTTTTATAAGCCTTGAACAAAGACTTTTTTTGTTTTTCTACTGATATGCCGCGTACAACACAACAGTTTTGATAGCATTTGCCCTGTTTGATGGACTGTGCTCAAATCAAAGTGGCAGAGTTGGAGGGGCAGAAATACATGAGCTTTGTTTGGGAGAACAGCTGAGAGAGAAGGCAGACTTTTTGAGTGACTCGTAAACACTGAAATCAATAACACTAACACACTGCTCTGGGCAAAGAAAACCAAATAAAAAATTAAAAAACAGATTTTTCCTCAGGAAAAACTGCATATAACCAGCGAAACACAACCTGTCCTTAATACTCACTGTCTTCTCGAAAAAGAGGCATTTCATTTATTTTTTCAGGTATTCAAAGAAGAAATCATCCCCATTCTTCACTCTTACAGTTTGCTACACTGATGGTGTTTGTGCTTTGGATCTATGATAGATTACCTCCTGAAATAACTTCAGTCCTGCAAAAAACCTGATTCTCAACTCTCGTGAAGATGCCAGCGTGTTGGTAATCAACATGTGACGCTGAGATGTGGTGATGACAAACCTTAACACAAAGCAACATGTTGGGCCAATCATATTTCTGTTTTATTGTCCATGCGTGTGTGCATGTGATGCATAAGGACAATGCATATATCTACTCCAGATTAAAAGATGAAAGAACTTGACAGTTATGGGCTTCCACTGTTGTATACAGTCATCTAGATTTCCCATATTGGCGTATATATAGGCATATATACAACATACAAGTTAATCAGCCATATGCAAATCAGATCACATCTGATCTCTTCATGTCATTTGTAACCGCTGCACTAGTTTGCAGAAATAGCTATGAGGTGGCTGTGGTCTAGGAGGTACAGCGGGTCGTCCACTAATCAGATGACCGATGGCATGATCGATCGTGGACATTGTCAACAGAGGGAACATTCCACTGTTCAGTAAAACACTGAAAGTAAGATACTGAGGCCCAGATTACTCCTGAAGGCTGCGCTGCACTGTCAGTGCGTGAATGTGCTCCCAAAAACTGATGAGCAGTTGGTGCCTTGCATACACTTGCATCAATGTGTGAATGTGTGTAAATGAGATATGAGGTGCGAAAGCACCTTAAGTTGTCTTAAAAGAGACACAGTCCATTTACCATGGAGTGCACTCACTCAAACATGAAGTGGCTAACTGTACATCTGATGTTAGCAGTTGTACCATTTTCTTTCATATTAACATTAACATAAGCAGGAACATTTAGGATCATGCCTCCCTCAGTTTGCAGGCCCAGTAACTCTGAGAGGTTTCAGACAGGTAGAAAAAACCACTGCAGCACAGATGGAAGTGACTTTGAGAGGAAGCTGCTCCAAACAGAGACTTCCAGAACAGACAGACTTGGGAAGGACAGGCCTATTCATAATCATGAAAATAACATGATACAGCACAACAAATGAAATAAGACTCCAATCACAGTCATTGATACAATCAGCTTCTAATACTGACATCAAATATCCAGACTTTAACTCAGTGCAGGCTGAGATTAGCTTGGTAATCCAACTAACTTCATCCTGGTGTTTGGCCAGCAGCGCTGTGTCCTCGCCTCTTCCTCTGTGGTGAATTCATTCTCAGGGACATTTCCATCCATGACATGTACCCTGGTCCTCCATTGCCCGGAGCCTCTGTGGAGATTAGATTTTCTCATTGCCAAATGATTTAATAATATTTTAGTAATCAAATTCACCTAACTTCACCCAACCTCTGGTCATGTCATCATGTTAAGTACATGTACATGTACACTAGTGTGAGGGGTTCAATTCCAGCATGGCACATACTGTGTGGGGGTTACAGAGTCAAACATGTCCTGAGGTCTCAGTAGGCATAGTGTTAAGTCATAGATTGTTGTGAAGACACTGACTTCTCTCTTGGAGATACAGAGTAGCTGCATCTTTCATTTCTTGGTTATTATTGTCCTGTCCATATATAGAACCTGCTCTAGTACAGTACCATTCTAGTAGAAAGAATACACATTTTCCTGGCTCTAGCTGGCAGGACTCGTTTACTTCCTTTGTATATGAAGTGAATCTATGTTTCTGTGTATGACTTGAATGACTTGAGTGTCATTTCTAGGGTCATTTCAGCTAACGTGATACTGTGCATAGACACAAGTATGTTATAGTTTATCATTATATTGTAGCTCATATTATTATTTGTGATGGTATTCTGCTTTTATTCCTTATATATATATATAAAAAAAACCTTGTCCAGACAATGTGCAGCGAGTAAAAAATTCAGTCTTTTGTGAATGAAGTTATCTCTCCTCTTGAGCTGAATCTTTGACCGGAGTCGAGTCCTGCTCTCCATTTCAATAAGAAACCTGCCTCTTCATATCCTGTATGATTCTAATATTATCATGTCGCTGATGCTCTGTGAAGAGGTAAGCCTGTGTTGAACTCCCAGACATGTCAGCCTGTTCTGTCTGTGCTGTTATTACAGGATCTCACCTTCATTTGTATGGACAATGTTTTATGAGCTAAGCTCTGTACATTGCACAGCTCTCAGTGAGTACAGAGCCTCATTATGCCTCCATTAAATTAGTATAAGATATGTGAGACAGCTGACAGGTCTGCATTAAGAAAATATAACATGCAAGACAGCTTTCCTGTAATAGTTTGCATTGTCTCATATAGTGTTCTACAGAACATAGAGACCATAGAGTGTATACTGGAGCTTGTGGGAAACACGTTTGGACAGGACATCAATCCGTGAAACCACACACTAGTGTGTGTGTGTGTGTGTGTTTGGCTACTGTAGAAGCATGGCAGTTCATCCATTGATGTACATGTCAGTAACGTTACCCACAGGTTTCTGAAGAGCCGTTAGGCAGGCTGAATGAAGCGTGGATGCTTAAACGGGCCATCTGTAATGGCACCCACCAATCATAACTTTAAGCCTTAATATGATTTGAACAGCTCAGCTCAGTCTACACTAACAAAATTATAACAGATATTAATAGTAATATGTTCCATTCATGCCATATTCTGTAAATCGGACACACTGGACCTTTCACACCATCGTGCAGTAACGTGCAGAACTTGATTCTGTGTGGTTAGGTAGTTTTCAGGGTGCTTGCTGTGTAGCAGTGCTTCTGAACACTGATCACCTGCACACTGAAAAAGCTTTAGCTGAAGCACTTGTTGCTCTTCTGCATTACAACCAATACCAACAACACTGACAATTCAAGCCTTGTGTGGCAAGAAGTGCAACACACTTGATACCATTGTTCCAGTAAGTATAGAATAATCCCAAACACAGAGATCCCTCCACAGCCCCTCATTTGGAGAGCTTTGGTGACTCTAATCTAGCATTTAGCGTCTCTGCTAATCTCTTTGGATTACAGACTGTATAGATAAGTGATGCAAAGTGGTTGAAATCGGCTGTACATCTTCCCTCCACTTTAGCTCTGTCTATGCAGTGTGTGCATGCTGACTGGTAATATGTGAGAGGGTCACATGTAATGCTGTTATCCTTATGCAGAGGTCAGAGGTCACCACAGATATGATAAAGAATCCAGTTAAAGTAAAGCTGAATGAAATGCAAAGAACACTGACACCTCTTATGGGTCCAGATCTTGAACTGTGAAGGCATGAGGTGGTTAAATCAACATCAACTGAACGTGTACGATCACAACCACGCAGCAAAGCTACCCCAGGAGCACTTGCAGCACAGACACAAATATTTATGAACAAAAAGCTGAAAGCAGTTGCTTTTAATAATACGACTTTAAAATAACCCATGAACAGACTTTGCTCCCATGGGTCACCTGTTCCGCTTCTTTGTCTTGCACTTATGTAATACGTGGTGTTTTCTCATTCATAAACTGGTTAAGTAATTCAGCTGCTAATTCCACCAAAGTTAAATCACTCAGCATGTGGGCCAAAATTTCACCCCGACTTCACATGAGCTAATGCTTCTTTATTTATTTATTTTTATTTAATCCCATTTTAGATTCCCAAAACTCACATTTGACATGGGAGTAATTCACCTCACTTAATCTCTTTGAAACATAATAGAAAAAGAGGAAATAAGTGAAAAATAAAGAATAAAATGAACATGGTTTACATTCAGGCAAACGTGTTCAAAATGTTCAGCCAGTGCAGTGAGAAAGGCGTAAAGTGGGTTGAGGAGGACGGGCTTAATTTAAAATGAGTGTATGATTGTTAACCATGGATGTGATTTATTTTTTTTGTTGTTTTTTGGTCTACCTGCCACTCTTCATCTGGTCATCATCTGAGGAGCATGAATGTGAAAACTCCAAAGCATTATTCCTCTTTAGTTTGACAATTCTTTGCATAAATAGAATTGCTGATGGTTGTACAACAGGAAGGGTCAGAGAGTTAACAAGAACAAAAGGATTCGCCCTCAGTGACCATGAATTTCATCAGTAAATGTCAGACTTGCTGTAGTATCATGCACCAAACTGTTGGTTCACAGACCAACAAATTCACATCCTGATAGAAACATTCAGGATGTTCCCCTCTATACACATCTACGATGTGTCAGTATCAGTGGATTTGGATATTAGCAGAGACTTTGCCTTGCTTCAGCTTAATCAACATAAAAACTTTCCAACATGAGGAGATAAAGGAGAGCATGAACCCCAAATTCAAACCTGGGATGAGTGATGCTGGATTCAGACAGTGGAGGAACAAGGATGTAACAACAATATGAACACTGTCATTTCTTTGTTAATTCAAAGTTTTGGACAACCACAGAGGGAATTTGAACCGGAAAACAAAGAGTTCTTTAGATACTTACAAATCAGAGATTACTATGAACAAAAGATACAACCAGAACTATCTCCAAGCATGTAAACAGGAGAGGCAGCAGAGAGGGAATCATTTATTCATTAAAGCAAAATGTGGAAGAGAACGGAAATATCACTGGAGGATTGGTGTTCAGTGTGGAGCACATTCATCCACAAGCTCAAACATGTAGAGAGAATATGTTTGGAAGTTTCTGATCTGTTTCTTCATTATAACCCAAATTCAAAGTAAACGATCCCAGACTGAACAGCAGTGCTGGAGACAGTGCTGCACATGGACGCCAATCACTTCCACAGTGCTTCATTTGGACCTATTCAAATCATTTGGTGGAAATATGTTTAGCTCTAAGAAAGATTGTGGGATATGAAATCAGTGATGATATCAAGGTCAAGGCAGCAGATAGACAAAGATACATTCATGTTACATTAATCGTATCTATACTGTTAGAAAAACAACACAATTAGCTGATAATAAACCTGATCAGCCACTGTCAGTAATAAATACACAACCATTAATCAAACCAATGACTAGCTGTAGTCACCATCAGACAACCTAATTATACAGTTACCTAGTGTTTCTTTTGTGTTGACAATACATTAAAAAATAAGAACTAAACTACAGTTCCCTGCACTCTCTGTAACTAATAACACTTAACTCCCTTTAAGAAATATGATATTTCATATAATTCACTTATTTTGTATTTCAACTAATATTTTAGTGAGACAACAGTAGGAATGAGGAACAGTGTCAAAAATGACGATCGATCGCCATTTATGTGTTGCATAGCAACAGTGCAGTCCCAGACCAGTTGCAGAACAATTTGTGATGTTCAAACCAAATAAATGAAACAAACCCAAATAAACAAATTATACACTGTTATCATTTATTGAACGGTTCTTGTAGAACTCTTCCTCTCTGTGCACAGCTGTGATTATCTTTGACCGAATCACAGCAGTGCAGATAATCAGTACAACAGCACAACAACAAGTTTTTACTCAACAACTCTAGAATTCACTGAGCTCACACTCAGCAGAGGGAGGCTGTCAGGGTAGGATTCAGATAATTCTCTCCTAAATCAGCTGGGCAGTGCTGCCTGCTCTTATGTAACAGCGTACCTTGACATCCATTTGTTGATGATGATGTATTTGTTTGACAGGCCCTGCCATCCCTGTTGGAGTGGACGTTCAGGTGGAGAGCTTGGACAGCATCTCTGAGGTTGATATGGTAAGAACACATGTATTTATCATGTATGTATGTATTAATGTACAACTGTCAGAAATCACACACAATAAACAAAGTCAATATTGCGTATCTACACGTGTGGCGTTACAAATAATATGTCAGAGACGAAAATGAGATGGGACTTTGAAATTGAAAATAAAAAAAGAAATAGTGTAGTGCTGGTGGTGGAAGCAGGAAAGAGAATTTGATTATTACATTTATAAAGATCCGGCAGTGCAAACAGAGTGATGAAATCTTTGTGTGTAACTACAGTGATGTGTGTGTTGGCTATGAATGCTGGCAGAACTCAATACTCGCGTGAAGCTGCTGACGCTGCTCTGATAATGTGCTATTTTTCCTAGTCGTGCTGTGCAGACATTATGTTAAACTGAGACAGGAATAGCCAGCAGGAAACTGCCTGAGGACGTCTGTGTGCAGGTTAATCAAAAGGTTCTCCTTTCTTGATTTTTGAGTTGACTCTTATGGAAATCATAGGATTGTGTTGTGAGGGAGGCCCTGATCCACTGTTTATGGTGGAAAGAGATGTAGACATTGTGAGTGCATCTCATCACATAATCACCATCATCAAACAGATTGAGGTTATTTTATGGGGGGGGGGGGCAGTTCACCAAAGTGTTTGTTGAAAACAACTCATCAGCTTCTGTTTTTGAGATGAGCTGTTGGTAGGGTTGGAAAAGATTTGGATTCGAGTGAGGGAATTACTGCTGGGATCCAGAGGTTTAGAAGACCTTCACAAAAAGACCCCAGAGGCATGATTTAACAGTGGATTTCATGTCTTTAAAAGTTCAGAATTTAAGGAGTTCCAGTAATACTCCTTAGATTCAGGAAGGAGAGTGCTTCATAGTGTTGAACAGGATTTGGTCAGGGCCAATAATGAGAATTTGTGTTTGTGTGTGGCTGAAAATTATAAGTCAGTGTAAAACAGTTGATCAATGATAATACACTATATATAGACAGTCATCTATACAGTCCAATACACTTTCTTCCAATACAGTGAAGGGTAAAGTGATCTGGAGAGCATTTCCTACCCTGTGTACAGTTGAACAGGTTGACTAAAGCTAGCACAACAAGTAATCTTTCAACTGAGTTTCTTTTATGTACCACACTTTTCATATAGAGCAGGTCGAGACCGTACTCTTTAAAATACTACTTACAGAGACCAACAGTTCCATCATGAGCAAGCACTTGGCGACGGTGGTGAAGAAAAACTTCCTTTAAGAGAAGGAAGAAAAAACAAAGCGGATGATAAGACTAAACAAAACCCAGGCTAGAATCACTAATCAAAGGGAAAATAAATCAATAAAAAATAAATCAATAGCAAATCTCAAAGTTCAGGAAAACTGAACTCAGATGTAGAACAGGGCTTTTCAATGCCGTCCTCAGGGAACACTGCCCTGCATGTTTTAGAGAGTTCCTGCTCCAACACACCTGATTCAAATGAGTGGCTCATTATCAGGCCACTGCAGAGCTTGATGACGAGCTGTTCATTTGAATCAGGTGTGTTGGAGCAGGAAACATCTAAAACATGCAGGGCAGTTCCCAGAGGACCAGGATTGAAAAACACTGATAACACTGAAACAAGAAATCATTCTCAGAGGCAAAGAATACTGACTTATGACGTGATAAAAGCCAGGACAAAACTGTGATGAGTGGCTGAGCTGCACGGCATGAATGAGACACTCACACAAGACAAAGAGAGAGATGCAGACTATAAGACACATGGAGGTAATGGGGAACATGTTGACACAATCAGGAATCCGGGAAGACACTCGGACTGGTGACACATGAGGAAGGGCAAGTGACCTGAAACCAGAGGAGAGTTAATTTTCAAAATAAAACAAGTAGTAAATTTTCAAAATAAGACAAAAACCCAGCACAAGACAAAACCTCTCTGCAAATGACTCAGAACAAATTGTCAGCAGTGACAGACTATGAAATGACACATTTCAGTCCTGCACTTAAACACACACTTGCTCAGTCCATGTTTCATACAAACAAAATGTAACAAAGTGCTTCACAAAATAAAACAACCATCCCCAACATACCTCTGCACCAAACAAAGACACATGCTGAGGGAGCGCTGTCTCATACCAGAGGCAGGTTCTAAGTAAATAAACAATGATTAAGTAAAGGTTTAAATACACTCAGGTGTTTTGCTGCTACAGTCTGATATAACCTGTGGCTTTGTGGTGGCTCGTGTTAGCGAATCCTAAACTTCTTGTGAAGCTACATTTTAGCAGAGCACAGATAAACATTTCAGTGCTTTACCATAAAGGTAAAGAAATAAGTAAGACCATTCCGCTCACTGTCAGTCCAGTTGCCTAGTGATGATTTCTTTAAGAAAGGTAAAATAAGACTTTATTGATCCCTGAGGGGAAAGTTAAAGCATCTCAGCCACAAACGCTTTGAAAAGAAACACAGCTGTGATTTGTGTTGGATCTGTATTGTTCAGTAGGGAATCTCGAGTCCACTGCATCATACCCTCTTCCTTCACTTTCACCAGGACTTCACCATGACTCTGTACCTGCGGCACTACTGGAAGGATGAGCGCCTGTCCTTCACCAGCAGCACCAATAAGAGCATGACTTTTGATGGCCGCCTGGTGAAGAAGATCTGGGTCCCTGATGTCTTCTTTGTGCATTCTAAGAGGTCCTTCATCCACGACACCACCACTGACAACATCATGCTGCGTGTCTTTCCTGATGGACACGTCCTCTACAGCCTGAGGTCTGTAGAGTCTCTGCATCTGACTTATTGACCTAATGTTTTGTTGATCTGCCTCACAGGATCCTGTTGTCTAAGCTAAGCTAAAATAGAGCTAATATGAATATAATATACCTTTCAACAAAAAGAATCTTGTCCTTGGGTGTTTAAACTTGACAGGCTGGACTTAGAACTTAGAACTAAATATTTGACTTGACGTTCAGAAAGAATGATCACACAACTGAAGCAGGCTTTAAGAATCCACTGATGATTTTCACACCTTAAAACCAACGAATGTGTGCAACCTGAGGAACCTTTACAGTAAACATGCTATTTACAGATGCATAGAACACAAGCTTCTTGATAAGTAAGCCCATCAAACTACCTTTGCACTGACAGCCCATTGGTTGATTCCTCACACCGAGAAAGTAACAAAACCATTATCTGGTCTTTCATCCTGAAATATTCTACCGACTTTTATAAATTTATCCAATTTTGAAATGAAAATTGCTGCTGATTGTCTGACGGTGTCATCATCTGGCCCTGTAATCCTCTTCTTTCTTCTACTTCTTTTTCCCACATTGTCCTGTTCCCTTCTCCAATCTGCTGTCTGAAAGAAAAGTGTGAGTCAGGATGTGAGAAAGACTTTCATCTGCACACAATCTTAGCAATTTTTTTTCCTAATGATCTCTCGTTTGATGAAGTCACATTTTGAGCCCCTCTTGAATTAAACAAACTGAGGCTCATTCTGTTTTTCTGGACGAGGAAATCATTTCACCTCTAAACTGTTAATTCTCCTGATCCAAAAGAGGCTGCTGTTACTGTGTGCTCGTTAAAGAGAGCTGTCAGGCTGAAATATGACGCACGAAATAGGAAAAATGTCTACAAATAATTCATGATTCTCAGTATTGTGCATTTGGAGATGTGGAGTTAAGCTAACAGAGCTTGAAACAGACTTCTCTCTGCTCCTTATTGTGCCTCCTGCTGCTTCACAAAAAGTAAGAACCGTCCGACAGGATGAAGAATGAAGGAGTAATTAAACTCCTGCAGAACGTGCACGAGTAAATAAGTAGAAGAGTTCTGGCTGCAGACTGAAGAGCAGCAGAACATATATATATGTGTGTGTGTGTGTGTGTGTGTGTGTGTGTGCAATAAGGTTGTTAGAATACGCTAGAGAAAGAAACAGCAGAATCAAAGAGGACAGGATGAATACAACATGAAGTCAAGCTGGTGCGTAACACACAAAGACCAGGGATGGAGAAAAATAAGATACATGAGTAAAAGAAAAACCCTGTGTGTGTGTGTGTGTGTTTCTGTGTCCTGTGGGTAATTTGGGGGATATAAAGAGAAAGAGATTAATCAACTGTATCGAGCCTAATTTATAAACCTGTTTGCATGTGAACCCATGCTATAATCTTTGGTTCCCTGTGTTGAAAGGCCAGGTGGGCGACAGTCAAAACCCTTGTTTCAGTTCGGTGCATTCCCTTTGGGTCGTAGATCGTAGAGAACACCTACATTTGTCATGCAGCACCAGTCCATCCAGCACATAACACACTCTTCAATAAATAGATGAAAAAAATGAGAGACTTTAAGATTATTTAGGATTATTTGAACCGTGCCTGGATTAAGATGCCGGGAAGCTGCAGGACAAGAATAGGATGCACATCTTATTTCCTCCACTCGTAGTTGCCATGCTGCTGCTCAGTGTTGTTCACTGTGTTTGTTTAAATACAAATCAAATATATTCAACACGTGAACACAAAAGTAAAATTATGAAAGCCTAGAATTTGACATTTTGACACAGAGTCAGACAACAACTTAACTGAAGTCAACGACTATTGTCTTTTCAAGTGTAGTGTAGCAGTTTCTGCAGTTAGGCACACTCTCCATCTGTTGGCGTAAATGTCACTCTCACTTGAGGGTACATCCTACTCATTCCTCCATCTCAGACAAACATTTGCAAAAACATTTCTGCAGAAGGAGGAAGAATACCTGTATATGTTACCTGATTCTCACCTCTTGTCTAGACATTCAAAAGGTCACAGCATCATCAAGTCACCTTTCTGCTTTCCAATTATATTGTCTAGACATTCAAATGCTAAAGCATAAAAAAGAGTAGATACATTGAAACACATTGGAAATCACAGCTGTACCCTGTAACATTGTCATATGATGATGATGATAAAACAGAGAATGTATTATATACTGCTGTGAACTAGCTGATGTCCGTCCGACATCATGTTGTCATCAATGATTGTGAGCACGTCAGAGCTAAACCAAACTGTGATGGTAGCTTGACTGAGAATATAGCTCTAATAAAATAAGGTTATCCTTTAAAGCATTACTTCAGGCTCTGGTTAGCACTGTCGCTTCACAGCAAGAAGGTTCCTGCTTTGACCCTCAGCTGCGTCTTTCTGTGTGGAATTGGTGACTCTAAATTGTGTGTATGTGTGAATGTGAGCATGAGTGGTTGTTTGTCTCTGTGTGCCCTGTGATGAACTGGCGACTTGTCCAGCCCCACCGTGACCCTGACGAGGATGAGCGGTTACAGATAATGCATGGATGACTTTGATCCACGGTCTGATTGGTGTGGGTCACACGTGTGTGTGTTCTGGTCATTTTGAGACTAAATGGACAATCTTTAAAGAAAATAATAGATGGTGCTGGGAGTCTTTTCCAGTGTGTCTGAATTTACATATACTGTATGTGCCACACACTGACTGTTGTGTGTGTCTCACTGTGTGTTGTCTCTGTTGTTGGACAGAGTGACAGTGACAGCAGCCTGTAACATGGACTTCAGCCGCTTCCCTCTGGACTCTCAGACCTGCTCACTGGAGCTGGAGAGCTGTGAGTACATATTTCATTCAGGCACCACACTGCTGGATATATGGAACATTTCATTCATTTAAAGGAATATAAGTCTATGTTCCACCTTAAGACATATCAAGACCATATAATCCGCTATTCTAGAAGATATACAGTGATTGGCTGTTCAGAAACCAGAGGAATTTTTACATGAAATTATTATTTCTTGACATTTGGGAAATGTGGAAAAAGGACACACAAAACGAGTGACGTGCAGAGACGAGGTGAGCTTCAACACACGCCAAGCAGAGCTAAGTGCAGCATATTATCACCACATGTAGCAGAGGGAAGGCCACATGCGGGCAAACAGACGGGGGAAGCCAGACTGTCCACAAATGATCTTTAGAAAAAAGTCAAAGTTGTGAGTGAGTGAATCCTGCTAAAACGCTGACAAAAATAGCAAATGAATTAAAAGCTGCAGGCTGCAGCACTCACTCAATTAACATCCACACTGAGCGAAGGCAGCGCCACGCTGGAACACACACACGAGAAAGCGGAGAAGGTCAGAGCAGTCAGTGCTTAACTAAAAATATGTTTAACTACTGTTTTAAAAAAATGCAGATACATCCCAGTCATACTCAGGAAATGTTCTGACACACTGACTTGGCTGTATTAACCTTTGAAAGCACAGCAGCGCACCATGTGATCACCATTCTGACCTCATTATGACACACTTGTTATCATCAGCGACGCGTCACACGAGGACTGCATGCAGGATGATTTTTTTTTTTTGCGTATTTGCCACACTTTAATACACACAGATTCATGAGGTGAACAAGTATTTCCCAGTAACTCATCATTATCAGCACTATACAGTCACTGAGTCAGTTCAGGAGTCACTCTTTAAAATGGATCTGTATCACAGCAGCCACTTTAACGTGAAATATCAGGGCAAACACACACAGGTCAAACAGCGTCAGGGTGCTGCTGTGGTGCAAGTCTCTGCTGCAATAACTGGAATGGAACCTTAGTCACGATCACCGGAGACACCTGAGGTGACCCCACTATTCATGTCAGCATGGCTGCTGTAGAACAGGTCTATTCATCTCATACAGCCTGGTACAAAAAACACTTTTGGTCTCTGTAGCTAATTTCCCCGTTCATGACAACTGTACTGAGGGTGAATTTACATACAACTCACCTGTTCACATTATATTAAGGCTTCTGCCAGGTGTCACCAACGGAGATTTTGAGCTTCATTCATTCTTTATATATGACGCTGGAGAGAGCAGTGCAGCAATAAGCCAGCATGTACAATAAGAATAAGTGCTGTTAAACAGATTGCCTCTCTTGGTTCATGGCATATGATTGGTCACACCTGGTTTATTGCTCTAGTGCTGTGCCTTCAAAGCCGTGGGTTCCCCATCACTGACTCTGAAGTGCTCTTCTTACTAACCAGCTAAAGTGTTTTCAAGTCAAATCCCTGAGCTGTCAGAGGGATAAGAGGACAGGGAATACCTGCAAAGAGACACGAGGGACTCCACGTTCTGTCTGTTTTAATTCTCTCTTTATCACACATCAGAGATATTTCAAGGAAAGCCAGCGCACTCAGCAGCGTCCCCACACATTTCTAATTAAACATAAACCCTGTGACTGTGTGCGGCTTCAAAACATCAGCAGCCAGCTCTGAAGACCTTTGGAACTTTGAGGATGCTATCAGGCACTATTCAAAAATGACAGAGCAAAGATAAAAGTCGCTCCCAGCTCCTAAACTGCTCAGCAGGGGCTGACTTGCAGAAAGCAAGTGCAACACGTTCATTAGAGAGCTCGTTTGTGTGATTAATCACAGCACCGACCTCAGTTCATATCATTCCACTGCACCAGCATACACTGTGGACACATGGATCTGCTGTGTGTGGCTGGAGCTTAAACATCTGCATCAACAGACAACAAGCACATCAACCTGCCACTGAATCATTCCAAGTCTTTACTCGCTCATCCGTCTGTCGGATAACAATATCAATTAGACATCCACACAAAACCATGGAGACAAAATGATAAGGCTGTGCTAAATATCTTTGAAACGGTCAGGCTGCTGTTTTTCTACATGCCTATTATTGTCAACAAATTCCTCAGAAACACCAAAACCAACAATTTGTTTGTCCGTCTCTTAATACTTTATCTCAGCAACAAGCCTGCTGGTTCTTAATGACTTTTTTTTTCTCAAGCAGAACAGGTCAGAATTTCAACTTCTCTCGCCGCAGCATGTGCTGCGTTTTCTTCTCCCGCTTCACGGTGCACGTAGTTTACTCGTGCCTCGGGCGGCTGCTTGCTTGTTTTCCATCATCGTGTCGACATCGTCAGCATCAACCTGTGTTCACACATGAATAAATAACAACAGTTTCAGCTGTGAGCAGGGGAAAACGGAAGAAAAGAAAGAAACGTCTGCTTATCATTTTCATGAAAGTTTTAATATCAGTTTTGCCCCAAGGTTAGAGTCTTCACCCAGCATTACTTCTGAAGTGTGATGATAATTAGTTTAGAGATGAGAGATGGTGGGAGAGCTGATTGGATCTGATTGGACTGTGTGATGTTGCAGATGCCTACACAGATGAAGACCTGATGCTGTATTGGAAGAGTGGTGATGAGTCCCTCAGCACTGATGATCGCATCTCCTTATCACAGTTCCTCATCCAGAAGTTCCACACCACGTCTCGCTTGGCCTTCTACAGCAGCACGGGTACACACACACACACACACACAAATGATTACTGCAGTCATGTTTGATAAGAGCATACAAAACCTCCACAACAAGCTGGAGCACTCGGGCAGCACAGAAGGGTCAAAGTCGTCCTTTGGAGTGTGCATAGTGTATGGCAAAACTTTCTATGACTCTGTGCTGATTGTTCTATGCAGTCATCTGTTGAGGAGGAGGGAGCACAGACAGAGACAGAATAAGACTGATCAAAGTGGTCAAGAGGTCCAGCTCTGTCCTGGACTGCTCTCTAGACTCCACAGAGGAAGTGGGGAGAGGAGGAAGGACTGTGGAGGCCTTAAACAGCTCCTTCACAAGCAGCTCCTGCTGCTCCCATCATGTAAGAAGGAGAGCTGCCACACCTCCTTCATTCCAGCAGCTGACACACTCTTCAGCACCAGCATGACTTCATGTGTCAGTGTAGCACTGTTATATTATAACTTCAGATACATGCCCGTATTTAGATCTCACTGAAATTATACTACACCGTGCAATGACTTTCTTCCTGGGTTAAATATATTTATTATGTTGTGCAAATACTTTTAACTTCACTTTTAATTTATGACTATTATATTATCAACCTTGTATAATGTGAACTGCTGTAACAAGTCAATTTCCCCAAAAGTCTAGTTCACCTTATCTTATCTTATCTAAATAAATTGCTTAAATTAAAAGAAGGCAGCATACACTGTAAAAACTGCCCAATCACGACAGTACAAGACTGTGAAATATGCTATGAAGTATGACTGCGTTTGCCTGTGTTGTCATATTTCAAAAGCTTTATTTATACACCGTTCAGGGAACCTCTACGAAATGAAGCAGTATTTTATATCAGAGACTGTTGTATAGTAAAACAGTGTAATATTTAAAGGCATATTTTATAGTCTGATCTTATTGTTGTGGTTTGACATTTTTTTCACAGTAAAAATCCAGAGACATTTTAAAATATGGAATCAAACACCAGTCACCAATATCCATATACCGTAATAATAGAAGAGGTTATGCTGCATTTACTACAATTCTAGCAACCGTGTCATTTTTTTTCTTATTTTTTAAATATTACTTGTTTGGCCTTTTTGCTTTATTGCAGAGACAGCTGAAGAAGAGTGACAGGAAATGTGGATAGAGAGATGGGGAATGACATGCAGGAAAGAGCTGCACAGATCAGAATACGAACCTGGGCCTCCGCAGCCAGACTTCGCATACGGGGCGGCTGCTCTGTTGACTAAGCTAAACGACGCCCCCAGTGTTTTTAAAGTTAACACCAGTTTCTTTTTTACAGTGTAGTGAGGAGGACATTATGTAGATTCATTTCCTGGAGGCTTAGCCTAACTGTAACCACTACCTGCCTAACCCTAACCTTAACCATAGATCCAGATATCACGTTTCTCTGAAGTGGGGCCACGCTGTCTTGAATGAACTGGTCTGTAGTCTGAAATGTGTTCCTGGAGGTAGCCATACACACACAGGAATAACTAAGGCAACAGCAGCTCTGATCTGTTTGCTTTAAATCATTTATAGACAAAGCTTGTTAGACATTGTTCTTGTGCACAGCATCATGAACGCTGATTATTTCTGGCCCACAGTTCCTGAACATAAATATAGACTACGCGACCTTACCTCGAGCTCCACTTTCAGGACAAACCTTATATTTTTAGCCTCACTGCCATCAAGACTGGAAGGCAGCTTTTCTTTTACACTTCAGGGACCTATTTTTTTATCATGGAGTACACACTAATGCTGAATATGTGACATATTTTATCTAAATTTTGTACAGTATTTAATGCAAATTTCGTACAGTATTTAATGCAATGGTACAAAACAGCTGCTGAAGTGTTTTGTACCATTGCTTGAACACAACAACTGCAGGAAGTCATACAAGTGTTGTGGCTGAATCTTTGTGAAAGCAGTTTGCACATCGTTCAGTGTTTTGCGTTGCACAGTCTGAGCAGGTGTCTGCTGTCTTGCTGTGTTCACAGGCTGGTACAATCGTCTCTACATCAACTTCACATTGCGGCGCCACATCTTCTTCTTCCTGCTGCAGACATACTTTCCCGCCACACTCATGGTGATGCTGTCATGGGTATCGTTCTGGATCGACCGTCGGGCCGTGCCGGCCAGAGTCTCCCTGGGTAAGAAAAAAACAGTGTTCTTTGAAGAGGCTGTGCGTGCCTGAGGAAAATCTGTGTGTGTGTGTGGGAAATGATGAAAGCTGGCTGTGACATGGCTCCTCCAATTGGGAACACACACATACACATGTGTGAACACACAAAGCGCACACTCTCACTTTTCTTCTGAATCATTTTCAGTATTGGAGCTGCTGCTGTCTTTGTCACACACACAGTTTTCCCCCTCGCTGAGACGCTTTCATGGCTCATCTCGTCGCTCTTATTAAATTCAGCTGTTAGGAGGGGATGTTTTTACAAGTCCCTTCCATCTTAACTGCAGTTTGTTTTCTTATTCTCTTCTCTGTTGTGCATTTTATCCTCTGTATAAATATATTCATAAACTGCGAATATAAAATTTATGAAAATATATTCAATAACTTATAGCAGCGCTGTGGATTTGAAAGCGTGCTCCTCCTAAACACTCCAAATGAACTGCTGGTTTATGCATGTTGAAAACTTAAAGGAGAGCAGCACTGCGATCATTCAGTGTATTTACACAGAGACTGATCGCTGCCGTAGAGAGAGGAGGTTAGAGGACGCTGATTTTTGATTTTATTGATTTTATTTGTTCTTTTTGCCACATGCACACAAGTGGGTTCTCACAACTTTATGTATACTGCAGAAGTGAAGAGAGTCATCGTTGTATTGAAAATGATTTCAAATAAATAAAACTGAAGCTGGCACAAAGTGACCTCTGTCAGTTAAAGGTCCGGTGTGTCAGATTTAGAGGGCTCTGTTTACAAAATATAATATTCATAACTCTGCTTTTGTTAGTGTTATGTCTGAGCTGGTGAGGGAAAATAAATTAGCATAAACCAGCTGTACTTGGTAAAATCTGGATTCATTATATGACAAAAAGCGGTGAGGTAAGCTGCACCTCCAATCAGGATCCTCCAGGAAGTGACAGCCACGCCTCCTCAGCTGGAACCAATCAGAGTCAGGCAACCACACACCTAGGTTTGCATACACCATAACACTTTACACAAAGCAGGTCGGCTGCAGCTGTAACAATACACAATCACCTGAAAATGAGAATAATCATGTTTTTGTTACTTTAGAGTGAGACCACAGGTCCTGTTCCATGGGGTCGGCCATGTCAAACTGCCATGTACAGTCGCCTAGAACACACCTAAACATGGAGGTTCACCTTTTTTACACCTTCTGAAGTGGGGCGGTCTTAATCCATCCAATCCGTTCTCATGATGGTAGAGGTTTTGTCTGTTTTATGATTTATGCTCTACAAATGCTTTGTTCAGTCATTAATAAGAACCTTTGCGGGTTGCCAGGTTGTGAAATATTGCTCCGTCTGGTGTTTATCCTCCTCCAACAGGACTCTTGCATTTGTATATTTTTAGTGAATCCATTCCTCTGTATCATCCCAATGAACCTCTGACCAAGATTCATTTATTATTGTAATTATTAATATTTTCAACTGCAGACGTGATAAATTGTTAAAACATTTTCCATTAATGTTAAGTCAGACCTGTGAACCTTCATCAGTGATTAATGAGGGGGTGAAACAACAGAACACAAAGGGATTTTTCACAAGCTTTCTTACAAGTTGTTCTTATTCATTTTAGTTTTTAACTGATGAATAAACACCAGTGGAATTATTCATGAAGGAGATCCGTCCAACACAATCCATGTGCAGACCCAATCCAACAATGAATGAGCCCTACTAACAAGTATGAGGAGATGTCCTGCTGTCCCTACTCACTGCTAAAAAACAAAATGTGGATGAATCCTCTACTAGTCCCCCCTAAATGCACTATGTCCTCCTGCTTAAGCTGTTTGTTGCATTCAGAGACGCAGCAAGTGTCAACACTTCTCAACTTCTGTCAAATCCTTATTAGCATAGCATGGCTATTTCTTCTGTGTATGTGGTGTATTGCGTGTGTGCTACAGATAAACCTGATGGGCTGATGTGTGTTTGATGTGTCTAAATATGAATCGCTCTGTTGTTTTGCTGGCAGTGTTTCATATCCTCATGTCACAGCGGTCACTGACATCATACACTCTAACTGACAGATGTGGACAACAGATTAGGATAAAAAGCAAACCAGTGTGGAGAAATCCCTCAGCAGCAGTCATCTTCTCTAATACATGATTTAATGACCTTGGAAGATGTTTTTTGAATGCTCACTCTGTGTCATCCACCACAGCTCATAGAACCCTGGGTACCTCTGACAATAATCATAGTGAGAATAACTTTATATAATTTATATAGCACCTTTAAAAACAGACTTTTACAAAGTGCTTTACAGAGCAGTAGACAAACCTCACAGAATCAAAGAAAATAAAAGAAATGATAAAAGGACAATTAATAAACAGAAGTGATTTAAAAGAATTCACTGATTCAGCGAGCTTTGTCTCTTTGGGCAGATCATTCCAGAGTTGCGGGACCCTGATTGAAACGGCGCGATCACCTCTAGTTTTTAACCTCGACCCTGGAACAACCAGAAGTGACCCGCCCGAGGATCTCAGCAGCATATCCCCCCTGCAGACTTTAAAAGTGATCAATACAATTTTAAAATCAATCCTAAAATGCACAGTGAAGCTAAGGTGTGTGTCGTCTGTTAAAACTGGTTAGAAGACTGGATGAAACAATATAATGCAATCTCAGACATGCACAGCTCAAGGACAGCCTCCAAAGTCTCATTAGAGTTGAATCAGCTGCATGGTGTAAGTGAGGGCATTCGTGACTGCTGCATTTATGTACTCAGACTACTCTGTCGTAAACAGCATCAACTGCTTTCTACAGGCATACAGGGAGTCTTTGATTCTCTAAATGCCTCAGATTATTTTTATTCAGCATGGCTAGACAGCCTTCGAATAACTGAATGTGGACACAGCTTTGGTTGTCATTGAACATTTGTCTGTTTCAAAAGCTCTGAATAGCCGACTATTGTTATGGAATTTCTATCCTTTGGTTAGACAGGGCTGCGCATGGGCCTTGAGGTCATAGACAGCGATGGCACTAAGCCATCAGAGAAGATGGCCTCTCTGTGGTATGCGAAGCTGCTGTTTGGATTGCTGGAGCAGTGCAGGTGCCACCCTATCTCAAAGTTGCCTGGTTACCAGGGTCAAAGAAACTGAATGTTGGCCTCTTAGACACAATAGATAGCTAACTGTAGATGGCCCATTAACATGAACAGTGTCTCCAGACTAGACTGTAACACAGTAACACTTACATGGCTAAATGCTTTCCATTTGACTATTTTTGGGCGTATAATATTGGTGGCATCATCTGTAAGGATTTAAAGTATGACCACCAGCTGTGGTTTGGGCAGAATAGAGACCGACTCATAGATGGTTATTTCTAATGTCCCTTGATCAAACTTCAATATACAGTATATTACAGTAAACGACATCAGAGGCTCCTTAGTGCTTTCTTCCCTCCTGACCTGATGCCATTGATTTCAACAATTTCTCCACAATTACGATGTCTCATGATTGCAGACCTGCGGTTGATGCGTTGTCACTGGTTCATCACTGCACTGTTAAAAGCACAGATCAACGATGACTGCATCGACGCACCGTGTCAACTAGTGCTTTTGATGGTGGACTATTCTGTGAAGCCCCTGCTGTCAGCCTGCTTTTGTTGGTTTTCCTTTGAGAAGACACCAGTTCAGTCTTCACAGTAATTTAACAACAAAAAATCGTAGCACACTGTACGCTTACTAGGAGAGCTCAGTTACAACATGCAGCAGATTTAATATCTACTACTACACAAAATATACTCATGAGTATAGTTTTATGACATATGCGTGATCACCAGCTGAGGTTTTTTGGTACTTCAAGTCTACTCTGATGCTATCACTTATTTCTGTGGTTTTAAATGGAGATTGGGTTGGTGGTGGATGCTTTTACTCAAGTAAATAAGTAAAAGCTTCCAGCCCTGACACTTCTCACCTTCAAATCTTCAACACCACGCTGCGTGGGAGCTTCACAGGGCAGTATTTATTGCAGGACTATTGGTCCACATTGCATCATATATTTATAAGCGGTCGTGTTATTGCTTCACCCCCTAATCCTTTAGCTTCCTGACCCAGGAAGCTCATTATACTGTGTGCACTGTCAAAGTAAAACTCAGATTTGAACACATTTTCAGTCTGCAGTTTGCTGCAGCTGAACTAGAATGCTGTCTTTCTATTGTATGCAGGCATCACCACAGTGCTGACCATGTCCACCATCATCACTGGAGTGAATGCGTCCATGCCTCGGGTGTCCTACATCAAGGCAGTGGACATTTACCTCTGGGTCAGCTTCGTCTTCGTGTTCTTGTCTGTGTTGGAGTACGCTGCCGTCAACTACTTATCCACCGTCCAGGACCGCCGGGAGCGCAAGATGAGAGAGCGGGCACGATCTCAGGTTTGTTTCTGCCGCATGCTGTTTGGTACTGTGAGAAGAACTCCAAACTGCCATGCAATATTAATACAAAAAAACATCCTTCTCTCTGCTCATGAGCTGGGGCAGTTCCTCTAGCTGTTCAGTGAATTCACACTCCAAAAGCTCCAGAACTCTTGCTGACTCTTTGTAATTTAACGTATGAGTATAAGCATGTGTCAGGCTGTCAAGATATGGGCTAAAAAAATAACAGCAGCTATGAAAAGAGAGAAACACGGAGCGAGACCACTGAGGGTTTGCATCCTGCAGTTAACCCAGTGGTTTGAGAAAGTTGGTGAGTTCAACATGTCATGCAAGATGTTTAACTTTCTGTTTGAAACAGTTAGCATGTTGAACTGGATCTGGTTTGAAAACAAGCTACATATAGTACAACTAAAGCACATCACAACTAGAATCAATGAATGCGAACAAGCAAAATAACAGAAGCAAAAAAGAAGACACAAGGACACAACATGATGTGGTGTAAAGCGTAAACATGGGAGTAATTCAACATTATCTTTCATCAGTACCTTTACTTTGAGACTGCTCATCAGGTATTAAATATGAGCTTGTCACACATATTGAATGAGCAAACACAAAGTGATCAGTATTTTAGCTGTGAACACAATGAGCTACTGCACTCTGTAACACTAAAGAAATGTCACTGATTAGTTGAATGACTTTTCAGTGTCAGGTACATTTAAAGTCAAATGAGCAAATAAATGTAGTGATGTCCTTTCATAATGGTTCTGCTACAATATGCATGGAACCTCATCTGCATGCTGGGAAAATGTCTTGTAAGTGAAAAAAAAATGAATTGTTAAAACTGCAACTCAGACTCAACGTATTGTAAACAGATTGACTGTAGACATTGGTCTGAAGACGTGATAGTTTATTATGATTTAATGGGAGTCCTCTACCTGGTGGACAAAAATGCCTGTGGCACAAACAGTAACACTCCGCTGGTGCTCTGAGCTCACAGTACAGGCAGAACAGCTAACAAACTGAGCTAACATTAGCTAACAGCAGCTACAGTTGACAGCAGGTTACACCGTCACTGTCCATCAGCATACAGAATATGCTTATTTTGGGGTCGCAACAGGACTGAAAATGGCAACTACTTTGCTTCATTTAAAACATTTAAAACACTATAACGTTTGTATGTACTTTACATGATCCGAGGTCTGACGCGATCGCTGAGTCAATGTCCGGTATTGTTTCTGCGCTCACTGATCCACGTTTGATGTCGGTGCTTCAGGGAATGAAAAGACTCATCACGTTTACTGCACACTAAACACACTGTAATGGTTTGTCTGGGTTTACCTATCATTTTACTTCATCAAATGACTTTAAAAATCTTCATAAGAGCTATGAATTATTAGTGAGCAGCAAATCTAACTTTCTATGGAGTATGATTTTCTGTTTGCATCAGAAAGCCAGGATATGGTTGAAACAACAGTGTATAAATATACAGTATTTATGATGAATTAGTATTTATGAAGTATTTATGCCTCAGTGGTAGATATATCTGTGTATCGTCTGCAGTGGATCTGACCTAACGGGAGCATATAAATAGAAAATAAAATCGGAACTAAAATTGAACCCTGTGGTACACCAAAGGGAGTCACAGCTTGCTTTAAAATACCATAATCGATAGTGTCTGGGCTGCACTTAGATCTAGAGCAATTAAAATTGCACTCTTACCCTTATCAGCTGCTAAAAGAATGTCATTGGTCACTTTCAGTGCAGTTTCTCTGCTATGTAGAGCACTAAAACCAGACTGGAAGTCCTCAAAGATGTTGTGACACATAGAGTCTAAAAGCCAGTTGTAACCAGTTTTTTTTATAAAAGTGGAATTTTAGAAATTGGTTGTGGTATTCCAGTAGTTTTGTTTGTTTGTTTTTTAAACTTTGCAACAGAGTCCAGGGGTCCGTTTCACGAAGCAGGTTTATGGAAAACTCAGAGTCTGTTAACCCTGGAATCACAGAAACTCAGAGTTTTCCGTTTCACAAAGGAGGGTCAGTCAAACCAGAGAGAGGGGGTAACTCTAACCTGTTTCACAAAGAGAGGTAACGTAACCTCGCGGTCAGTTGCCGTAGTAACAGACTCCGTGACTCTAACCTGGTCGGGAGCAGGTTTTCCTGAGGAAACCTCGAGTTTGTCTCTGTCTCCGCCCACTTTCAGAGCCACACACTCCTTTTGATTTCCTCATTCCTGCACTGTCAGAACTCGCCAGCTGACAGATTTAAGTCGTCCTCTAATTCCAGTAGGCAACGTTTGGTGTCAACTTTTTACCATGAACATGGCGTGCCCTTTTGACCGCGATCCCGTGGATGAATGTGCAGCAATCCCGCGCAGGGAATTAAATATCTGTCGGGAGAGAGCCCTCCCGGACAATTTTCTTTTTGAGCGGTACCGTTTTACTTCGTAGGCCATCATTTACGTACACAACCTCATCCGTCCGCACATTTCAAACATCACCAGTCGAGGGCCAGCCCGTGGTCTAGCGGGTTAAGCGACCGCCCCATGCATGGAGGCCACAGCCCTCGCTGCAGCGGTCCCGGTTCGACTCCCGCATCGGATGCCCATTTACTGCGTGTCACTCCCCCTCTCCCTGCCCCTGTTTCCTGTCCATCTTCAGCTGCACTATCATTAAAGGCATAAAACGGCCAAAAAAATAATCTTTTTAAAAAAAAAAAAAAAAAGGATGAGGCGCCCCATGAGATGATGCAGGTGTCTCACCTGTTTGAACAATGTTTTTATATTTCATCTTAAGTTGCTGCCAAGTGTGCTTCTCCCCCGCTGGATTGCACCTACATGAAATAAATTAATAGGCTCCATTCATGCAATTTGCCCTTCAATAGTCATTGTGATTGCAAGATATTACATTTAAACTTACGCATTGGCCCGAGCAGCAATGCTCTCCCAACCTCTCTCCCTCTCTTTAACTTTTTTCTTAAGACATGCTCAAAATCTCCATATGCAGTCATCAATATGTCAATAACTCCATTGGGGTGAAAAATGCTGCCCTCTTCCTGTCAGTTCCCCTGTTTAATCATTGAATCTGGGCTCCATTGATGTTGGCTTTAAATGTCTGTGGTGCACATGTTTAACTCCAGGTGAAACTACTCTGAGTTGATCAAACTACCTCAAATCAGCTGTTGTGAAACCGAAAACTCAGAGTTTCCTATCTCAGAGTAGATCAACTCAGAGTTAAGGATTGGACTCAGAGTTTGTTGAACCTTCTTTGTGAAACGGACCCCAGGACTGTTCAACAGGTTTGGTTAAAAAGGGAGACCAGCTTCTCTCTCTTCTAAATTTGGATTAAAAGCAGTTAAAAACACCGTCAGTAAAAAGCTTGGAAAACTGGCTCACAGAGTAAGAGTTAAAAACAAAACAGACAGGTAGAACACCATTTAAACGAGGGATAAAACTAAACTAAATAAAAGTGCTTTGTGGTCTGACACAGATATATTTCCTGGTAAGGTTGTCCAGGCTGAGACTGTGATGAAGAACCAGATCGCAAAAAGCAAAAGTCTATATTAAAATAACCTAAAACAAGAACTTTGTTGTATTTTAAACTCTTGGATAAAAACATTATTTTGTCTTGGTAGTCTGTGTATAATTAAAACCAATACAAGGTATTGAGGGTTAATAGTAAAACCAAAATGTTCAGACATTACATCCTCTCCCCTGCCTGAAGCCAGGGTTGGTGGAGGAAGGTAAAGTCTGGTAGGGTAGCCCCGTCTCATTTATAATGGAAAAAGTCTAATCTGTTAGAAGAGATAAAATCATTGCATAAAATTGTTTTGTTGCTCAGGGATTTGATATTTAAAATACCTAAATTAGCTGGATTGGAATTAGGGGGAGGAAGTGACAGGGGAATCAGAGGAATTTGGATTCAGTTGCTGAGGTTTGAGGTTGAAGGATGTGATGGCAAATGAGTGATGGAATTATAGCAGTAGAATCAATACTTAATACTAGTTTGTAGGTTGGGTGTGGAGACAGGAAGGGGGTGGAGTTATGGCAATCAAGGTGCTTGAGGTGTATGTACAGTCAGTTACATGGGCGTTGAAGTGCATAGTGTCAACATCTGCTGACAGCATTCAGCTTCCCTGTCTGTTTGGGTTGATCCCAGGAAAAAAAGAAGGAATGGTTCCAGAACTGTCACTGAACTCTATTTTCTTGTACTGCACATGTTCTGGAGCCACATGTAGAGACTGAGGAGTCCTGGAGACCTGTGCTTGGTTTGGCGCCGCAGGCTGGGAGTGGGGAGTCCGGAGTGTTTGGTTTTGGTCTTTTGTTGGGATTTGTTGGCGATAATACAGCAGCATTTTATCCTTTTAACAAGGTCAAATGCGTCAAACCATTCTAACCGTCCTTTCAGGACTGCAGCCTTCTTTACTGCTCACATTATTTAAGTTCTGGAAAGAACATACTGGATATTTTTCTTTTTCTTACACCAGTGTTAGCTGGTGTACCAGCTAAGTGCATTTTCCTGGCACCCATCTCATGGAACAGATTTTAACCATATGCAGCTGTCTAGACAGCCCACATCACGATTTTCACCTTATTAGACCATTATGCATATACAACCAAAGAAATTATTTTAGGCATCAAGTCTATTTTTTCCACTCTGATTGTGTATTGAGGCATGAGCTCTGTGAGAAGCCTTCATGCACAGAAGTACAGAGAACTCCCGCTGCTGCTAACCTGCTGCTTTCATGGCCCCACTGCTGCTGTACACAAGCTCGAACAGTCCTCGTGATGAGGTTATGAACCAGAAATCGTCTTATGCATAGTGTTTAGGATTAATGTAGCCTTAAACATTTAGTTAATTCAATCTTTTCATCAGCTTTCAGTAGAACTGTACAGAGGCAATGTGATCATAGTATGCTTTTTTAAATGTATTTTTTTCTAAATAATACATAGCAGTGAAATAGTAAGCATTCATTTTGCCTAAATCTTCCATATTTCACCCAGTTTACTGGATAAGTACAGAATGTGAATGTGCTCAGAAATCTGATGGCTGGTGTGCAAACAAACTCTGTGGAGCATGAAGTCCATTTCATGGAAGTTTTCCCAACAGATATGTCCTGTTCAAATGAACAATTTCACCTGACACATTAGAACAGTGGTTCCTAATCTGGAGCCAGGGATCCCCTAATGGATTACAACAACAGTGTAAACATTTGCTAGTTTGTGTTTCTGCTGTACAAAATGACCCAGTCAATTACTGAATAATGTTATTATTTGGGCATGTACGTTTTCAGTGCTGGTCACAACTCACAGACAGGTAAACACTGACACTGGTTCAGAGGCTAAGAAGAGGCCAAAATTTTGGGACACTGCATAACTGAAAGAGCCAGGAGAGTCAACAGTAACACAGGGGTCAATCCTCCGTGGACATTAAGATCCATATTGATGGAAATTCAAGTGATAAAATCAGTGTTAAGACACCTTGTCGCTGACACAAGTGGACACCAGTTTATTCTCTGGGGGACAATGGCCATTCAGACCATTTGTCACGGTGTTGTCGCCTGTTTTTGAGAAGTCTTGCTGTGGACCAAACTGAGTCTTGTGTTCTTCTTTCAATGAAGAAATACACTCCATCCATACACCATGGCCAATAATGGTAAATGGACTGTACTTTCTAGTCTTCCGACCACTCAAAGCGCTTTACACTACATATCTCATTCACCCATTCACACACTGATGGCATTGGCTGCCATGCAAGGTGCTCATCAGTTTGAGCCAAACCACAGCCGCCCCTATAATAAATAAGAATAATCTATAATTTATTCTAGCAGCATCTACACTAAGCCTTCATTGTCTAGCACATGCCCTGGCTGCAAGTAGTTCCTGATAGCACACTGATTTGTCTGAACTACTGTGGTCCAGACGCCACTTTGTAGGACAAAAAAGGTAGCATGGACTGCCAAAGTCAACAATTTACTTAAGGGATTTGTGACCATGGCCTAAAATACATTAACAAAAAAACTTCACCACAAGCGATGATAAAAATAATAAGATATGAGATAAGATAATAAGAATATGATCTTTGGAAACTAAACAACCAAGGATGTTAAAAAAAAGGGAATAAAAAATAAATAATGACTCATTTTAACACTTCATGCCTGGTTGCCTGATAATCTCCCTAAACTTTGTTGTATTACTTTAGAATTCCAAATATGTCATAATAATGATTAAAACGTATATTTATTTATTCCCTGACAGTCCCTGCCCTGTACCTGTGGAATCTCCCAAACACGTACCATGACTATGTTGGATGGTACCTACAGCGAGGCTGACACCAACAGCCTAGCCGGCTACACCGAGGAGCCCATGGTGCCGGATGAGGAGCAGGAAGAGCTGCATGAAGTTCCAGAGAAACCTGAACACATGGTGGTCCACCTATCAGTGAGCAGCGAGTCCACCACCACCAAGAAGAAGAAGAGCCTGCGTGCCCTCAACATCATCCAGAACACGCATGCAATTGACAAATACTCCCGGATGATTTTCCCTGGTTCATACATTTTCTTCAACCTTATCTACTGGTCCGTCTACTGCTGAAAGACACTCCAGGGTCAGAGCTGAGGCCAGAGATTAACACACATAGTATGGATGCTGCATCAAAATGGGACACTTCTGGACTAATTCAAAAGGGACTCTATGTCTGGTCATGATTTACTATTAAGTTTAAGACCATGGGGAGTAACAGCTTGAAAAGATGAGTTGTCTTGAAAAGTTCTGCATAATTTCAACATTGAGACTGGATTGATCAGAGCACTCCTTTTTAGACTTTTTTCTCCTCACACAGCAATCTGAATGTTCATTAATGCTAAACTAAAACAAAGGAAAGATGCATTTGAATGGTTTCCAAACTACTGATGTGAATTCTCTGATGATGTGAAGTCTTTTTCAGCCTCATCAACTGTCAGCTCATGTTGAAAAGCTCTTTGTCCTCATTACTACTGTTCCTGAGATGAACATCAGTTTGATGGAGCACTGCTGGATGGGGATAAGGCTTGCTTTGTTTGTGTTCATACTGCGAGCTATCAGTTGACGGGCCGATGTATTTAAATTTTTTTTTAATTTTTTATTTTTTAAATATTTTTTCATTTGTAATGATCATCAAGCTGAGAATCACCATGATTATACATTTTTTAGGGCCCACGATCTATTAGTAATGACTCATTGACAGTGTTTATGTCTTCATATGTCAAGATAAGAAATGTTGACCATATTTTTACGCCAATTATCTCAAAAAAGAAAAAAATTATAGAAAATTAGAACTGGGCCATGTTAGCAACTCCGTGAGGCTATATTTAGTTGTACATTGAGCTTGATGCTAACATGCTCATGTTAACATGCTTACTGTATGATGATTATGATGTTCATGCTTAGCATGCAATCATTTCCTAGTACAGCTGAGAGTGGTCATGGCACTCAATTACAACTCGTGATTCATTCTGTGGAGAACATGAATGTCTGTACCAAAGTTCACGACAATCCATCCAAAAGTTGTGGAGACATTTCACTCAACTGAGACATTTCTCTGAACCAAAAATGTCAGCCTGCCAGTGGTACTAGATGAAAAGCTAGAGGAACAGCAAAGTTATCATGGTTTATCCTTTGGAGACCTTGAATGTCTGTACCAAATGTCACGGTAATTCCCCAGCTGTCAAGACGTTTCACTCAAAACCAAAAGTGTCAATTTCATAGTGGTGCTAGAGGCAGATTAAGCGGAGCATTAAAGACAGTAGGATTCATCCTCTGGGGAAAAAAATGTCAATTCATCCAATATTTTCTACTATATGTCAGTCTGTACCAAAGTACCTATCCCTCAACCCCACTGCTAGCATGGATAAAAGGTGTTTTCTAGTGATGACATTAATGTATCTTTATCTGAGGATAACAGGCTTCGATACTTCATGGTCTGTCACAGTGGATTTCATCACTCAGTCTTTTCCTTCAGCTTTGACATATTAGTCAGGTTTCCATCCAAATGTGGCACTAATTTTAACAATCGGCAAAATAACATGCAAATCATTGCATATTTCCACTGCTTGACACTACTGTTCTGTGAAAATCCGAAAGTGGGTGCATCAAACCATATGGAAAACATGATGGAAATATGACATTCCTCTTTGTTTCATGTATTATTTTGGTGAAGGTTACAGTCCTCATCACTCCACATCTGGAGTGTGATCTGATGTTTGGTCTGCTGCTTTATTTCATCTCTTCAGTGGAGCCACAGGCTTCATGTGTCGTGAGTTACTCATTGTTTTCATTCCAATTTCTTTTTACTAACACAACTTTTTCACCTCAACCAAAAAACTTTTTGGAAATATTTGGACTTTGTTGTTGTTGTTTGTTTTTTTTTTTCAGCATTTCCACTCAGGTTTTTATGCTCAAATTGAAAATATTCAGGATGGATTTAAACTATGTAATATAAAATTATTTATTTGTTATTTATTATTTATTTATTGGTGGAATAATCAAGTTGTGAAAACGGAGAAAATGGTTTGGTATCTTAAGATAATGATATCTTAGGATAACTACCTAGAGCACCACAACACCACTTGATAATCAAAGAACGTTCTTCAGATAAAATATTAGCAGCCAAGGCCAATATTGACTTCTGTATTACTGAACATTCAAAACATTCACTGATTTGGTAATGGTTTTGCTATTGTCCTGTGTTAAGATTGCAATGACTTTCTGAGAAACTGGCCTGACTAATTGCCTTAGCATATGACGGAGATATGTGACTGCGGTCAAACTTGGATAATATCTAAAAGGTGTGTTGGTTGTTGGATCATTTTCTCCAATGGTCAGTGTCGTCATTTATTCTTAGCAAAGAAAATGAACAGAAGCTAGCATGATAAAAAAAAAGCACTTCACAACTTACCAGCTTACCACTGATGAATGCAGCCATTCATTTGATATGACTTCAGAGGGGTTGATTTTTCTTGTCTTTGAAATAAAAGTTTGGTGTAAATTCGGGACACAAGAATCACTTTCTTGTTCATGTTGGACTTACCGGGCAGAATAGTGAATTTCATTGAATTTCTTTAGAAATCAACACGTCTGCTGATATGTTCATTGCACTTCTCATCGTGTACATACAAAACATGCTTGAAGTTGCTCTTTGTATTCTCTTTGATCATACGTAGTAAATCTTATGTGCACAAATCTTTACTTAAAAGGTCCAGTGTGTGAGATTCAGCTTTTAGCTGTGTTGTTGCTAATTTCAACCCCTTCACCTCAACCTCTAGCCAGTGTGAAGGATAAACTAATGGCTGTGAAACTTGAAAAACATGAAAGGCCATAGCAGTGTTTAGTTTGTCCATTCTGGGCCACTTGCATCTGTACATGAAAGGGTCAATTCTAAGGTAACAATGACAAAACAATTATTATAGTCATATAATTATAAACTTATATGCTGAATCTGACACACTGGACTTTTAACTTTAAGAGCTACTTCTAAAGCTCCCCAAAGCTTCTGACTGTATCCTGGTAACTGATCTAAGCTTTTGTTGTAATTACATCTTTGGAGTAATTTAATCTTATAAAAAGGCAAACAGTGACTGAAACCACGTGAAGTCTTATTTAGTGTTTACGTATGACTTATTGGCTAAGTTTGTTATTTTAAGTGAATCTGAGGAGGTAGTAACAAAAAGAGCGTCCAGAACACCAAACTGTTGTTGTTCTTGTTTTGTGTATTCATATTGGTGCACACATAAAAAACATATAACATACACTACTTACAAAAAGTTCAGGGTATTTGACTTCTGGGTGAAATTTATGGAAAATGTAAACAGTTCATGCTACAGTGATCTTATATCATGAAAGTTGGGCATTTAAATAGAAGCATGCAATGGTAATTTCTTCATCTCAAACATTGAAACAAAAGCTAACAACAGTGGTGTGTATACCACAACAACTCATTTTAATGTCTCAGTAACTTGTCATGTGACCTTGAGCATCGATTACAGCTCAACGTCTCACGCTGTTCATAAGTGGACTCATTCCAACCTGCTGATGACACTCAGCGCTCAGTGGTAACTGCCCTCTGAGGACTTCCTGTTTGAAGCCTCGCACTGAGTAGGTACTGCTGATGGATTGTTAGGGTGCCATGATGTCAGAATGTGAACAACATGATGAAGAGGACTGTTTAAATACAAACTCTCATTGAAGCAGACTTGTTGTTGGAGAACATCATGTTATGCAATAAGCACTGAAACACTGAACAGAACATAACATTGCTTTTAGATAGATAAACCTAACCCTAACCCCACAGCAGCAGTAAATCATTAACTAACTATACACTGTAATGGAGGTATGATGGCAGTAATGACAGTATATGTAGTGGACGTCATGCAGGACCACAGCAGCAGCCACGATCCATGAGAACCTGCTGAATGAGAGAACACAGAAACTCCAGGGAAGAAGTTTAGTTAGTAACATGCATTAATGAGATGGGTATGTTTACAGAGAGAGAGAGAGAGAGAGAGAGAGAGAGAGAGAGAGAGAGAGAGAGAGAAGGTTTTGAGTTTTTAGTAAAGGAATCCAATACCATGTCGGACTAGGCATAACCCTGAAAGAGACAGACAGACAGAGAGAGGGAGAGAAGGCAGCTATAGTAGCATAACTAAGGGAAGGCCTGAGCCAGCCCTAACTATAAGTCTAACTCTTGAAGGTGGTGACTGTGTCTGCCTCCCGAACGCAGAAAGATAGTTTGTTCCACAGAAGAGGAGCTTGATAGCTGAAAGCTCTAGCTCCCAGTCTACTTTTGGAAACTATAGGAACCACAAGGAACCCAGCATTCTGAGAGCGCAGTGGTCTAGAGGGGTAGTAGGGTACTATGAGTTCTTTTAGATATGATGGTGCCTGGCCATGAAGAGCTTTGTATGTAAGGAGAAGAATTTTAAATTCTATTCTAGATTTAACAGGTAGCCAGTGCAAGGAAGCCAAAATGGGAGAGATGTGATCTCTGATCTTGGTTCCTGTCAGAACACGTGCAGCAGCATTCTGAATTTGCTGCAAAGTCCTAAGAGACTTATTGGGGCAGCCTGATAACAAAGAGTTACAGTAGTCAACAGATGCATGGACTAGCTTTTCTGCATCCGCTTGAGATACAATGCGTCTGATTTTGGTAATGTTGCGTAAGTGAAAGAATGCAGTCTTTGAAATTTGTTTTATGTGGGCATTAAAGGACAAATCCTGATCAAAAATAACTCCAAGATTCTTTACGGTGGAGCTGGAGGCCAGGGTGATCCTGTCTAAAGTAACTAAGTCTTTAGAAAGAGAGTTTTGAGAATTTTCCAAGCACAGAACCTTGTGGAACTTGGCGTATATGGAGAAAGCATTAACATGAACAAAGTGAAATTGATCTTAAAAATAAGACTTAAATGAGCTCAGTCTCTGTAAAAGAATTTGATGATCAATGGCGTGGCAAATCTAGACGAAGTAAGAAAGTAAGAAGTACAGAGGTAAGTCAGATAAGTCTGATGCCATTAGAAGGTCATTTGTGACTTTCACTAGTGCTGTCTCTGCGCTGTACATTTTGGACTCAGGGTGGTGAACAGCAAATTAAGAGTGGTGCTAATAGTAATATTCCCACAGAGTTGATTTCAACACTTTTTCAGGGTTTATATAGTGTGACACTTTACAGAGTCAAATTAACACTTTCAGAATAGTTAAACTTGTAACACTATACCAGAGTTACTTCTTTAACTCCCAAAACAGAGTAAGAGTAACACTGAGAGATTAGTCAAATAAAAAACCTGCAGCCACACCGGCCCTTTGTGGAACAGTTGCCCAGGTCTGCTGTACGTACATCATTTCATAGCATCAATTAATATTTGTTTGAGTAAGTTCGAAGTTAATTGCACTTGACTTGCCTTGTGTCTGTCTCTAACCGAAAAAATGAAGAGCGCGGGCGCTTAATTACGTCTCTGCAGAGTTGATTAGAGTTGATTAACACCAGGTTAACACTGGTGCAGGGCAACCTGATCAACTCTGTCAAATAACCCCAACACTGTTCACCATTTAAATCAGAACGTGTTAAAATTACACTTTGGGAGTTGAAATCAACTCAATTTGATGTTGATGAATTAAACATATAAAAACAAAGTCAATCAGTATTAAGGATGGAAGAGGTAGCAGCATGTTTGCTCAACTGTTGTGGTGTTTCCTATAAGGTTGTGTTTTCAAGAACAATGTTTCATTTCCTTTTCTCTCCATCAGTTCTCTGTGACTACTACCCCCTGCAGGATAAAACTGAGCCCCCACAGTCACAACCCTACAACCTCATCGCTGTGAGACAACACTGCACCACCCCTGACTGTGCTGACGTGTTTTCTGACATTTTGTTTTGCACCTCAGGGCCACTGCAGACGTCTACCAAAGTGAAATGTCAAAAAAATGTCAAAGTCAGGAAAGTAACTAAGGTGGTACATCTCACCTCATTTTCATGAGGTGCTACAACTCTTCCTCTAAACTGTAAATTATCATGCATTTTTTTATAATAATCTGAAACTGAGATCACGTACACGGCTCAGTTAGATGTAAAACATGCCATCATTTATTCAGATTATTACCTACTTTACACATTACATACTGGATGTGCTTGCAATCTAAAGCAACAGTATAGATAGATAGATAGATAGATAGATAGATAGAGCCATAGCCCCCAAATAAGTGTAGCATTTTACATTTTCAGGTCTGTTTAACACATTGACTAGCTGCTGACTGGGAGGAGAGGTCAGCAACAGGCCTTTTCAGCTAGTTCAGAAAGATGTTTGAGAATTTCTCCCAGCTGACTTTAGACAAGAAGCCAGCTTATTGCAGATACAAACACCCATTCACACTCACATTCACACCACGCAATCTATCACACCAATTAGTCACTAATTAACTCATTAAGTGAGAACCCACACATATACAAGCAGAACATACAAACTCCACATAGAAAGGCCTGGCAGTGCCAACCACTGCGCCACCACAAGAATGTAACAGTAACAGTTTAATTAATCAAGTAACTAATTAAGGAAGACTCAGCCATTGATGGTGAAGTGTGGGTGTTGGTGCCATGGAATTGAAGTACTAAAGTTTCCACATGGCTTAACAAAAAGACAAGTGGTTTGAAGGCAGCCAGAGACACAAAGAGACACCTCTGAAGCACACTGTTCATAAAAGCTCCCAAGCAGGTGAGACCAATCAATCAGGGAGGATTGAAAAGAGGAAGTGTCACGTGTCCGCGGGCCATCACACTTTGTGTTATCCATTATGTGTCAAATGGCTGTTTGTAGAATACTGCCCCCATTTGGCCAAAAGTGGATTAATGCAACTTTAAAGATCGGCTTCTCATTCTGAGGAACAATAAAAATAACTTTACTACTTTACTTTGACTTTATTTTAGACATAGCAGCTTTCAAAACACAGGTACAAAGTGCTTTAAAATAAAGCAGAACACATTTAAAACAACCCACAAGGACAAATAATAAAAATGAACTACATGCTATAAAACCACACCTGAAACATAAATGGAATCAAAGAAAGGTCCTGTTAAAATACAAAAGTGAGAGTTTGTGGTCCTGATTGGAGCCCTGACTGGAAAAGGAGGAACAATCAAGAATAGCATGCTGAAGGATCTTAGGAAGTGAGAGGAGACATTAAGGGTAACTAAAGGATCAGCTAAGTAACCTGGGGCAGCAGGTCGCCTGTGTAAGGACACATTATTATACCACATTTTAGTATCAGTTGAAGATTCTTATCTTTAACTTTCAGTAAAAGTGCCAGTACAGTAATGCAAAAACACCCCGGGGTGGGGAGGTCACTAATAGCTCATTTCTTCAACTGATTTTGTGAGTGTGGTCTTAAGGGAAGTAGAAACAATACATCCTTTCTTGTTTTTAGAACCTTATGACTTAGAGTTATTTTAGAGTTGATTACAGTATGAGAAATATATCATACATCATGTGATGAAACATCTCTATTCCTCTGTTTGGAGAGTCTGATGGCAAATCCTTTTACATGTAGTAATCTGTCATGTTGCCAGCTAGAGACAGTTATTTTCTTTTTTGGCAGCGAGATCAAGTCAATTCATTTTAGCCTCTGTAACTTCAGAGGCTGTTAGTACCTATTTTTCTTGTTGTTAACAACTTCCCTGAAAAGAAAGAAACCAACAATGTGTTTGTCTGTCTTCAGAACGTCCTCGCCTGAGGCATGGAAGCCCAGTGGTTCCTGCTGAAGGCGTGAAACTAACAACAACTCTTAATTACATGTTTGATTTCTGTTTCCAATGGGTCATTCCCTGAAACAGCTGCTGACTGCAGTTTCTATCAAATGGTACTCAATGAGGATGAAATTTAGGGACTATTTTCAGCAGCAGATTAATCCACATTTGGCACTCTAATGAGTATTTGGGGCAGCAGGACGGTGTGCGTGGAAGTGAGTTGAAACCATTCCAGAGCAACAGTGTGACTCACTGATGTGATTTTAATAGTTTTTGGATGACAACACTACGGCACAGAGGAGGAGGAGAGAGCAGGCTGTGGTACCGTAACTGTTGATTTTCATTTTGATATTTGCTTATTAAAGATCAAACCTGTCTCTAGTGTGTACCTCGTTAGTACAGGTGTGTACCTCGTTTGCGTGCAGCAAGTCGGAGATCAAACAGTTCAGTGAGCTCAGAGAAAATGTTTTTTTGAAGACTAATATGGAATATTTGGTTAGATAAAAACATGTTTGGAAACATGTTTGGATCATCCTCAGAAACTCTCTTTCTAGAGACTTGGCTACCTTAGACAGGATCACCCTGGCCTCCAGCTCCACCGTAAAGAACCTTGGAGTTATTTTTGATCAGGATTTGTCCTTTAATGCCCACATAAAACAAATTTCAAAGACTGCATTCTTCCACTTACGCAACATTACCAAAATCAGACGCATCCTGTCCCAAGCAGATGCAGAAAAACTAGTCCATGCATTTGTTACTTCTAGGCTGGACTACTGTAACTCTCTATTATCAGGCTGCCCCAATAAGTCTCTGAGGACTTTGCAGCTAATTCAGAATGCTGCTGCACGTGTTCTGACAGGAACCAAAATCAGAGATCACATCTCTCCCATTTTGGCTTCCTTGCACTGGCTACCTGTTAAATCTAGAATAGAATTTAAAATTCTTCTCCTTACATACAAAGCTCTTCATGGCCAGGCACCATCATATCTAAAAGAGCTCATAGTTCCCTACTACCCCTCTAGGCCACTGCGCTCTCAGAATGCTGGGTTCCTTGTGGTTCCTATAGTTTCCAAAAGTAGACTGGGAGCCAGAGCTTTCAGCTATCAAGCTCCTCTTCTGTGGAACAAACTACCTTTCTGGGTTCGGGAGGCAGACACGGTCTTGCTCAGGCCTTCCCTTAGTTATGCTGCCATAGAACTGGACTGCTGGGGGACTCCCTCTCTCATTAATGTCTCATAAATGTCTCATTAATCCATGTTCATGCATGTTACTAACTAAACTTCTTCCCTGGACTTTCTGTTCTCTCTCGTCCAGCAGGTTCTCATGGATTGTGGCTGCTGCTGTGGTCCTGCATGACATCCACTACATTTATTATTACTGTCATTATTGTTACCATAGCTCCACTACAGTTTAGTTAGTTAATGATTTACTGCTGCTGTGCATCTGTGTCTCTCTATCTCTATCACAGATTCCACTGCTACTGCAATCACTTTACCATTTATTGTAATTCATTGTAATTGTACGACATGTTTGTGTTGGTCGTTCTGTACATGTGACATCCATTGCACGTCTGTCCGTCCTGGGAGAGGGATCCCTCCTCTGTGGCTCTTCCTGAGGTTTCTTCCACATTTTTTCCCTGTTAAAGTTTTTTTGTGGGCAAGTTTTTCCTCACTGGAACCGAGGGTCTAAGGACAGAGGGTGTCACTCCCTGTACAGATTGTAAAGCCCTCTGAGGCTAAATGTGTTTGTGACTTTGGGCTATACAAATAAAATTTGACTGATCTGATTTGATTTGATTCTGATTTGATCATCCATCAGCTGTGCCGGTGAGTCGTTGATACACTATCTTCAAAATAAATGTGAAGTTCACGGACTGAGGAGCCAAATGTGGCACTACGAGACTGAACTAGCAAAGCAACAACATCCAGAAACATCGCTGACTTCTCTGAGCTTGTCAGAGATGGACTGATGTGAAGAAATGTGCTGTGGTCTGATGAGTCCACATCTCAAATTGTTTTAGGAAATCATGGACGTCATGCCCTCCGGGCTAAATTTACGCCTTACAAAGCCTCCCAACTTTTTGGAATTTGTGTTGTATTACTGCTGAGACATAAGGCCTTGAAAAGAAGTTGTGTTCTCTGTAGCTTAGCAGGATTTATTGTGCCTCCTGCTGAATCTGTCAGTGCTGCTGCTGCTTGCATTCATTAAGATGTAGCCTCAGGAGTAGAGCCCATTGAAGCACATAGAAAATAATGCAAGAAATGGTCTTAAAAATTGACGTTGAGAAATTTAAACAGTCACTGGATTAAAATTAATGCTTGAATGACTGCAAAGGTTGTCATGGGTGTTATTTCAGTTAGCGATGGGGAGACATATCCTCATGTTTTTAAAGTCCACACAGTCCACACATTTTTGCCCTGGGTTTAACCTCTCAGGCTTCCGACAGGTCCTCTGATCGGTGGGGTTTGTTGAGGCCATACCTGGCTTGGGAAAACTCACACGGGGCCATCATGACCTTGAAGGTGAGGAGTCACAAAACAGATGGTGAGGGTCAGTGGACTACTGTTTCAGCCTTGCTAGCCAATCATTAAAGTCAGTGTAAAGTCAATTCCATTTTTTCTTTCAAAACACAATATGTTGGAAAATAGTTGCTGAAAACATGCAAAAAAAAACTTGAACCTGAAATGTGGAGTTAGAGCTTCAAACTATTTTGTGTAGTAGGAAGTAGGGTTGTGAACGATAAACCGATGTGACCGGATATTCGGTTTAACAAGAGAGAGATACAGCTGGGTCAGTAGCAGCCTCCTCAATCAATACAAATTAGCCATGAATTCCTAGATGAATCACGATATCACGAGTGAAAATTCACTGGGCCGTTCATAGCGTGTTGCGTGAGCGTGACATACAGCTCTGGAAAAAATTAAGAGACCACTGGTGGAGAGTAAGCCAAGATGCATGAAAGCTGTGACCCTGATTAAAAATCAGGGTTATTCCACCAAATATTGATTGCTGAACTCTGAAGTTAAAACATTAGTATATGAATATGATCTGTTTTTTTTCTGATTTTTCTCAATAATAGCGGTACTAATTTGCATAAAAATGATGTGGGATATCCTGACAACTTTTTAACATTGCTGATTTTCCAATCTAGAAGCACTAGAAATATAGTGTGAAATAAACCTTATCCTTATCTTATATGCAACAGCAGCTTGTGGCTATGACAGGGAATATATGTAGCCAGATCTGAGTTTATGTGTGTCAGTAACGGCACACACGTACAACAGACATCTGCCTGGGTATAACCACCTGCCAGGCAGGCACAGTAACCAAAATGCTCTTAACAATCCAACTTAACAAGGCTGCGCCCACAGAACCTAGACAGCTAACTACCTGGGATGGGTTGTGAGTTTTTTTTATTACTCAGTTTCAGAGTGAGACAATAACATTAAAGTGATTGGCACACAACTCTGAGAGTTCAACAACTTCAGTCAGGTTCACAACCTGTCTAGCTAACTATGTAGGTAGCAGGGTCTGCCTTGTTAGGCTGCATAAAGAGGAGAAGAAGCTGGACAGTTGATTCAGAACAGCTAAATCTGGGATCAGTTGTTGAGCTTGCTAAGGCGGGGGCGTGTGATTGGCTAAAAGGTCAGGGGGCTGTAACATCACAGTCATAAAAAGTGACATTATGAAAGAAGAGGAGTTCATGGAAATGTGTATTGTTATGAAAGACAAATAAAACTCTGTTATTATGAGTCCAAACCAAGTTAACATTTTTACACATATTTATTTTTTTTTATCTGTAGGGTGAGAAGCTCAGCCATCCGCGGGAAGCTTGGAACCGCTACTCCTCCGCATCGAGAGGAGCCAGTTGAGGTGGCTCAGGCATCTAGTGAGGATGTCTCGGGGAAGACCCAGGACACGCTGGAGGAACTATGTCTCTCGGCTGGCCTGGGAACGCCTTGGGGTTCCCCTGGAAGAGCTGGACGAAGTGGCCGGGGAGAGGGAAGTCTGGGCCTCCCTGCTGAAGCTGCTGCCCCCGCGACCCACCCTCGGATAGCGGAAGAAGGTGGATGGATGGACGAATCTGTTTTTTTGTTAAGAGATTTTCACTTTTTGTTCTATGACATAAAGTTCTTACATGTCAGAGACTGCTGAGATTGTCAGAGACATTAAACATCACAGCAAACGAAATAACTCACTTTATTTTGAAATAATTCAAATTATTGTGCTGAAAAAGTATTGTTAACTTTTAGCAGAGAGTCTATTTGTTACATCTAAAACCCAAAGGTAAATTCTCATTGGTATTTCTTGAGAGAACCAGGGTGGTCCCGGTGACTCAGACTTCCTGGTTGGCCTAAAATGATCTTCCTGCAGAGCTCTCCCTGTGGTTTCCTAATAACCACAGTCTCCTCTGACCTACTCAAAGAACAGATTTCATCTGTATCTTCATTTACAGCGACAAAGTGTAACTATAATCATAATATCTTAGAGACAATTATGTTTAATTATGATCCTTTACTTAGTATTTGAGTTTTTGGGTGGAATTTCAATATTGCTCATGGACGCGTGTGCTGATTTATTTAGGTCAGGTGATCAGGTCAGTCTTATTTATTTCTTTTTCTTCTCACAGTTTCTCTTTGCTGCTGCAGTCCTGCAGTCCATGTTGAATTGAAAATTGATAAATGTCAAAAGACATCAAATAGACTAGACTGAGCTGAGGATATCAGAGTCACTGGGGGTGAGTAAGTGTTCAGTGTAAATGCCTCCACATGTGATTGCAGAATGGTACAATTAGAATAATAAACATTTGTAAAATAAATGAATATAAACATTATTAAATCTAGTCAGGCAGAACTAAGTAAAGCTAGCATGACACTGAAATAAAGCAGCACATGTTTCACATAAACTTTAGTTTGGCTGCATGCCAGCTGCTATTTGAATACGTTGTCAGTTAGGACGGTTTGTGATTTTCATGGATAGAAAAGGAAGGAGACGGATGTGACAGGAGAGAGAAGTCACATACTGGGAGACACAAAGATGTGAAATGAATGTTTAACAGTAAATTTATAGAACACAGTAGAAAGTCTGTCTTCTTCTTTGCTGTTTTTGGGACACAACTTAGATTAAATTGTCTTAAAGTGTCGGCTCACTCACAACAAAAGCACTTTTTCTTTTGGTGGTATACAACTTCACCTAGTTTTATTAGAGACATGCTGACTTTGTATGATCCTGAGACTCTTTACTAAACTACAGTACTCGCTGCCAAAGAAATAGTCCCTCAGCTGTTGACAGGATGTTTTGTAGGAGGGTTGATGCAGAAACCTTTGAGATAAAATATCAAAACCAAGACTGTATACATGTGTTGGAATTTAAAGTACAGCTGGTAAACAAGTCAACCAACTGAAGTGAACTGAACTGGCCGTTAATCTTTGGATTTTAGCCAAAGATTTGTGCTGGGAATATTATATTTGGCATGTTCATAACCGTGTGAATTCATTCATTTAACATGATAACACATGCAAACAATTAAACTGCTGTTTACTATATGTGTTACCCATATTCAGCCATATGTTTAATGCTGCTTTGGTTATTTAAAGCTCCTCTTCATGGAGTGAGGTCTGTACACTTCAGATTGAAGCACAGGAGAAGTTTTCATGGACTCAGTGGAAACATGGGTGGGAACTGTTGCTGTTCTTTCTACCAATGGGCTGTCACTTGAGGAGCGCGCCCTGCAGTTTGAATCAGTAATGTCCAGCAGCTGCTCTGGATTTGTTCATTCTTCTGGTTCAAGCTGGTCTGCTGATGAGTTCAAGTGCTGCCAGAAACACTGAACTACACTATGAGTGGGCGTGTGAATGAGCCAGCCTCAGTCAGTCATCATCATCATCATCAGGCCGTGTCTAAATGAAGAAAAACATTTGTTTTTAGTTTGATAACATTTATTTCAGTAAAAAATAATTATCATAGCCGTTCAACTGACTGTTATTTTAACAGGTTAACAATAATATCATTATTAAACAGGCACTAATAACTTTTTTTCTATTTCTAAAAGCTGTAATTGCCTATCTTTTATTATTTTAACATATTTTATTCATTCTAAAATTGAATAACATATTATTCGTGTTATTTTTCCAGTGCTGCAGTAACGGTGCACTCTTGGTACCTTTGTTACATTCTTCAAGCAGTTGTCATTGTTATGTTGATGCCTCTATATGACCTGCATAAACAAACATCATCAATCAGTTCAATAATTGACTCTTTCACAAACTGACTGTTGAAATCATATGAAACTATTAACCTGAGGCAGTGAACACACTAGTGCCTTTGTCCAGGGCCTGCCAGAATCAACACTTGTTGAGTTTGCAGATTTGAAGCACTTGATCCTCTAAGGACAGAACTGCTGCTGTTATATATCTGTAGATGTGACGCTGAATATGACTTCATGAAGGATTCTGTTAAAGACAAGAGAAAGAGTAATACATGTTAAACTTCAGCGTTAACAGACTTTCCATTACTCATAATGAGTCATGTTTAGAATGAACATGAGGTCTGGTGTCATTTTAAAAAATCATAATTATGACAACGAAAATAAAATTGTTACAGAACAGTGCATCTGTATGTAACTTTTATTGGTACTGTTTTCATTTCAAATCTGACCCTCTGTGAAAAAAAAAAAAAAAAGTTTGGACACCCCTGGCTTTAAGGATGCCCTAAAATGCATCACTTCAGCATTATTGCTGAGTTCTTCTTGTTATAAGTAGCCTACATTGGAAACACCATGTTACGTGTTTGGTCAGTTTCTGTGTGAGTTACAAATGTCCATGTACACTGACACTGACAGTAATAAACACACTTTGGTTGTGTTAGCTGTGGTCGTGCTGTACTTTACACACAGTCTTTGAAGGCAGCATGAGAGCGGTACACTGACTCCGGTCCCGCCCCCGGCGGCCTCGGCTCAACTTCCTGCCTGCCATAAGTTCACTGTACACGGCAGGACGGCGTCCACACAGCGGCTCCTCACAGCGGCTCCCCACCTGATGAACACACAGCCGTAAGTGTTTTTACTCACATAAAGCCGTATAATAAAGCTGCTGCTAGCTTAGCGATAATAGGCCTATGTGCACCTACAGACACGGTAACTCCCTGTAGCCTCTCACGCTTACGCCAGCTCTACATTAGATTACTGTACTATAAGGAGCTGCGGGTATCCACGGCTTGTTGTCTTTTATAGACAGGGATATTTAGGTGAACCGGCGCGGTCCCGGCGTTCAGTGTTTTCATTAAAATTAGCATAGCATAGGTGGTTAATACCAGCTTAAATTTAGAGCGCGAACTTTGTAAATATTCATAAGCGAACGTGATTTAAAAAGCAAGTACAGTGACCGCAGTTAGCATGACAGGCAAATATAAAGAGCGACTATTAGCACGTGAGAGGGGAACGGATTAAAGTTAGTGTTCACGCGAGTTTACTGCACGAGCTGTCAGCGGAGGGGCGGCACTCTTCAAACGGACACACCGCGGGACGGGCTCCGCTCCAGCTCGACCACCCAGTGTCTGTGCTGTCACCAAGCACAACTCTCAGCTGGGATGACGCATTTCTTCTCAGTTTTTGTACAACTTTCCCTCTTTAACAGCTACATGCTATCAAGTAAAGTTACCATAGCGTACAGGCCGACTGTGCGTCACGAGCTCGTTAAAATAAAGAGAAAGCGGAATAACACGGTGTGATGACACACACACGGGGAAGTAACGACACCATGAACGGTTACAGGTTAGAACTCGGTATTAACCCCAGCACGTATGTCAGTGTTTTTAAACTGTCACTGCTGACTCATGTGCGTTGTCACCTCTAAACGAATATAATAATAATATATTAACAACAAACACATGATAATTCCAGAAAAAGGGGAATACTAGCTTATTTCCCGGTACATTTATCTGATAAATTGCTAAATAAGTGAGTAAATAGCACATGCTAAGAGCTTGACTGTTGTCTCAGAGTGTAAACAAAGGTTTTTAGAAAAGAAGAAAGTGTTTTTAAAAGTGTTTTCAGCTCCTCTGAGGGCAAACAGTTCTAAATGTAACCGAGCTGTAAGAGTCTGAGGCCAGACCTGCAGATATTGGGTACATGGAATGTTGTGGTGAGGACAAATGAGTCATTGAGGAAACGGCCCATGCTGCCTGCCTTCCCCTCCAAGAAACGATGCGGTGCCTCTCTTTGTGCTGCTGCGGTGCCAGGACTCCTCCCTCTCATATATCTGTCTGTCAGTTATGGCCTGTCAGAGACTTTACCACCAGCCACGTCTCCTGAGGGCATGCTCTTACTTACTTTCTGCACAATGGCCTTAATGCAGTCGATTGAATTCCTGGAGTATTTTCTCTTACCATGTTACATAACAAGGCTGGGGGCAAATTTCCAATATATATATATAGTGTATGTACACAAGAGTAACAGTATAACATTCTTTGTGTTGCTTACACTTTCTTCATTTCTTGGCCCAGTAATCCTCTCACACACATTCATCAGGGGATCCTTTCTAATACCGCCGCTTTTTCCTCTGTGCTCCAATCACAGTGCTAGCTTCGGACAGAACCTCTTTGTGTTAGCAAAATGCTAGCTAACTAGCTAACTTATCACAGCTCACATTTTGATGTAAATTAGCTACTGGTTTGCTAGTATTAGCTATAAGCACACTAATCTTTGAACCATCTTCAAACGTCTTTTTAAGCTAGCATGTAGCGCCTGAGTAAAAAAGGCGGGACATAGGAAGGGTTTCAGTTTCATGACCAATCACCAAAAGTGTGTCTACTGGTTTTCATTGTATAATAGAGTAACAAAGTGATTCATTGTGACATGAAATGTGTGCTGATGTGGAGTCTGACTGTTGCTCTTCTTCTCAGGCCCGGCACTAGCCATGACTCAGCAGGAGCAGCAGGAGTTCACAGAAAGCGTGGAAGCGGCCCTCTCCTGGATGCAAGCCATCCAGGAGAGGCTGAGGGCCAACGACAACACCCAAGGGCCCCGTGATGCTCTGGAGGCCCGACTCAGAGAGACAGAGGTGAAATACTTTACTTACTGTTTGACCCTTCATCTCTGACCCCTGCTGCTACTTTAGGGCTCTGTCATTAGACTGCAGAGTGGAGACAGCTGCAGAGCCTTTATTGGAGATGTTTTAGTGGATACATAATGGACATAGACAAAAACCGGGAATGTCTTCAGACATGCAGTAAACAAAAGTTTTTCTGTGCTCTGCTGAATGTGTAGAAAATCCATCTGTCGGAGCATGAAGGGCGTGTGAAGATGGAGGTGGCACTGGTGGCTGCTGAGATCCTTCTGCAGAGTGGAGATGAAGAGCTGAGGAACCACACCCACGCTAAGCTCAAAGACCTGAAAAGCCAGTGGGAGGAGACCTGCACCTACATCATTCACTGTCACAGGTGCTGCTCCACTGTGTTTGACACTCCACCCTGAATAGTTTGCCCTGAGGGGCGGCTTCAACTGCATTCACAGCTCAGCCGTTAAAGTTCTGTTTTGAATCTGTCCGGATGTGTTTTATTGTCATGTCAGCTACAGTGTTACTGCCCACACAGAATGTTAGCATCAGGTTTTAGGCTACAGCAGATAGATATCTCTGACAAAAATGAAAATAACTCTTTTTTTTTAACCTAAATGTATTTATTAAATATTTATTTGATTTATTAAATTCATTTCATTTACATTTTACAATTTGCACATTTCAGATAGGATGTAATCATACCTGCTTACAGTTTCGACTGTAGCTTCAGCCTTCGTTGGAGCTGTCAAAGCATCTTATTGTGACGTGTCTTAAAACAGCTGACAGGGCCGGGAAACCTTTCAAAATAAAGTTCCCCAGCCCAGCCACGCCCGTCCTCCACCCTCACGCCGCCGGTGAAGAACGGTGTCCCAGGTATGTGGGAGACACGTTACACTGAGACGCTTTGACAGCTCCGTCGAAGGCTGAAGCTACAGCCTTCTTCTATAGAAGAGCGACCGTCTTTTTCGAAAGACATGAAGGGCTGCTCTGATTTTAATTGTGTGGTAAGCAGCGTTGATTAGTTTAGTCACCTGTTGCTGACGCTCAGTGGTAGCCCGTCTCACCCAAGCGTTCAGCGGACCGGCAGCCAGGTTGTCCGCCACCTGCTACCGTACAAGCAAATGATTTCTACTCTTATCATGAGTGTCGATGGCATGCTTCCTGAATTTTTCAGTACCTTTAAAAAAACGCCCCCACGCGGTCAGCCTTCGCTGGAAATTGCTGACAAACACAGCAGAACATTTCACCTCGGTCGCTAAGTTTTAGTCATGTACAGTGTTGAGTCTATGAGGGAATAAAAAGGCTCCTTCTTCTTTCTGCCTCGTAGTTCTCTTTAGCGGACATTTTCTTTCTATATTTTCTGTATTCTTTGTCTAAATGGTGTTTGGCAAACAACTTTAAGGCGAAATTCCCAGCAAAAATCCAAATCTCGAATTTCGATTTACCCGCCATGACTCAACTTGCCCTGCATGCACTTTTACTGGCCCCGGGCCACTGGGCCATTCCGGAATGACGTTTGACAAAAAAAGAACCTATAGAACAAAAACAAAAACCATATAGGTTCAAACCATTGGAATATCTGTATTTGCAGACAATAGGAGACATAACTACTTGTATGGGTATTTTCATTTCAGTTTAGAGTCTAATTATAGACTGTCACTTAACATTTCCAAACATCTTCACAGACGTGGTTCATTTCTGTTCTCACTGTATCTTTTCAGCACTGACTTCTTTTAACAGCATCCTTGGTATTACAAGCTAACTGGGTGGGCGTGTTGGCTGTTGTCGACACATCTGGTTTGTACAATATCTGAGGTTAAATAACTGGAGCCTTGTGATTGTGTTGTGTGTGAAATAAAGATGGAGTTTTTCTAAATAAGCTAGTTCACTAAAGAAGGCGTCTAAATCCACCTTCTATCAAAACATAGTCGTGTGATCACAGTTACAACATAGAGTATGTGGTCTGTAGTTAAATATCTCAACTCTTCTTCATGTGTCTCACATCACGCCCAGTCGAATCGAGTGGGTGTGGCTCCATTGGAGCGAGTACCTGAAGGCCTACGAGGAGTTTGAGCTGTGGCTGACGAGGCAGCAGCGCAGTCTGGACGTCAGGGTGGAGCTCCAGCTGGGGGTGAAGGAGAAGCTTTGGCAGGTGGACCAGCAGAGGGTGGCGGTGAGTGATGTCCACAACCAGGCCACGCTGCTGGAGAGGCTCCTGGATGAGGCCGCCGCGCTGCACAACAGGACTCAGGACCCCAGCGTGGAGCCCCAGGCACAGGAGAGGCTGCAGGAGGCCTACAACGATGTCAGAGACAGAGCCGAGGTGAGGCAGTCTGACTCTACTGCACTGTTCAACTACAGCCAGGTACACCCTGACATACAAACTGTGCATACACTCACAGCTCACAGTGAATGAATATCTACTCTGTAGTCTTCATTCTGCATAATCAAGGTCATTTCTTTTGTGTTTCCTGGGTTAAGGTTATCCTGCTTTTCCTGTTCTTGTTCTGTATCCTGTTTTGCTCATGCATGAGTCAGTGTCTAAGAAAAACAACATCTGAAAGCAGCTTTCAGCATTTTGTGCACGTCACTGCCCAAGGACACAATATGTGGGTTCACCATGGCACTGAGCTGTGTCATGCATCCAGGCTGGGCTGAGCAGAGCTTGTTGGTTAGTTATTATAACTCAGTGCAGGTGACATCGTCATGTTATTTTCATTAAGCTTGTAAACTGTCACGGTGACACCTGCCAACTGCTTCTTTTATCTGAACACACTGAAGAAGCTGGAACCAGCTTACAAAACATGATTAGCTGTTGCTATGTTTGCTGATAGTGAAATGAATATGTGTTGTTGTGTTGTACACAGATATTATTATTACCAAGACTCTGCAATTCCCACCATGAGCAAGCACTTGATGACTTTGTCAAGGAAAAACTTCCTTTAACAGGCAGAAACCTCAAGCTAACCAGGTTCATAGTGGGCGGACATCTGCTGTGTCGTGAGTTTAAGGAGGGAGACGGAAAGATGGATGGATCGAGAGGTTTATAGTGGGCATCAGTAGAGCATCAGTCAATACAGTAGCTCAACTAAGGGATGGCCAGAGCCACCGCTGACAACCGCCAACAACTATAATTATACTGTGTATGGTTCTGTATACATATGCTGTTAACAGTGCACATGAAGATGAAAACAAGATGCTGTTTATGTTGTTTATTCTTTTTGAATCACCATGTGAACCTACAGGCATACATGAAACGTGGACTTGATGGTTGCATGCTGTACTGTGGTCTGGGCACGTGCATGTCAGTGATCAGGGTTTTGCACTCTTGCACTGATGCCTCTGATCTTGTGGTTTCTGTAAACCTGTGCACAGATCAGCTGGTAGAATGTGCGTAGAATCACATTTTAGAAAGAATAGCTGAAACACTGAAAGAAAAGAAAAGGAAAGCATGAAATGAAAGCATGTTAATCCTCTCAAGTCAAAAACAAATTCTTTGTTGGAAGTCGGAACAGGAACACAGGCCTTGAGAAACACTTGCAGCTGCAATGGCAGTGGCATAAAATGGGGGCTATTATACTCTCATTCTTACCAAAGCACACAGACAGATACACACACCTACACATATATAGTACATATGTTTGCTGAAGTTTAACTATATGTTTTGTTATGGATGGAAGGCAGCTGGTGGAAAAGTTTTCCCAGATGAGGCGGCGGTGCACGGGGGTGACTGAGCGGCTGCGTGTGCAGGCGTGTTGCTGGGATTTGCATTGTGTTTGATGTAGGGTGACATTTTGAATCAAAGTTAGCATGCAGTATGTGCCCTTCATTTACATTAACAACGGGGATTTTAAACTCATATTACTGTTTGCTCCTGTGCTTACATAACTGTACACACTGTACATAAATTTGAGGTTAATGAAAAGCATGCTGATATTTAATCTGTGCATCTATAATCAGAGAGATGCTGCGAAAGGAGCCAGCATCATACTGTGTACCGAATTTCAGATGGGAATAATTAACTTTCAGAGTAAAGATACCGGTGGATTAGTCATCATTATACTAGGAAGGTCCGAACGAGCAATCTGAATGGTCAACTAGACATTTAGTGCTCTTTGCTGTTTGCTATGCTGAATTGAGCACATTCTAAATGTCCAGTTGATCAGTCAGATTGATTCGGTCGGACCTACTTGTGCTATAATGAGACAGATACACGCTGGCTGCTTTCCTCAGTGAGTCACGCAATGACACTGTTCATCCTCTTCCTTTTTTCAAATATCAGTCAGATATAAACACATACACACCCATGTCAGTCTTAACCTACGTCATGTATTCCATAGAGCAGACTGTTTGCTAAGCCCTACTCTGAAATCCCAACAGTCAGGTAGCTGAGGCAACAGACGCTCACAGGAGAATACAAATTCACGCTTGGGCTCGTCGCTCGGGTACCCAAATGTGAAGTGTGTGATGCTAATGCTAAAAATTATCACAAGTTGTGTCCCCTGCTGTGCTAGGAGCGTCTGTCGCGGCTTCAGAAGATCGCTGAGGAGCACCAGACATACCAAGGCAGCGTTCAGAGGTTCCAGTCTTGGCTGCTGTCAAAAACCAAGGAGCTAACAGATCTGATGGAGAAGGAGGATGCAGCTGAGAACAAGCTCAAAGCCTTACAAGTGAGAAAACGTGAAAGAGAATTATGGAGCTGCTGTCTGATGTTGTGTGTTCAGTCTCAAAAGCAGTCATAGTTATTTTCAGGCATGGAAGAGGGACAGTATTCTATTTGGAGTTGACTAAATACCCAGCTGTGTATTTTTGGGCTCAAATGGTACAGACTAAATAAAACGTCATCATAATTATCCTCATGGTGAACACAGACAGAGCAGAAATGGATGGACACAGTACAAAAAGAGTGGTCTTTAGCACAAAGAAATGGAAAGCAGGCAGTGAAGGCTGAACATGTCGGGGTGTTGAAGCTGCAGACAAAAGCCTCTCCACCAAGTATTGAACACATTTCAATGTGTTCAGATTTTTTTCATTCCACCGTTCTGCACAATAACTTTTTAAATGAACTGGAATGTTTATCCACTTCATTTCAACGCATGGTAAAACATCACACTGAAAGCTGCATTGGAAAGTTGTATAATGAAAAGAAAGGTGATTGTTTTGAACATTGATTTAGACTACTGTATGTAAATACACACACACACATTCTGTCTAACCCCATTTAAAAAAGACATGCTCAATGTCCTGATTGATTGGTACAGATGAGGGCGGCACGGTGCTTCCAAAGTGAAGGGAGCTGATTTAAAATGAAAGCAATCTCAAAACGGGAACTACAAATGTTCCATCAGGACAAATGAATTATTGTATGTGAGGGACCATTTACATTCAAAGTTACCACCGGAGCAAACTCCTGTTCACACAAGATTATAGATACACTGTCTGTGATACCTGTATGTTGTCATGTATGCATGCAGTTTGAGTGTAGAAGAGGTGGTTCCTCTGTAAAAATCCCATTTCCCAGTGACATAATCTTTTTGTGGCAGACATAATTTGCAGGATTTTATTCCTGGTAACACACAAACAGAGCAGCAGAGTGGTGAGCATGACATAACTCTGATCACCGAGCCAACCATTATTAAACATATTGAGCATACATTAAGGATATATAATGCTACTATGTCACTTATTAGTTTTTTATTAGTCCTTTTTTTGAAACTGATTTGAGAGTCACAAATATTCCAGTAATAATAATTCAGATTTCCTCCACCTGTAACTTTGTAATCCAAGCCAGCACATAATGTTTCCTCTGTCCGTGCCAGGCTCTGGATGACAGTGTAGCTGGTGAGGAGAAGACCCTGCAGCACATAGAAGGCGTTGCAGAGGCAGTGAGGGCCAACACCTCTCCTGCCGGGGCGGAGATGGTGGTGGAGGAGGCCGAAGAGTTGAGACTTGGCTGGCTGAGGCTGAGGCAGGGCCTGTGTGAGGCGGAGGACGGTCTGCGCTCCAGCCTGGACTCCCACAGTCAGTACATGGCCAGGTGTCAGCGGCTGGGAGAAGACATCAGCCGCCTCAGGGTGCTGATGCAGGGGCTGGACCAGGAACTGGAGGGGAGCCTCCAGGCTGGGGACCGTGCTGACTGCACTGAGGAGCAGATCCTGGGCCAGTGGAAGAAATATACGGTAGGTTGTTTTAGACAGGGTTATGTAGTTAAGTTGTACTTGTTGTCGTACTGGATAGTTACTCAAGTGATATCACTGGTGTGTGGTTCTCATAAAATTCTATGTCAGACGAAACTTGACAGTTTGACAGAATGAACTTCTCCGTGACAGTTGTGGAGTTAAAGTGAGAGTGCGTGGGAACTCCTGTAGGACCCATCAGAGTGGTTCTTCTGTTTGCATCCTGCTGGCAGAACAGACCCTGCCTGGAGATCTGATGATCCGCATATTCGGTTTTACATACTTTTATGCCTTCATGTCTTTGCTGATGCAGCCACCCCCATTCATCCAGGCCTGGGACAATTAGGACTGCACTGGCTTGTGCATCATGGGTGTATATAGAGAACTGGATACATTGTTAGAGCAGAGAGGTAAAGACTGCTGGCACTTCTTGTGGCTCTTCTTCACTTTTCAAATGTCTGTTTCTTTTAAAGGTGGTTGTATTATCATAATTTAACTTCCTAAAAAACTTAGTTTTGAAGCTTGAAAACCTTGGTTTTAAATCTCAAGTGTTTCTAACATTGACTAAAAAAATCAACAACAGAGTTAAAGTCTGTAAAAAGCATCCTGTTGATGAGGAGTTGACCATCAGTGATTCAGCAAAAGTCTTGAGGTTATTGTTTGATTAGATTTGATTTAACTTCAAGTGCTGCTGACATCTTAAAGCGAAACCAAAGAGATAACTGCTGTACGTGGGATAGTGTAATGGCACATGCAAGCAGGGAGGTAGAGAGCAGAGAGTGATGCATGAAAGACAAAGCACAATATCAGCAGTTTATGAACTTAGCTGGCTTAGCTCAATGCTAAAATGAGCTGTTTGTGTACATGACTGTGCCAGGTGTACAAGTTGAACACAAAAGGTGAGCTTAACATCAGTAAATCCCATCATGATGTTGTTACATAGAGGAGGATGATGACACTGCACTTTGTCTATGCAAACATGTTGTACACCAGAGAGAGCAAATCTCTTATCCTACGAGGGCAGCTCACGCAAACATCATTCCTCCTTGAGTCCCTGTTAGAGGTGATAAAGTCTACGTGCCCTGACACGATGACTCCTGACTGGATTCTTTATCTCCATCAGACTATGGTTTACCGCCTATCACACGCCTGACACACAGCAGAAACAAAATGTGACAGCCCTGTCAGTAAAGCTGCTTTATCACTTCAGTGGATTCACTGAATGCCTCACAGAGGCGTGGCAGAGTCACACTTTGATTATTATTTCTCTCTGGGTGCCTCACACTGTGACATTCATCTGCCTCTTTGTCTACCAAGTCACCACTGTCGGGGGATTAATGCTCAGTCCCTTACCTTTGAGTAATAGGAAAGCTTTCTCTCTATTTTTATGTTCATGTTTGCAGCATGTGACTGAAGAGGGCAGAATCAGTAGGAGACACTTCACAGAGAATCTTGCAGAGCTGTAGTTCTGTACCTGTGGAGCTGTGGTGCTTCTTGTGTTGGGTGTGACTTGAATGCTGAACAGTGTGATGGACTCATCTGTCTGTCATCTGCTGCAATCTAGACAGGCTGTCACCTCGCTGTGACACGATCTGTTTTCACTTTTACTGTAAGACACCAAATGGATTGTTAACAGCTGCAGTTTATCTACACCATAAATCCATCATTGTAGCTGAAATATTTAACTGACAGGTAATGGAAAGACCTGCCAAACAATTACAGAACATAACCTTAAAGACGAGGCAGCAGCATGCTCTGAATGAATACATGTATAATTCATGAGAGCACATCAGTCTCTACACACAAACACTCAAAACTCCATAACACACTGAGCAAATAATACTAACAGATACACAACCAAGATACAAAACTTGAGCATTTGCCTCATCTGTGTTCTGGCAAGAATTCTCTTAGTTCAGTGCTTAGTTTACATTTAATCAGTAACCTTTGCTTGTGCTTTCCTTGGGTGAATGCGTTTTCACTCATCCTGACCAAGCACCCATCAAGATTCTCTGTGCAAATCAATGAGTCAGTCTCCATAAGTCCCCATGTTCAACTTCACAGCAGAAATAAACGTGTTTATTAGGGTGTCGATGTCCGCCCCATGTACAAAGGCTCAGTCCTTGCCGTAGCGGTCCAGGGTTCCAACCTGGAAAAAAAAGAAATAAACATGTTTACAGCCTGGTACAAAAAACAGTTTTGGTCTCTGTAGCTAATTTCCCCGTTCATGACAACTGTACTGAGGGAGAATTTATATACAACTCACCTGTTCACATTATATTAAGGCTTAAAGTTATGCAGGATTAAGAGTGTGCACGCTTTGATTGACAGGTGGCACTGATGATCCACACCTTGATGGTGCTGTTGACTTTTAGATTAACAAGTGGTGGAACATGCAGGACTGCCAACAGCTTCAGAGCAGCTCTTCATAAACCTACAGGTGGCGTCACAAAACAAAAAACTTTTTTGTTTTTTTGCATTGGCTATTTCAAAAAATTCAGTTGTGAAGACGTGAGGTGCTGCCATGTGTCACTCCAAGGTGTGACAGGTTGAATGGATTAAGCTTGTATTTTGATGTCTCTTATAAACAAAGTCTGGATGTGTCTCAAATCACTCATGTGCTTTCTACATCCTCCCTCTGCTCGCTGTCATTCCATTTGTGCGTTCCTATGGAGGGTCCTCCACACTAAGTGTCATTCTAAACCAACTAGCCTCAAGTGGAAGTGATTTATAAAGCCCTCAAACACAGAGCCTGCATCCATGCTTCTATCAAGAGCAGCATCTCTTTTGTGTCCGGGATGGAGAAAACGCCCACATAGCTACAAATGGGAGCTCTGTGTGGTAATACATTTTCCCAACTCAAGTGCTCATACACCAACTCTGACAGTGCTGTGCAGAAAAAATATTTATTCGTTTACAGGATCCTTTGTGAAATATTTGAGATTAAGACCTTGTTGTTAAATGTCCTTGGAACAGGCCTCCAAGTGAACGGTTTATTGCTGTGGGCTGACACTGATCAATGAAAGTGAGGGTGCCCCAAAGCTTGCCACTGTATTTGTACCCCCAAAGAGACCCTCCACAGAGTTCCACTCATCACACAGTGGGAGGTTGTAGAGGCCGGATTGGAACTGAGCCACTGGTTCAGTAGGTAGTGATTCTTGATACTGCACAGTGAATGTTTTTTACACATTTGCCGTGTTATTGTGACACTGATGAGTCTCTGAGACCATTTCAGAGCTTTTATTTCCACTGTGAATAATTCATTACCAACATACTGGGTTAGTTCAGGTCACGTACACAGTACAAAGTGTGTGTGACTGTATTAGTAGTAATGTTTTCTCATTAGTGCAGCGTTTCTCTGGACGTTGTAACAGAGAAATCACCTCCCAAGCTGATAAAAGTCATTCGTTTGATTCAGTTGTGCTAATTAGCAGCTACTCACAATAATTCTAATAACAGTGTTTGCCGCTCAGTGTTTACTGCAGCTGTGGCGTTCAGTCCATTGTGACCTTCTAATGGCTGCAGTCTGTTTACATGAGTCACTTCCAGGGCTTTGCTGCTGTGCATGCTGGCTGACTGGCACATTTAAAATGGGACAGAGCCATCATTGCTGTTATTAGTTGCACCTGTGCTGTTCTCTCTAATGTCCACCACTAGAAAGTGTGTTGCCTCACAATGCAAATTAAAACAAACATCCGTTCAAAGCTGACAGCAGAAAAATAATAGACGGCACAGGGATAACAACACGCGCACAGTCCTCCTGTGTTGTTTTTGTTTGTGCTACATAGATTTGTTTTCTATTAAAATCCAAGACTAGGTTTGACACGAGTGTCCTGTGCTCAGTATTAATGAGACACATTGAAGGTGCATCCAGCCTGGAAGCGCAGTGTGCAGCAATGACAGCCTTTTAGTACTTATATATTTGTGTGTTGTGTGTTATGAATGTATCAGTTTGTAGCTCCTTCGTGTTGAACTGGGCGTGTGGATTTTAATTGGTGGCTCAGACATTTCTGTTGTTCCTTCAGCCAACTGAGAGTCTCCAGTTTCCATCCTTCAAACCCAGAATTAGAGTGAGGAGGCTGCCTGGTTTGAATGGACATTAAACAGTACAGACACGTTGTCTGTGGTAAACATCCCACCCTCTTGTTTGCTGCTGTTGTGGCTTGAGCTCATCTTGCTTGTGTTCTGTGTCTGTGTCCTGCAGGGGGTGAGGAATGCTCTGGCAGGGGAAGAGTCCCAAGTGGAACTTCTCAAGGCTCAACTCAAGGAGCTCTTCAGGTTCTCAGGGGACTCCCGCCACCTCTCTGATGACGTCCTGGCTGTTGTCAAAGAACACCAGAGGTAAAATGACTCGAAACATAGTCGAAACATTACAGAATGTTTGGACAATTCAGACTGCTTAACATCAGACAGAAGGAAACAAAGACAATTTAAAGTAGCTCCACATTTTATTGAATTAAATACAGTGGCGAGCTGAAAAATGTTCAAACTTGATTTTAAAGATCTCTGTGTAGGATGCAGTCACATCCAGCTGTGAAGTTGCAACCAACTGAATACTGCTCGCCTCACCTTTGTCAAACTACTTTCTCAGAAGTCAAAAAAACCCAAATGTCATTTCATAATTTTGATTCTGAGTTTTATGGCAGGAAGATAAACTAATTGCCCAGGATCAAGTTTACTGCCACGTAGATTTTCACATACAAACAATAATACAAAAATCAGGTTCTACCAGCACATGTACAAGGATGCACAGGCACACCACAAACACAAGCTTGACATGGTACATATTTTTACAGACTGTAAACTGGATGGTAATCATGGCCTGATTATCCAGCCAGCAGGCCCTGGGGCAACAATGAGCTGCTGAGCCAATGTTCCTCCGGTCTGTGCACTACACAGATTTTCAGTTCTGGAGCACTACCTGTCTCCTGTTTACTCATGCAATGTCATTAAATATGAATATACTGAGAAATATGCATCATGTGAACATCGATGCCATCTTAAAATACGGACTCTTGGACACTCTTTGGGGTCAGTTGTGTGAAGTCTTGTCAGTTGATATTGTGCTTTGCTGCTGCATATTCATATATTCTCAAACTAAAGTAGTCAGATTACTGCAAATCATAACCCTAACCCGGTAATACATACGAAAATACAGCACTAGAGCAATAGAAAACACGACCAAAGACAAAGCAAACAATGTAGTTATCAAAAAATAATTAAACTGGGCTGGTGTTTAGCTCAGTTGGTAGAGCAGCCGCCCCATGTACAAAGGCTCAGTCCTTGCTGTGGCAGCCCAGGGTTCAAATCTGACCTGTGGCTCTTTCCCGCATGTCATTCCCCATCTCTCTCTCTCTCCACATTTCCTGTCACTCTTCAGCTGTCTCTATACAATAGAAGCTTAAAAAATAAACAAATAACTTTTCCCTCAAATACAACCAAACAGAACATTCATAGATAAAATATGGTCAATGTGTGTTAACAGAGTTAGCTATAAACTATTTCAATGTTATTTGTAACCATATGTCTGACTGTCAGGGTGTCCTGCTCAGCTTTTAGTGTTACTGTAAGAGATGTGTGGTTCTAATGGAGTGCCCCAGTTTAAGATATTTAAAGCGCAGACATGAGTTTGCTATTTTGAGCCTTGACTTCCCTTAGCTGGGAGGTAACAATAATTTAAGCCTGAAATAAAGTCACAGACAAGTGACACAGCTTCACACTTTGCTCTGTGACATACAATAAACCAGTAAGCATCCCACTTTTAATGGAGCCATTATTTTCTAATAGCTTTCTAATCATTTGCTGACTTTGCTGGAAAGAATGAAGTGACTGATAACTATACAAACAACAACAAAATCCAGAGAACCCAAGTAAATATTCATTATTTAAAAAGTATACTTGTTTGAGCTGACCTGCTGTGTGCTCACTAACAGGTTGTAGGTTATGTTAGATTAGCAATTAATTAGAATTCATTAGAAGTATTTCATTTTTTTTTTTTTTTCCTTTTTGGCCTTTCCAAGCTTTATTGATAGAGACAGCTGAAGAGTGACAGGAAATATGGAGAGAGATATGGGCAATGACATGCGGGAAAGGGCCACAGGTCGGGACTCGAACCCGGGCCAGCCGCAGCGAGCCTTCACATATGGGGCGGCCGCTCTACCGGCCTATTTCAATTTAAATATCTCCTTTATCTGTAATCACTACAAAATTCCACCTCTTCTTAGAACATGATGAAGGACAAGCAATTTAAGTTCATTTTAATGAACTGATACTTGTGCTCTCAATTTAAACATCCATCTGTCCATTATCTGTAACCACGAGGGTGGCAAAGGGGTGGAATGTTTCTGGTAAATTTCCAGAAACTTAGGATAGGGAATTTTGGAAATATTGTATGGGAATTAACTGTAAATTGGGGATAATTTAAATGAACTGTATCACATGCAAATATAAATATGAACATTGTGTTTTGTCATAGCAGACATCCATGCAGAATAATGTGTGGATGAAATAAAGTTGTGTTGAAATAATGTTATGCACAGTGCATGGGGGCATGGCCTAAATCAGTCTACATTAAGCGGTCTGCATGTGATTGAGGAATAGCAGATTTTCAAGTGTGCTTGCATGAAATCTATGAGAGAACCTGGAGAGAAACTCCACACAGAAAGGGACCAGCCAGGGCCAAGAACCTTCTTGCTGTGGCAAGACAGACTGTCTAGCAGACAGTGCTAACTACTGCATCACTGTGCAATTTAAGCATATTTCATGTCATGGTTTAAGATGGTTTAAAGGCTTCTCTACCATCAGAACAAAATCTATATGGTCAGATTTTCCTGAAATGTACTGAACATATCAAAGAATGAATGCTTTTGATTTAAGACCAAGTCTAAGACTAAGTATATACTGCTAGACATGCTAACACAGTGTTTCCATGCTGATGGCTAACGGGCTATGAGCAGAGTGGTAGCATGCTAAAGTTATATGTATATATGGTATTGCACTGAAAAGGCGATAGAGAGTGGTTGTGTTCAGGCAACGTCTCTAACTTTTCTCTCTGATCCAGTTAATGTAGTTAGTTTAAAACAGGAGAAGATGACAGTAGTCCATAGAATCCTACCCATTTTCTGCTTCTTTCTTCTGTGCACCACCTCTTGGAAACCGTTTGCTTTTGAGCTTTTGGTCAGAAACTACTGCAAGTTCTGTCCAATTTTGTAGCATCAAAGGAGTGCTTTATATCCTTAGGCTTTTTAAATAAACCCTAAAGCATAAAGGTACCAAGCTTCAACAGCACATCACAAGGGAAAAGGAGGGCAAAACACAGATCACTCCATCATGCTGACATGCATAACAGCACTCGCTACACAATAAAACCAAAAATACACAAAGAAGCAGATTAACATACATAATGAGCCTAACAAACCCACTGCAGTCTGTGTGCTGGATTATGTGTCTCCTCCAGGAAACACTGTGCCCTAGAGATGAAATAATATGTTTGGAATTATGGGCTAAAGAAAAAAGGTGTAAACAAAACACAATACATTTTAAATTTAAGATTCTCCAGAGTCTCCACCTGCGATGCGTTGATGACAGCTTTGAACACTTTGACATTCTCTCAGTCAGCTTCCTGGAATGGTTTTCCAGGTGATGAGTTCCCATACATGCAGAGCACTTGTTTGCTGCTTTTCATTCGCTCTGTGTTTTCAACTCATCCCAAAACATCTCAGCTGAGTTTAAGCTGGGTGATTGTGGAGGCCAGGTCATGTGATGCAGCACTCCATCACTCTCTCTGGAGGTGTGTGATGATGGTTCCACTATCACAGACCAGATGGGATGGCATGTCACTGCAGAATGCTGTGGGAACTATGCTGCTTAAACGTGCCCTTATTTTTGACTATCACACCTCCTCCTCCATGCTTCGTGGTACGTGGTGAGAAGCAACAGTCTCAGATTTGACCCATCACACCAAAGTCCAGATTTCCTCTGGTCTAATGTCCGTTCTGTGTGCTTGTTGGTTTGAGCTGTTCTCTTCTTGTTGGTCTTCCTCTGTGGTTTCTCTGCAGCCTGTTAATTGAAAAGCTTTCTAGATGACTTCCTCATAAATCTGCCTGAGAGAAGAGTGTTAACTACATCATATAATAAATACAGTTTTGTTGGTCTGTTTTGAAGTTCTCTTTTGAATCTCCTTTACAGAAAGTTCTCTGCCTGATAACGCCCTGTGTGCTTGTGTTGCAGTGTGAAATGCAGAGCGACAAGACTGTGTTCGGAGTCAGAGTCAGGGCTGCGAAGCATTCTCCAGGATCCACTACTGGTCTACGCCCAGTGGAGTCACATGGTCTCTCAGGTTCTGGAGGCCTCCGCTGAGGTTACGGACTTCTCCCACATTGCCATGTTGGTGCAGAACATCGAGGTAAAACACACATTTTCTGTGTTCTATGTGTAGCTTCACCCAGCTTCGGTTCTGGTTGACTCTCATGGATTCATAGTGTTGTTTTAGGCTGCAGCTGTTCTCAGTGAGAAGCTCTGATAAAGCCACGGTACACTACCTGCTCTGCAGCAAACAGCACACAGACACAGATAGAGATTAGCTGGTGAACAAAGAGAAGCATTTAGCAGCTATATAGAGAGAACAGTATTTTCTCAAGCAACCAAAAACAGCTGAAAGGAATATGAATATGAAATATTAGATCCATCAGGTGGACACAGACATGACAGGCTGTATATGAGTTAGGTTACTGTGTAGATTCACCTTTAACTTAAAAGGTGATGACACGTCAGTGTTGTGTTCAGAGAAGAAGAACCAAGTTGTGTAAAGATGAAGTCATCTAAACAGACTAATAAATGATCCAGCCCAGAGTATAAATGAAGGAAGGTGCTGGACTAAGGCAGGCTAAGTCTGAGTGCGACTTTAGAAAACATTCACACATAATAGACCTGAAGTGTGTTTGAGATGTGATTCTAATTACAAATCAAACTCTCTCTCCACTGTGCCACGAACACTCTCTAAATTACACAGAATACAGAACGCCTCATTTTTGATTTTCTGTCAGATAAATATTTCATGACACTGCCAGTTATCTTGCAGACAGAGGAAGCTAGCAGAGCTCATACTGTTAGGGAATGTCACTATCATAAACACACTGTGGAGTATATTAGTTGTTTTAATGTGTTTGCTGCCAGATGTTTTCAAAGCATCCTGCCCTGCACGCTCTGAGGTTCGTTATATCAGAGAAGCCTGTTCAGTTGGCACTTTTGTTGTCTCAGCATTTTCCCAAAGCTTCTTATTATCATCAGAAACAATGAGGATAAATTGTATCACGTCATTATCAGGATTTCGAGAAGTGTATCCAAGCAGCGCGAGTCCACAGATTTCTGTCCCGCTAATATCAGATCAGACAGCTGTGTAAGAGTTGCGTCACAGCAGCAGCAGGGTACAGTTGTAAAAATTCTGTATGAAGTTCTGTATGGAGAGATTCTCTGCAGCTGTGAACGCCCTTTGGTCAGCATTTAAAGAGGGAGTGCCTGGAAAACAGTTTGAAAGCTACAGGCTTCATCTTTCCTTTATGTTAGCATCTGCTGAAGGACAGCGTCCAGCTGCAGGAGCGTTTGAGCCTGCTGCAGGTGAAGGGGGACCTGCTGGACTCCGTGTTTGGTCCTGAGAGGTCTGACGGCCTGCAGGACGAGCTGAACGCCGCCATCAGGAACAGAGAGCTGCTGCACAATCAGCTGCTGCAGAGGAAGAGCAGGCTACAGGTCAGTGTGATATTTGAGGCATTAGTGAAGCATCCATGTGAATATAAGTGTAAAACACACCTTTCTTTCCATATTCAGGGCTTAATCTCAAGAACCAAAGACTTTGGTGACGCCTATGAGCTGATTCGCTCCAAGCTGACCACTCTCCGGGACCGACTGATGACAGCTGGTGGCCCCCAGCCTGACATCCTGGCTAAAAAAAGCCAGTCTGACCAGTTCAGGGTGAGTTTATTGGCAGGGCAGACCACAGCCAAGCTGGAGTCAGCCCCGACGTGTGCTGGAAGGCACGAGCTGCTCTGTTTACCCTGACATGTCTTAGCCTCGAGATGAATTCAGACCAAGTGTCATGAAAAGGAGACTTTCCTTCATCACATTCAGCAGAGACAATGGTGGCTTACATGGTTCATCACCGGGTTTCCCTTCACTTTGTTTGTCCGTCCGTCAGAGCAGGCTGTAGTGCTGGAATGGGTTCGGTGCCTTCAGGTGGCCACTGGTTTCTGTTCATTATAGTTCACAGAATCAGAGAATCAGACTGCAGAGCCCTGTAACATGTTCAGTAATCATTGTGTCTGCTTTATTGCTGTCAACGTGATGGATTCATTCATTAAATAAGATTTGGGCTGCTCCTGAATGTTGCAGTATCTAATCACTTGATATAACTAATGTCAGTTATGAGCTCTCACTTCATTGCCTAGCATGTGTTGTCTGAACTGAAAGTGTTGCTGTGTTATTCCCCGCTACACGCTGTCACACTGAGTCTCTCTGTGTCGTCAGGTGATCCAGAAGGACCTGGAGGAGTGTGAAGCCCACATCATAGCGCTGGAGACTCTGGTCTCATCCAGTCAGAGCTACAGGACCCAGTTTGAGAGGCTCTATGCTGAGTGGAGACAGCTGCACAAGGACGTGAGGGTAAGACAGGAGAGAGGGTTAAATGGAATCCTTATGATGTGATGAAGCCTCCACCCACAGTCAAAGCTGCATCTTTCTGTCAACAGTGGATGAAATGATTTTTTTCACATATCAGTGTGCTCCCAAACACCACGCTGTGGAAAACTGGTGCAGGTCCTGTGAGGACTTCATTGTTCTATCCTTGTAATCAACGTGGGTAACTTTCAGTATAACTGGAGCCATCAAACCTTTCATCAGACGTTTAGGGCTAAAACTGGACTTTGATTTGCACAGTGAATCAATCCATCTGTTCATCTGGCTGGCCAGTTAACGTCTCTGCTTGTTCTGCTTAGTTGTAGTTGTGTAAATTGTTCTGTGTTTGTGTACACTGAGAGTCTTGTATGTATACTCTCACTCTGAGTTACACCAGCTGAGATCCAACATGTCCGATGCAGCTTTCTCAGAACAACTCTCAAATGAAATTGACATCATTGAAAAAAGTCAGAGCATGAACAAAAGGTACCTGACATCACTGGATTTAGTCAGCCATATTGAAGGTGAGGTATGAATTACACCGCGAGAGGGAGATTTTAGAAATTAGTTACTTTGCAAGAATAAATGAAAAACAGTGGGCCGTCCATCAGTGACAAATGGAACATCAGAGCTAAACACAGCAGCACCAATGCATTTGCTAGAAGGATTCCATTACAAATCCACAGCCTAATAAAATCACAGCAAATGTAGGACAACAAGCCACAATGTAATTCTGGAGGAATCTAACACAAATTCAGCTTTATTTATACAGCAACGGAACAAACCATACTCGTTATAATATTCTCAAACAGACTCAAAAAAACTTCCTTTAAGAGGCAGAACTGGATCATAATGCACAGACATCTGCCGAGACTGGCTGAGTTATGCAATAATAATAGAAATATGACTAATAGTAGTTGTAGTATTAACGATAACAATAATGATAATAAATGAACAGGACCACAGCAGCAAGCGATATGAGAAAAATTCATCTAGTGACATTATTACTGGCTCTGAACTATGGATATGGACGGGAGTTCAGAGCATCATGGCCATAACTAAGGAATGACCTGAGCCCGCTCTACAGCACTACAAGCTCCAGGGGTCTGCCTCCAGAAGCGGACCTGGGAGCTGGTTCCACGGGAGAGGAGCGTGATAGCTGAAGGCTCTGGTCATAACAGAGATGGATCATAGACACATTACATACTGTAATGTAAACTGCAAACTCTTTCTTTAGTTTCTTCTGTGCAGCAAACTAGAAAGTTAAGCTGAGTGTTGTGGGGCAAGACATTTAACACTACCCGACAAAGCAAACACACAAATCTGGCTGGATAGTGTCGTGTGGCTCGTCTGATCCACTCTGTTTGTTTCCTCCCTGAGCCAGGGCTATGTACAACCACAGGATTTATTTTCAGCACACACAGCGCAGGCAGGCAGCTAGTGGACCATGAGGAGACATTGTCTGAATCTGACACAGTGTATTGGATTAGAAATACCTAAAAATCACTTACCCCACCTTTTAATGATTTGAAATGCAGAGTGCTTTTCGACCTCACAGAGTCTTCGTTGGGGCGGAGACGGTGGGAACACAGCTGACTGGCTGTCACGTTACACAGAGGGGCATACTAATTTATGCAGCGTTTTTATCACTTAATTGAAAACACGTGGCCTGGAACCAGTCACACAGCACCGTTGAGCAGCTGAGGTGGTATACAGAAGCATGTGTGAACATTTCTACAAGCTTGTCTGGCCTGTCTGAAGTGTGGCACAAACCCTCCATCATTTCAGAAACATACAACACATGGCACCAGCTACTGGACCCTGACCACACTAAAACTTTACACTTCACACTACTACTACATACTGATGTCTTTGTCTGCAGGTGAAGGTGCACGAGAGTGAGGAGAACATCGCTCAACACGAGAGCTTCTACGAAAGTCTACTCAACATCCAGAAGTGGCTGATGATCATGAGGCAGAAGCTCGAGTCCTTCCACGGCCCCTCAGGGGAGTGGAGCATAGAGGGTCGCCAGCATGAGGCTGAGGTGTGTGTGTGTGTGTGTGAACTTGTTAGCACCATGGTATAGCCAGCAGACTCGTAAATTAAAGCAAGTGGCACATAATTCTGAATGCAAATGGCGTGCCACTAAACTGGAAGAATCTGGCTTAGTCTGGCAAGATTTAGTCTAGAAGATTTAGTTAGCCCTTCTTTACTGGATATGATTAACCTGTCTTTATTATCAGGATATGTACCACAGTCCTTTAAAGTAGCTGTAATTAAACCTCTTCTTAAAAAGCCCACTCTAGATCCAGAGGTTTTAGCCAATTATAGACCGATATCAAACCTTCCCTTTCTTTCTAAGTTACTCGAGAAAGCTGTAGCTAATCAGCTGTGTGAATTTCTTCACAAGAACAGTTTATTTGAGGAGTTTCAGTCAGGATTCAGAGTCCATCATAGCACAGAGACCGCACTAGTCAAAGTCACAAACGATCTCCTAATGGCATCAGACAAAGGACTCATCTCTGTACTCGTCCTGTTAGATCTTAGTGCTGCATTTGACACCATAGACCATCAAATTCTTTTACAGAGACTGGAACATCAGATTGGCATCAAAGGAACCGCCCTAAGCTGGTTTAGGTCGTATTTCCTAGATCGATCCCAGTTTGTTCACGTCAAAGATGAATCCTCCATACATACCAAAGTCTGTCATGGAGTCCCACAAGGATCTGTACTGGGGCCTCTTCTATTAAGTCTATATATGCTTCCTCTAGGGAACATTATTAGGAATCACTCCATTAATTTTCATTGTTATGCTGACGACACCCAATTATATTTATCGATCAAGCCTGATGAAACCAATCATTTAGCCAAACTGCAAGCGTGCCTTAGGGATATAAAAAGTTGGATGACCTACAATTTTCTGATGTTGAACTCAGATAAAACTGAAGTTCTTGTAATTGGACCCAAACACCTCAGAAACTCTCTTTCCAGAGACTTGGCCACCTTAGACGGGATCACCCTGGCCTCCAGCTCCACCGTAAAGAACCTTGGAGTTATTTTTGATCAGGATTTGTCCTTTAATGCCCACATAAAACAAATTTCAAAGACTGCATTCTTCCACTTACGCAGCATTACCAAAATCAGACGCATCCTGTCCCAAGCGGATGCAGAAAAACTAGTCCATGCATTTGTTACTTCTAGGCTGGACTACTGTAACTCTCTATTATCAGGCTGCCCCAATAAGTCTCTTAGGACTTTGCAGCTAATTCAGAATGCTGCTGCACGTGTTCTGACAGGAACCAAGATCAGAGATCACATCTCTCCCATTTTGGCTTCCTTGCACTGGCTACCTGTTAAATCTAGAATAGAATTTAAAATTCTTCTCCTTGCGTACAAAGCTCTTCATGGCCAGGCACCATCATATTTAAAAGAGCTCATAGTTCCCTACTACCCCTCTAGGCCACTGCACTCTCAGAATGCTGGGTTCCAAAAGTAGACTGGGAGCCAGAGCTTTCAGCTATCAAGCTCCTCTTCTGTGGAACAAACTACCTTTCTGGGTTCGGGAGGCAGGCACGGTCACCACCTTCAAGACTAGACTTAAGACTTTCCTTTTTGATAGCGCTCATAGTTAGGGCTGGCTCAGGCCTTCCCTTAGTTATGCTGCCATAGGACTAGACTGCCGGGGGACCGGCAGGTGCTCCTGTTCCACACTTCTCTTCCTGATAGTTCATGTTTGTATGGCAATCTCGATGGACAGATGTGTTTGTTATGATTATATTACTTATCATCAAAAACTAGTGAGTCAACAACTTTGCTAGAAGGCAGCTAATATGACTTGGTAGTCCAACAGCTCTTATTAGCCATGTCCTTAGCAGGCTGTCCGGTTCTGGTCCTGGCACGGCGCGGCACTGCTCTACACCAGCATTCTCTCCATGAACAGTTTTCAAGTCTCCATGAGTTGATGTTGATAGTGTACTAAAATGAACTGAAGCCAGTGGGTTGTTAATAAAGCACATAGGATTTACTGGGCTGCAAATCCTCTGCTGTACTCCTACAAGTAATCTCCTTACAAGTCATCCAAACAAAATGTTATTTCTTGGTGATAGAAAGGTTCTCTGTGCAGTCAGCTTTGTGTTTGATGTTTGCCTTCAGTGTTAATTGGGAGCCTTGGGAACATTTTTGTTTTGCTTGTAGTCTGGACATCCAGACCTACAGATGTCTGGCTTCATGATGGATAAACTCAGCAGTTTAAAAAGAATCCATCCACCACCCTTTCATTTCATTGACCTGTATCGTTCTGTCAGCCAGCTCCGTGGAAAAAAAACTGATGGCAGCTCACAGTGACCTTAAGTGACGGCCCCAGTCATGAATTTTAATGGTAATACCAAGGAGACTCTTTATAATTACAGTGTTCATTATCACACTGACCTGCCAATCTCGTCATCGCCGTGGGTTCATATTCTTCACCTCTGCATTTCATTAACTCAGAGCATTTTTAGATGCCACCGAAAAACTGAGCACGGCTCTTTCAAACTGTATAATGGATATGGAATATGTGTAGCAGTGTGCAAAAAGTCTCAAGAACTCTTGAGAGTTACTTTTTATGTTCATAAAACTAAAAAAAACGAACCTGCATCTTATCAGGCTGAAACAGAAACCAGGCGTGCACCAGAGAGGAGAAATCCATTCCAAAAAAATCCCACTGTTGGTTTAGGGTGTTTGCACACATTAAGCAGGCGGCACAGAGGAATATGTACTCTTCAGCACAGACAGGAAACAATGTGGAAAATTCATCTTTTTCTCACCCAGCAGTGAGTGATGATGAAGTGAATGTTGCAAAGCTGCATTAACAACCTCTAACCTTTTAGTAACTGAGCCTTAAGCCAGTAAATAAAGAGAGGAAACATGAAGCAAAGACAGCCAAGGTGTCTTAAACAGTTTTAGATTCATAGTTAGGACCATCATTTATATTGATGATGTACTCACCAAATGAATTGCTGAAACAGATGAGTCAAAGATGATGCCACCTGCTGGTGAAAATCAATAGCGTGTCTTCTATTGGCTGGGTTAGGAAGCTGAGGGTGTAAGAAAACACCAGTACACTTTAGGATCCTGATGTTTTGTCATATTGTATTGAGCAGATGCACTGTTCTGGTTCCATGAAAAAACAAACTCATTTTATTTATATTTCTGTGTTTTTTATACTTTGACAGTTGATAGACAGTAGATTTGTCTTTTATTGTATCTTTTTTATTGTAGCTCACATATTGTGATGTTTTTCCACAGAGAGCTCTGGGAGAGTTTCCAGAGAAGGAGCTTCAGCTCCAGCAGATGGAGGTCCAGGGTCAGGGCGTTTTGGAGAAGACTTCAGAAGAGGGACAGGTCCACATTCTGCGAGACATAAAGCGCCTGCAGGAGTCCTGGTTTGCTCTGTACAACATGAGCCTCAATCTCCACAGGTACCCGATGAGGTTAACATGAGCGTTGTTGTGTTTTTGCTTTGGTGTGATCAGTGTGAGGCGAGACTATGGCAAAACTACTCTTAACTCAGGGTGTTGTCATCAGTGTCACATTCTACCCTAATGTCAAGCAAAAGAACATTTGAATCAATGCTTGTTTCCATCCACTTCCACATCAATATTAGGAGTTCATGAGGTAGGCAGTAAGTGGCTCCAATTCTCCGGTTGGAGCCCAAACATACGAGTGTACCAGTACTAAACTGTACACTCCGTGTTCATAAAATCAGCTTTGAGTTCAGCCAGTGTGTTGCTGTGAGTCATGAACCGTTTATTTTTTGCTGACAGATTTGTGTGCACACTCTTCTGTTTTCTGTTTTACAGCAGGTAACATTAATATTTCACACACATCCAGTGTCTCAGTCTCACAGGGTCAGTGGCTCCTTCTTGAACGATGTGATTAATTTAGCCACATTTGGTTTGACACCAGCTGAAGTTAAACATAATGTATAACAGGAGCAGAACTGCTGTTTCTAAGGTCAGTGGTGAACATCGACGCGCGGTCTGGAGAGTTAAGTGATTTTGGTCCAAAAAAACAAAGACTAAGAGCTTCCCTGACCTCGAGCTATTGCTGCTTGAAGTTTTATTAAAGTGGGTGGAGGGAAGAGGAATCAAAGAGACGCTGCTTCTCTTAGTTTAAAGTCTCTTTTTGTAGGGGGATTCATTAGACTTACTCAGACTCAAGTGATACGTGTTTAAGTTGACATCACTTGACCGGTCTCTTTCTTTCTCTTACAGGCTGCTGAACAGCTCCACAGAACAGGCAGAGTCTGACTTATGGAGAGTGGGGGGCTTCTCTGTAGACGATATGTCCTTAACATCAGAGCTCAGCTTGGGGGCGGGGGACAGTCTGGTAAGGGCCGGAAGCTCCAGGAGCCAGAGAGGCCAACAGCAAGACAAGCCAGCAGAGGGGTCTGGAGCCTTGGCTAGCTCTGGGCCTGGAAGAGGAGGGAGCCTGGAGGGACAGGCAGGAGAGGGGGTGATGATGGGGCAGGCCAGATGGATCCAGGGCCATGGTGAAGGTCATCCCATTCTGACTGGACAGAACAATGAACATCACAGCACATCAAGGACAAGTGAGGACAGTGGACGCTCCTTCATAGGAGATGAAGAAGATTCAGCTTGGAGCATTCGTAGGAGAGCAGGACAGAAAGTTTCCAAAGACTCCACCGCTCAGGAAGGAAGACTGAGCTCTGGAGAAGGCAGCATGGAGGCAAGGGAAGGCCTGAGTCCAGGAGGAGGAGGAGGAGCGTTCATGGTGTTCAGAAGAGACACAGCCAAGCCAACAACACCAACGCAACACGCAGTGGTAAGGTGCTCATACTTCCTGTGTGGGCCGAGCCTGTGGTCCCAGTATTATTCCCATAAACCTAGTTCAAGGTTCAAGTTTACTTTCTAAAGGAGAGTAAGCATCTTAGAAAGTCTTGTTTCAATCCAGATTTCAGTCATTTCTCTTCTTCTGATTTGTGTGCCTACACTCTGACATTTACTGCAGAAACAAATCTGTTGTCCCACAAAACAAAAGTTTTCTGTTCTCACTCAGTCTGAGCTGAAAGAACATTTAGTGTAAATAGAAGCTCGATATTCTTAAACATTTTCCATTCCATTCAAACGCAGCAGGAATGAAATCAAAGCACAGTTTGGTAGAAGTCCTCAGGTCACAGAGTCACCTGAGTGCTGAAAAATGTAGCGTACACTTAAAGTGGTATCAGTGTTTCATGCTGCCCGTCCACAGCAGAACAGTCACAATGAGCTTCTGTGCCTCCGCAGTCTGAATCTTTTCTAAACGTTATGTTCATTCAATGAGACGCTCAGCTTTGATATTCTGAGTACTGTACCATGACCCGTGAATATTACAAACCTACAATGCCTCACCAACTGAAAACTGAATTCATCAAACTGATCTGAAGTACACAAGCTTCAAGTGTTCACGGTTTGCCACAGCCATGCTCTCGAACTAGTAGTCAACTTCAGCTCCAACAATATGACAGCAGCTCATGACAACATCATATGAAGCAGCCACGTGACAGTTTAACCATAAGACAGCTGATCTGATCATCTAGCAGCCCCACAGGTGATCATCTCTATTCCACTTAATCTGCGAGATTTAGCTTCCAGCACATCGAGTTGATTTCTGAGGCTGAAGGCAAATTCTAAAGAAGTTTCTATGAGTACACCAAGACATGTTGTTACTTACTTACATGTGGTTAAAGTGGTGGTACACCACCTCCCTCTAGTGGTACATGGGGGAATGTATTTAATGAAATGAATGCATTTGAAAACATAATCCAGGCTGGCAAACTCATTTTAGGCCAGACCAGCAAAATCAGAACACACAGATAAATACATCATCTTGTTTGTAATTACCGTGAAACTTGATTGTTTGCTCTCTATTGAGAAAATAGCAGTAGCAAGTAGTCAGGAACACTACATAGTGCCATAAAACGGGAACTGTTAAGATGGAAAAGACCAAGAAGCCCTTTCCCACCATATTAGTCCAAATTATAGGAATACACTGTCTGCAGCTGAGTATGGTCCTTCACTGCAGCCTTTTTGCTGCGTTAATGGTGGGACTTTAAGAGGCAAATGTTTTCTGTACACAGGGTAAAAAGTTTGAGAAACACAATCTTGTTGGGAGTTTGGAGAGCTGTCTCTTATTGCTTCAAAGTGCTAGTCAGGGTAGAACTAGCCTGAAGAATAAAGCTGGTTCAGAGATCAAAGCTCACCATTCATTCCAGTGATGCAGCTGTCTCGACATCAGTCTGGAGCTGCTTTTTTTTGTCATCTTTCAGATTTTAGTTGCAAAGCATCACTGAGCTTCAAATGGCTGCAATCACCTCTGCAACCACTCAGCACTTATCTGGCAGAAGAATTGCTCTTGAAATGAAATCCATAAAAAACGAAGGCACAGACAGTGCAGTGACCGATGATGCTGAGCCCGTCCCCTCCCACTGATGGATTTGTTTACAGTCTGCATATGGGCAAAGTATCTGCACTCCATGATGGAGTGTGCTGTGTAGGAGCTGATGAGTTGTCTGTGGTGTTACAGAGAGGCACAGGAGAGTACACCTCCAGGAGGAGAGAGTTTGAGGCCTGGCTGTCCAGACAGAATGAACTCCTCTCAGGGATCCTCAGCACCAGAGGAGCAACACTCAGTGCCAAAGAACTGAAGATCCGACAGGACACACTCAAGGTGAGCTTCTGTTAACAGTCAAACAGCTTTACAGCTCAGTCTCATCTCAGCGTCATTTCTGAGGAAGGTCACTGCTTACACTTTGTTTGTTGAAAACTCAGACTTTGAAACTTTGTGTGTTTGGTCACATCAGCACATTATGACAGTTACCTTCTGACTCGTTTGAGTAAGCTAGTCCGCTGCAGTCAAAGTCATCACAGCTTCATTTACTCATGAGAACGTTTTGTTGTCAAAGTCAAACTGACAGAAGTGGAGGTAAACACTGGCTGGACTGCAGGGACGTATCACAGTCTGCCAATATTTACGTTCATTCACAACTGTTTGCACAAGATGTCTTTTTCATTTTTGTTCTAGCCTGTTAGTCTTCATCAGCAGCAGTATGTGGGTTGTGTCTGTCATCTTTCATTTTGTCAGTGCACTGTTGGCATAATATTTTTATTCATCATTATACTATAACACAGTTCTGGACTTTTTGTCTGATGATCTTAGTGTGTATCTGACTTTTAAACTCGGGATCATCCAGTGTTGATGTGGTTGATTCAGTTTTAGTCTTCACTGGGTCGTTTTAGTTTTAGTCAACTGAATCCAAAGTGTAGTGTGTTAAGTGTTTCACAAGAATTCTAGATTATCCATACTCCTGGAGAAAATGTCGAAAGATGATCCACTCTGTTATTCACTTCTCTGATCATTAGCACGTTTCTTTTAGTTTTTACCACTTCAGTTTTTAGCCAATGATAAATGATAAAATAACATTAGCTTGCATCTAACCTCCTGACCACACAAAGTTTAGTTCTGATTGGATCCTCCTGCCTCTACCCAAACATTTTCACCTCATTTTTATTCATTAACAAAAATATCAAATGATTTCATCAAAAACTGACTCTGGGATCATCAAAAATAAATCAGAGGACTGAAGAGTGATTTATGACTTCATGACACTCAGCCACACAGTGAAAACTATGATGTGTTTGTGGTTTGAAATATTAAACCATGCTAAAGTTAGAAATACAAGCCAAGAAAACAAACAACAACAAGAAAACAGCGTCACTGTGTGCACTGCTGTCATTGCTGGTTGCAACTTCCTCGCCTCACCTTCTCCTTCAAACAGTGTAGAAGCTATGACTTTCTATGACTATAACTTTATTTATATAGCACCTTTTTAAAAAACAGAGTTTTACAAAGTGCTTTACAGAGCAGTAGACCCAACAAATTGACATTAGTGGGAGCATATAAATGGAAAATAAAGTCAGACCTAAAATTGAACCTTGCGGTACACCACAGGCAGTCACAGCTTTAGATGACGTGTGACTGCCTATGGCGGCTGCATAAGTTCTGTCTAAAAGGTAGGAACAAAATCAGAGCGGTGCTCTCGATGCCGGCCCAGGTCCTAAGACGCTCAATTAAAATGATGTCAGCCAGTGAAGAGAGACCTCCTGTATGTAAATGACGAAGTAGAAGAACCGTGCACTTGAAGCTGCGCACTCACGGCAGTGTCACACCGGCCATCTGTGGTTAAAATCATTTGTTTTTGTCATTTCTAAACTGGGAAAACAGAAACAGAACAAACAGGGCCCATACCAGGAACTTCCTGTTCTGGTCCAATGCTCATAAACCTCTGTGCTGTGTCCTGGTGCAGGCTCTGAGGGCTGAGGTGGCCTGTGGTCAGGAGCAGTTCCAGCTCTTGCTCCAGGAGAGTCAGAGCAGTGAGGCTGGTTCTGAACCAGCAGAAGACCAGTCTCTGGAAGAACTTCGGTACCGCTGGATGCTCTACAAGTCCAAAATGAAGGATGTGGGAGATGTCAGGGCCAGGACTACTGCCAAGGTGAGTGGGCATCAACAAGAGCAAGGCATACAGTACATCAAGTTAGAACTGACAATTACAGAACTGTGTCACACGTCTTCCAGGGATCATCGCATGTGTTTATTTCTATATATAAAAACATCAGCTCAGCACTTTAATATATCCTGGGCTCCTGTAATCCAGTGTCTGTCAGGCTACTGAGGCGAACTGTGGCATTTTTCCTATTCTGTCAACCCACCACCATGCTGACATGCTGACATGGTGTATGTCAGCGTCCTGCTGTGTCTTCTTCATTATGTGTTGTCACTTGTACCACTGGGTGGCAGTGTAACACAGTTTACAAGCTTTTTCACGAACCCTCATGATTTTGAAGAACAACCATCATGACACTGAAAAGTCAGCCATGACTGAGCGGTGAGTGCTTTGAGTGTACTTTGACTGAACTGATTCAGATGTGCTCTGTCTCTGCAGAGGCTCAAAGCCAAACATGAGGAGGAGGATGTCACAGGAAAAGTGCAAAAGGTAACAACAAACTATTTATGATGCAAGAAACAAGTCAACACAGCTGAGCATTTTGGCTGGTTTGATCATAGTTCATACACAGCATCCTGCCCTACAAGTGATACATGGTCTAGTGCTCTTCTATAGAGAGCAAGCTGATGGCTTCACGTGTGAGCTGTCCATCAAACAGTGTTCAAAACAGAAATATATTCAGTCAACACTGATGTTAAAAAGAGAACACTGAGGAGGTGTAACCTGAGAATGTTCTGTCAATAACAGTGCAGACAGACTGTGTCTTGGTGATCCTCACAGCTCTCTTCAGTCTTTGAGCACTCTTTGCTGTTTTATTCTTGCTGATTTTTGCTTTTAGCTCAGAGAATCAACAATTAAAGGCATTTTAGAGGTGGCTGTTCTGCAGGTGGCGCTCATCCTTACTGATCACTGTTCATCCCAACACCTACTTCTTAGTTTCCAGGAACTGGAAACTGGAAGAAACTGGAAGGGTGTTCTTCCGTAAACTTCTGAAGCAAGTGCTCTCCTGCACTCATTTAAAGAGGCTAAAGAGAGCCAACCACCTGACCTGACCATCCAGAACTGGCATCAGTTCAACATATTGAACCAACCCCCCAGCCCACCATTCATTTAGTAAGCAGTGGGGGGTGAGCAGATTAAAGAATGCCAACCCCCCCTCAACTACCCTGCTGACCCCTGAGACGCCTCAGCTGAAGCAGCCCTCCACACATTCCTCTTCAGACTCTTTTCACACGGTCTCTACAGGCGGAGGGGTCTGCTCCCACTTCCTTTATCTTCAGTAGAGAGGGCTGGAGGGAGGGCTGATTGTTTTATTGACTGGATGGTTTGTTGAGTCACGTAATTTGAAGCAAAAACACCCACCACGTCACAGCTATTTATGACTTCACCAGAAAAACTGCTGTGATCAAACATTGCTGAAATGTAATGTTTGTAATAAAGGAAATATTTGAGTCTTTTAAATCAAGACATGATGTTTGGACTGACAGGCATCTTTGTTTTCATGTCAGGTCTTCATTGGTTTACAGTGCACGTGCTGAATACTAACATGTTCAGTCATCAGTACACAGAAAATCTTTGAATGAACAAACAGTAAGTTAACACTAAATAAAGTTGTGGCTGATGATAAAACTGTTAGTTTTGCAGGTATTCAGTTGTAAACAAGCTGATTTTTGACTGCTAGTTGCTCGTATTTAGAGCTGAGCTGGACTCCACCAAGACACGTGAGTCTATTATTTACAGAAACCTAATGAATGTGGATGCTCTGCTAATGCTATGCTACGCTGGATATACATTAGAGGTGTGAATCTTCACTAGCCGTTCACCTGTCCATAGTCCTCAAAGCATCTCTTGTCTTACATCCTCGGTTTTCTATATAGCTACACATAGCTGCATACTGACTACTTCATGTGAAAATAATAATCTATGTGATAGACTTAAACACATAATCAGGAGTTTGCAGCCTACGCCTCTAATATATATCATGTTTACACAATCATTCCACATCATGTTTACACACACACTATACATTATGTTTACACATATATTATACATTATGTTTACACATATATTATACATCATGTTTACACATATATTGTACATTATGTTTACACATATATTGTACATTATGTTTACACATATATTATACATCATGTTTACACATATATTGTACATTATGTTTACACATATATTGTACATTATGTTTACACATATATTATACATCATGTTTACACATATATTGTACATTATGTTTACACATATATTGTACATTATGTTTACACATATACATTATACATTATGTTTACACATATATTATACATTATGCTTACACATATATTATACATCATGTTTACACATATATTATACATCATGTTTACACATATACATTATACATTATGTTTACACATATATTATACATTATGTTTACACATACATTATGTTTACACATATATTATACATCATGTTTACACATATATTATACATTATGTTTACACATATACATTATACATCATGTTTACACATATATTGTACATCATGTTTACACACACATTGTACATTATGTTTACACATATATTATACATTATGTTTACACATATATTATACATCATGTTTACACTTGGTAATTTGACAAGCAATTATATAACCATGAGCACATTTATTGATCAGGTCTCACAGGTACAGTGCACAGGATAAATCCATCAGAGAACAGTATGAAGAATGTAAAAAGTAAAAAGGCTTTAGGCAGCTTAAATGACACATGGTCACTGATGGCAACTCACAACATCTGTTGCTGACATTATTGTGACTTTACCATGTGACTTACACTGACAGCACAAATAGTTTATTCTAGTAATGTTTATTCAGTAAGTTGTAGTTGTGTGTCTTGAAGAAACATACCAGAGAGTGTTTGTCATACAGTGTTACGAGTTTCGCTTCCTCCTCTATCAAACATTAACCCTTCCACACACAGTCCCCCCTCTGCATGTCTCACACAGACACACTGTTGAGTCTGGATTTCATTTCTGTTTCCTAAAGCAATCATGTTTTCTCCCTGCTGTGAGCCACAGTCAGTTTAGTGTTAAAGCAGGACACACATCAGAATGTGGAGCTCCATCAAATGATTCATGTAATTAACAAAGTCTGTTTGACACAGTAAATGAATTAAGTTAAATGTAAGACTTTACTAAAGAATCAACATGCAGGTACAGATGCTGAACTTTGAGTGTACGCATAGAAAAAACAACAAATAACAATAACTCCTCTAAACTCTGAAACTTAATTAGTTACCAAGATTGAAGTGAACATAAAACCTTGAGTTCTTACAGTCACTATCAGCTCTATCAGTTATGATAACACTGTCCTCGTGAAAGTAACCGAGATCACGGAAACTGGCAACATCACTGACAACAGGTCAGATGAGGCAGGAAACACAAGCAGACCGGTCAGACAGGTTGTAAACAAAGCAACTTAGTTTTCCTGTGCAGTGAGGAATTATTCATAGTTTATCATTACAAATATGAATAGTGCAATATTATCAAAGCACAGTATCTTCAACCCTCAAACTCTGTGACTGTACGACCACCTTCAGTTACATGGATAACATGGACTCTAGCAGTTTGGGCATTGTTCCCCTGCCTGCCATTAATCTGCCAAAGTCTTCTCACCATAGCAACAACTATTGCTGCTGTTGTTATTGTTATTATTTTTACAGTGAGGCCGGGCACAGCAGAGCTGTAATCAAAGATGAACGTAGGCAGTAAATATGATTCACAGAATAAGTTTGCATGGACTGAGCTGTGCATTCGTACATGTTTGTGACTGTGTGGGTGAACTGCTTTCATCTTAGCATCATTCAGTTTGCCTTTACAACATTGTTTTGTTTTTATTCATCCTGATTCTCAGAGATAGCAGAAATCTAAAAAGAAGTAGAGGTCTATGTGAAGTATTAGCAAGCAAGTAGTATTAAGTTTGTGAGCACTTTGTAGCTTTATTTCAGAGGTGCAGAGAAAGAGAACTCACCAGTAAACACCAGCAGAGGAAAGACAAATACAGCACAACACGACCCCAAAAAGTCTGAAAGAAATAATAATGTGAATCACAAAGCTGAGAGTCAACGTTCTCGCTTCATGTCATGAAACACAAGATACTGCAGAATATTAACTTTCTTTAACAAGCTGCAGTGACGAGGAATATTCTGTGTTCACTGTTTGTATGGTTGATTGTTGGAGGTCAGAAGACAGCCAGGCTTCCTATTAAAATATGATCATGTATTTATCAAAACAAAGAAAATGAGAAATAACTCTGTCTGCTATAAAGGTGATTTAAATAAAAGCCTGCTGCTCTCTGCCATTAAGGTCACTATAGCCTGACAGTGATTCTCTGTGGTCACCTTCATCACTGCCAGTTCTGACTTGTATCATATTGTAAACTGCTGTTTGATAAAATCCTTCATAGTCTATTCATATTGCCCTCACTCAGACTGAAGATCTTTGTATGTGCATCATACAAAGATGGCCTCATGTCAAAAGCTACATTTTCTAATACATCATAGCAACATTTATGTTTACTATATACCCAGCTCCTTACTAATGAATGAATACAGTTCATGAATAATTACTACTGTTAAAGCTAATATTAAAGCTACATTCCATGTGTGTGTTCTGTGTGTTGATGTGTGTTCTGTGTGTTGATGTGTGTTCTGTGTGTTGATGTGTGTTCTGTGTGTTGATGTGTGTTCTGTGTGTTGATGTGTGTTCTGTGTGTTGATGTGTGTTCTGTGTGTTGATGTGTGTTCTGATGTGTGTTCTGTGTGTTGATGTGTGTTCTGTGTGTTGATGTGTGTTCTGTGTGTTGATGTGTGTTCTGTGTGTTGATGTGTGTTCTGTGTGTTCTGTGTGTTGATGTGTGTTCTGTGTGTTGATGTGTGTTCTGTGTGTTGATGTGTGTTCTGTGTGTTGACGTGTGTTGATGTGTGTTCTGTGTGTTGACGTGTGTTGATGTGTGTTCTGTGTGTTGATGTGTGTTCTGTGTGTTCATGTGTGTTGTGTGTGTTGTGTGTGTTCTGTGTGTTGATGTGTGTTCTGTGTGTTGACGTGTGTTGATGTGTGTTCTGTGTGTTGTGTGTGTTGATGTGTGTTCTGTGTGTTGATGTGTGTTGATGTGTGTTGATGTGTGTTCTGTGTGTTGACGTGTGTTCTGTGTGTTGATGTGTGTTGTGTGTGTTGTGTGTGTTCTGTGTGTTGATGTGTGTTCTGTGTGTTGACGTGTGTTGATGTGTGTTCTGTGTGTTGATGTGTGTTGATGTGTGTTCTGTGTGTTGATGTGTGTTGATGTGTGTTGATGTGTGTTCTGTGTGTTGACGTGTGTTCTGTGTGTTCATGTGTGTTGTGTGTGTTGTGTGTGTTCTGTGTGTTGATGTGTGTTCTGTGTGTTGACGTGTGTTGATGTGTGTTCTGTGTGTTGTGTGTGTTGATGTGTGTTCTGTGTGTTGATGTGTGTTCTGTGTGTTGACGTGTGTTCTGTGTGTTGATGTGTGTTCTGTGTGTTGACGTGTGTTCTGTGTGTTGACGTGTGTTGACGTGTGTTCTGTGTGTTGACGCGTGTTCTGTGTGTGCTGTGTGTTGATGTGTGTTGATGTGTGTTGATGTGTGTTCTGTGTGTTGATGTGTGTGCTGTGTGTTGATGTGTGTTGATGTGTGTTGATGTGTGTTCTGTGTGTTGATGTGTGTTCTGTGTGTTGACGTGTGTTGACGCGTGTTCTGTGTGTTGATGTGTGTTCTGTGTGTTGATGTGTGTTGTGTGTGTTGATGTGTGTTCTGTGTGGTGATGTGTGTTCTGTGTGTTGACGTGTGTTCTGTGTGTTGACGTGTGTTGATGTGTGTTCTGTGTGTTGATGTGTGTTGATGTGTGTTGATGTGTGTTCTGTGTGTTGATGTGTGTTCTGTGTGTTGACGTGTGTTGACGCGTGTTCTGTGTGTTGATGTGTGTTCTGTGTGTTGTGTGTTGATGTGTGTTCTGTGTGTTGATGTGTGTTCTGTGTGTTGATGTGTGTTGATGTGTGTTGATGTGTGTTGATGTGTGTTATGTGTGTTGATGTGTGTTGACGTGTGTTCTGTGTGTTGATGTGTGTTCTGTGTGTTGATGTGTGTTCTGTGTGTTGTGTGTTGATGTGTGTTCTGTGTGTTCTGTGTGTTGATGTGTGTTCTGTGTGTTGTGTGTTGATGTGTGTTCTGTGTGTTCTGTGTGTTGATGTGTGTTCTGTGTGTTGATGTGTGTTCTGTGTGTTCTGTGTGTTGATGTGTGTTCTGTGTGTTCTGTGTGTTGATGTGTGTTGACGTGTGTTCTGTGTGTTGATGTGTGTTCTGTGTGTTGATGTGTGTTCTGTGTGTTGTGTGTTGATGTGTGTTCTGTGTGTTGATGTGTGTTCTGTGTGTTGTGTGTTGATGTGTGTTCTGTGTGTTCTGTGTGTTGATGTGTGTTCTGTGTGTTGATGTGTGTTCTGTGTGTTCTGTGTGTTGACGTGTGTTGACGTGTGTTCTGTGTGTTGATGTGTGTTCTGTGTGTTGATGTGTGTTCTGTGTGTTGTGTGTTGATGTGTGTTCTGTGTGTTCTGTGTGTTGATGTGTGTTCTGTGTGTTGTGTGTTGATGTGTGTTCTGTGTGTTCTGTGTGTTGATGTGTGTTCTGTGTGTTGATGTGTGTTCTGTGTGTTCTGTGTGTTGATGTGTGTTCTGTGTGTTCTGTGTGTTGATGTGTGTGCTGTGTGTTGATGTGTGTTCTGTGTGTTGACGTGTGTTGACATGTGTTCTGTGTGTTGACGTGTGTTGACGTGTGTTCTGTGTGTTGATGTGTGTTGATGTGTGTTCTGTGTGTTGTTGTGTGTTGATGTGTGTTCTGTGTGTTGATGTGTGTTCTGTGTGTTGATGTGTGTTGTGTGTTGATGTGTGTTGTGTGTTGATGTGTGTTCTGTGTGTTGATGTGTGTTCTGTGTGTTGATGTGTGTTCTGTGTGTTGATGTGTGTTGTGTGTTGATGTGTGTTCTGTGTGTTGATGTGTGTGTTGTGTGTTGATGTGTGTTCTGTGTGTTGATGTGTGTTCTGTGTGTTGATGTGTGTTCTGTGTGTTGATGTGTGTTGATGTGTGTTCTGTGTGTTGATGTGTGTTCTGTGTGTTGATGTGTGTTGATGTGTGTTGTGTGTTGATGTGTGTTGATGTGTGTTGATGTGTGTTGTGTGTTGATGTGTGTTGATGTGTGTTGATGTGTGTTGTGTGTTGCAGAGGCCCGGCTTGCTGCAGCGGGTGTGTCGTCTGGCTCTTCCTCTGTGGCTCCTCCTGCTGGCTCTGCTGCTGCTGGCCTTCCTGCTGCCCCTCATGGATGAAGGCAACAGCTGCTCCCTCTCCAACAACTTCGCCCGATCCTTCAAGATCATGCTCCGTTATGACGGACCACCACCCACATAGACACGCTCCTCCTGTGGAGTAACGTCTGATGTCACCCTGCAGCAGCTTCTTCTCTGTCATGGACCGTGGCTCATGGAGGAAACGTCGCCCTGCCCTTTGATCATCATGTGTGACTGTAACGGACACACGGCTGTGCGGCTTCAAACTCTGTTTCATGCAGCAAACTTCATATTCATTTTAAAAACCACAGCTTCACTAACGCCAGAATCAGTCACACATTCACATCGTTCACTATCTATGAAGGAAACCACAACCCTACTACACACTCTGGACTGTCAGCTCTACTGAAGCTCACATCCCAGGTGTGTGTGCAGCTTAAAAAGCATTATCTATTAACTGATCTATCACAAGGTATCAGCAGGACTCCAATTCCCATGCTCATTCTAAGAGACTACACCATAGATGCTGTAAACCAAAGTCAGTCTTCAGTAGCATGTCTTCCTGACAGCTTCAGTATGTTTGGCAGCTTGATTCTGTTCATCTGACCTTCAGACACTTTAAAAATGACCTACAGACCAAAATCCCACATGATCACACGACACAGACCAAATGATGCAGAAGGTCCACAGACACGCAGCAACAGAACCAGACACAAGACAACATCAGCTGATGCTGTTAAACACAGCTCCATGTGGTCCAGCTTAGTCTGAACACACTGTCCGCCTGATGTTCAGCTAATGTTGTGCTAACAATATGTAGCCGTGTTGAAGAATCAGTTTGAAAGCCAAAGTGCAGCTCTATATTTGAAGTTCTGTTTCATGTTTTTAAAGCTTTTAAGGCCAAACATTTAAATAATGTGTTCTTAGTATTTCAGGCTGTGTGTTCACAGTGAGAGCAACTGGGCTAATGCTAATCCTTCTGTTCTGCCTGTGAGCGGTGAGCGTCTGTAGACAAATCACGTTTCCGTCATCATCATCATGTCTACTTTGATCATGTTACTGAGTTAATGCGTTAGCGTAGCTCGCAATCGATTTGCAAACACCCCGCTGCCAGGCTGCAACATCTCGTCTCATCCAGGGTGTAGCTAACTCAGTGTGTGATTCTGTCAGCCTTTTAAAGATGCAGGTTTGGTAACGAGGCAGCACACCAATCATAACCGCACAATGATACACACGTTTGTCTCTTCTCCATCACATCCGCTGCAGCTAAACTCTCTTCTCATGACGTCTCGTTCAGCGTTCAGTCCATCCTGTCCAGTCTCATACAGTTTATGCATCAAGCTGGTGACAGACATGGGCTTGTGGGAAATGATGTTCTTTAAAGGCTGCAAGAGCATAAATATGACATCAACAAGATGACTTTGCTGTACTGTCCCTTTACTGTCCACACAAACTGTGGAGCAGTGGACGTTTAATGTGAGCACGACTCCATCCCAGAAGTTTATATCAAAGAAGAGTGAACTGTTGATGATCATGTTGCATTGTGGACACACTGTTGTGGTTCACTGATTCAGGAACAGCTTGGTTGAAGCAGGTCACATGTAGAAGTACACGATGAACCAACAGTCCTCCCTCAGGGACGATCCTGTCTGTTTTTGATTTGTGGTTCTGTTTGTGTGATCAGCTCCAGGAATGAGAAGCTGCCTGTGATTGGACACTTCAGGTGTGTTCATGTGTCAGTCGGGTCAAAGCTTGTTTTGAACTTTACAATCATCTCATGAGAGCTGTTGAGCTACATTTCTTTCCTGAAGGTGCTGTTTTAGCTTAAACACCTCAATCTGTCTTTTTCACAGCCTAAAGCAGCAGTGAGAACAGTTAGAAAGCAGTGTGCCGTGGCCCCTGACATTTTCTTGGACCACAATGAGTTCTTGGTGCCAGCGCCTGAGCTGTAAAGCTTGGCACTCTGGGCACCTTTTTTCTACAATCCCAAAATAACTTTTTTATCCTGCATTCTCTCATTTCACACCACACATACCCCTAAAAATACCTAAACACCTCCACACACCCTCACACTTTACCTTTTTTGGACTTGAATCTGTTATTGACTTGTCGTGTTGCCATGGCAACAGTGACCAAATGAAGTTAATCTACTACGTCTTCTTAAACAGCAACATTATAGCAATGTTAAATTCAGCTTTTGCTTGGCAATGACAGAGCAGAGGTTTCATTTTTGCTCCACTCTATCATGGCATGTTAGACATGAAAGTATTATATGATGTACAATAATGAAGTATAAAGAAGTGAAAACCTCACTGCTGGTGAAAGTGATGGGCAGCGTCTCACAGCCTACTTTGGACTTTCTTCTGGACTGAGACATTTTCTTCTTTTAAAGCAACATTATGTCAAATTGTGTTATTTGTTGCAATTTAGCACCCTCAGTTTCAAAGTGTAATCCTACTGTTGTAAACATGTTCAGCTGCACTCGAGTATTTGTACTGATTACATTACTTCTGATCAAAAACTAACAAGTCAACAACTTTGCTAACAGCCAAACATCAACCAGGTCACCAACAGCAGACATAGCAGCTAGCTTATATTACTGACTAGTCCAAGAGCAGTCAGCCCAGCTCGGCGTCTGTCTTTCAGCCTTTTATGTTTGACATTTGTTGTCATAGTAACATTACTGTGAAGCTGCAATCACATGATCAAGAAATTTGTTCTTTGTTCACTACGAGGTATGGCAGAGAGCAAAGACAAAGTGCAGTGTCGTCTGCAAAGATACATACTATTTCACCAAAACCAAATCAGAATGTGTACGTAGCAACACGATCTGCTACTGTACATAAACAGCTAACTTTAGCTTTGGATTTAGCGAGCTAAGTTCATGAACTATGTGTCCATTCACAAAGCTTTCATGATGAGATCATTTTCACGATAGTTTTCAATGTTGAGTTCAGGAGAGAGATACATTTTCATGCTTCCTTGCTACACTACGGCACTTACAGCTGGTATCTCACTGTTGTTCTTTGAAAGGTTAGCAGCTCCTAAGTTGAAATTATTCTTCAAGCGGCACGCTCAGTGGCAATTTCAAGCAGTGCAGAGGGTAGTAATTTGGACATTGCTACTCTTCCCAAGAGGTCTACTGAGGCCTCTAACAGGCAACATGAGCTGAGGTACCTTCAAGCTGCCTTTAACTGCTCTCACATTAGCAAACAGCAGATACTCAGCAGCCACATTGTATCTGCTGAGGCTAAACTACATGATCTGACCCTGCTGGTTTAACAGTCATGGACTCATTAGTCCAACCACCATCACTGCATATCTGGCTCCATTCATCTTAGCAAAAGTGACTAATTAGCAGCTTCACTGCTATGAGAACCTTTGTATGAATCATGTCCGTCGACCTGACGCACCAAAGAGAACAACATGCTCTCAGTTTGAGTTCAGTCCGTCCACACAGTCATCAGGTTTTCATTGAGTTGGTAATTAAAACATTTTATCAGTGAGGAAACTTACAAGTAGCAAACAAATGCTAAATATTTATGAAATGCTTCTTGCTAATTAGTTAGCTCTCCTAGACGCCCACACTCGCTCTTTGCTGAGTGAAGAGGCAGCTGCTCTGCGAGAGCTTGGTTCTTTCTGCTGTCATGTGAACACGGCTTGACAACATCTGGTAAAGAGCAGGAACTGGACTGCCTCATTTGCTGTTGGCTGGTCTCTAGTGCCAGGTCATGTCCATGGAAGGTACTTCCTCAGCTCCTTGTTTGGCTGTCACAACATGGAACCAGGTGTCTCCGGTCAGCACTGTGGCATCTCTTCATGCCTTGGTGTGTACGGCAAACATTATTTATTTTGGTGATGACTTCTAATGTGTAAACATGCTACAAGTAGCATCACATATCAGTGAAGACATACAGTTATCAAGGCCTTAAAGCTTTATGTGTACCATCCAGTTAATCTTCTGTGCTCAGTGCCATGACTTCATGTATTTAGTCAGTATGTCGCACTGCACTGTATAACAGTTCTATAATCTGTTGAATCCTGTCCTGTGTATTTGTATACTGATTGGATAGTTATGCTCCATGGTACTGCTGCTTACTGCACTACTCTTCTATTATGCATGTGTCCCTTTAGAGAAGCCTATGCCACGCTTGGCTCAAATGCTACATTATGTGTCCATCCAAACCTTATGCAACGTATGGAATGACTTGAATCTCCTGAGCACAGCGGGCTGGTTACACGCAGCATGTGTGACGGAGGGATGGCTGTCACAATAGTTTGAGTTATGCAAAAATGTCCTAAATGTCAGCGTCTGCTCTCAGATGGAGGTATTCATTATGACATGATCGACAGGTGACATGCTATGTTTTTGTTGTTTGTTTTTGTAAAAGGTACACTTCTATTTTATTAACATTTTGAGTAGAGAGCTTCATGTTATTCAGGGCAGCCTGTATGTAACCAGTGTTTTTGTATTCTGAAGAAATAAAATGCAGGTGAAATATTCTGCTGGAATCAGGCTGTGTGTTTTTCTTTCAGGGTGTTATGATAATACATCAACACTTACTGATAATAATAATTCTATTAACTAAGTATTGATGCTGCTGCACGTGTTCTGACAGGAACCAAAATCAGAGATCACATCTCTCCCATTTTGGCTTCCTTGCACTGGCTACCTGTTAAATCTAGAATACACATACAAAGCTCTTCATGGCCAGGCACCATCATATCTAAAAGAGCTCCAAAAGCACAGTGTTAAGACATTTTTTAGAAAATTAGCACCTGCTAGAGTCGAGCGACAGATATTTATTAGCCCGGTACAAAGCTGATAAATCAGCCTGAGCCTGATTTCCTTTCTGCGGTCTTTGATGGATCCTGTTACTGCCTCCTGCTACTACAGACCTGATTACATTTCATCATCTAGTCAGTTTGGATGAGTGTTCTCACACTGTTTGTGCTTCCATTCTGTGTGTGTGTGTGCCTCCTACGCCGCTCTCACCTCACTCTCCCAGCCAGTTGCACCGAGCTGTGCAGCAATCTGGAGCTCTCACTCTGCCAAATCCACGGAGTAGCCTCTCTCCTCACCAAGGTTTCAGTCCTTGTTGATCTGCTGCGTTTTAACAGAAAATCCATTGCTCTAACTGTTGATGCTAACAGCTAACCACCAATCCACAGGCTCACGGAATAAATGAACACAAAAAGAGATGATGTTAGCATGATGAGCAGCATTGCTGTAGCTTCACACAAAAACATAACACATTATATAAAGGTCCAGTTTGTCAGATTTAGGGGGCGCTATATATATAACATAATCCACATAACAGAGTTTTCATTACTTTTGAATGACCTCAAAGGTCATTATGTTTTTCTTACCTTAGAGTCAGCCTTATGTGGGCTGTTGGTTAGCTCAGTCAGTCCTTGCCACAGCGGCCCAGGATTCGAGTGCGACTTGTGGCCCTTTGCTGCATGTCATTCCCCATCACTCTCTCTCTCCACATCCCTGTCACTGTTCAGCTGCATCTGTACAATAAAGCTTGAAAAAGGCCCCAAAAAATCTTACAAAAAAAAGTGAGTGAGCCTGGGAGTGCCACATTATGTAATAATGTAATACGTTGTCACTTAATAATGCCACATTTTGTAATACAATTGAACGCAATATGTAATAAATTTTGCCACATTTTGTTGTTACATATTGCATCAGTAATTACAAAACGAGAGTGTTACACTTTTTTTATCAGGAAAATAATAATAATAATTTGGTGCATTATGTAATAAAGCCCCAACATGGATGTCTTAATTAGAGAAAAACATTATACCATCAGACTGACATTGACTTTACCAGCATGAGTCCTAAATATGAATTTGTTTGAAAAACTCGTAGGATGCTTGATTGGTCAACTCTAAATCAAATGTCTGTATCCATAGAGACAAAATCTGCACCAAATGAGTTTTACTGGTGCGAACATGCAATCTGGATTCTGTTATACAAATATTATAGGTGATAGAAAGCAGACAAAACATGGAAACAGAATGAGGGGAGCTGAGGTGGGCGTGTCTACACCACTGTGAAACAATCAGGAAAGAACTTTATTTCTCTGATTAATGACGCTTCATCAATGATCTTAGTTAGTGAGGTCTGTTTTTTAACTACAGACAGACCTCCTGTTTCCAGTCCTTATGCTAAGCTAGGCTAACCACATAGCACTGAACTGTTTCTTTTGTGGACTCCGTCTGTTGTTTGGAGAATATTAACCTAGCTCAGTTTATTGATCAGGAGGAGTGCCGCTAATCATTTCTTTGTCTTTCTGAAGCAGTCCTGATGTGGTCAGGGTTATCTCAGCTTGTGTTTGAGAGTTCATAGGTTTCCACAAAGCGTTCATTACACTGGGAGGAGACGCTCTAATGAGAGACATTATTGAGCTGTGTTATGGGAGGTGTGGAGGCCAGATGCAGCATCTGTCTCTTGTGAGTCACTCTGCTTTATGGAAATTCAATACTTAATCATTCAAATACAGCAGTGACTCCAAATCAATGATCCTGAAAAATGAGCAAAACAGGTTGCAGTACATGTGTGTGTGTTTCTTCTGTTTCCCTCACACACACACACACACACTCTTTTACACAGTTCAGAGTGGAAACACCACGTGCCTGTTGGATGAAATGAACTCTGTATGATGACACGGGAGTGATCGGATGTCTGCTTGTCAGAGGACGACGTTAGCTTGCCGTGTTCTTCCAGTCTTGGAGCAGCAGCCGGCGGACTCAGCATGTATCAAGGTTTAATTAACAAGAGATGGCTTCCTGTAGATTCACTCTGTGTTTGAGCATCATGCACGTCTCCAGTCTGAGGAAGGACCGCAGTGAACCAGATCAAAGCTCCTTTTTACATTTAGTTTAAATATTTAAACATGATTATTAATTCATGTATTTAATTATATTTTTGCCTTGTCTGATAACTTTATTACATTCTGTCAAATGACTTTTTTTGTCTGTCCAACAGTCTGAAAGCCTGAAAACGTTCAAGATGATATTAAATCTAGAAGAGCAGAAGATTCTCACAGTGTAAAGCAGGAGCCAGAGGTGACTGGACTTTAGATGTTTGCCCTCACCATGGCCCGTATGGTTAGACCGGATCTTTGGCTTCTCCCACTTTCAACCCTGATCATCACTTCACTCTGCTTATGTTGTCTCTCATTATCCACTGATGAATATGGTGGTGAAACAGGATCACATGCAACAAGAACCAGCTGATTTCCATAAAGCCTCACCATGCACAGACTGAGGCTGAGAGAATATGACATCACATCAGGTCAGAGGTCAAAGAGCATGTGATGGCTCCAGCTCAAGCTGGACACAAAATAGATTTCTAATACTTACTACTCATAATGAACCTTAATATTCATCATATACTGCACTATATGAGCTCCTGCTGTGCTATAACCAATTACACAAAGCAGATTAATGGCATCTCATTAGATTCAGAGTAAACAAAGGATCCTTTGAGAGGGCTGAGTGAGAGAACAGCTCGGACTGTATTGGAGCGTATCATGGAGCTCTTACCAGCTTCACTCTGTATACAGACGCCAGCATTCATTCTTATACCATGTTTGTCCACACTGGCTTTTTATGCTGAAATTATTCAAATCAGTTTTTTTTTACATCCCTTTTCAGCTTCCTTTCCATTAGTCACAAGCGGTTGCATGTTTTTATTTCATTTTCCAGGAAAACTCCCACACAAGGTTTGGAATTTCAGATCTTTATCATTTTTGATATGCAGTTTCTGGACTTTGAAAATAAAGATTAAACAAATAAAAATGCCAATCTGTCGCTTATTATATGCCCAATATTGTCATTGTGCAGACCAACATTTTGACTGGAGACTCAATTCATCAATGATGAAGGCAACTTTTTCAAGGGTCCCCCTCTTAATGATGCTTCCTCAGGGATCCCTGCAACTTCTTCAAAGACCCTCGAAACCTGGAAGATCCCTTTCCATAACTTTTCAAGAAACCCAAAAATGTAATAAAATGTAATATATATAAATAAGTGTTACCTCAAACTATGGCTGATCTCAATGAAGCACAACACCTGAAGCTCAACTTTGATGAGAATTGCCATCCATGATCTCGCCATATGACTGAGAAAAACCAACCCAACAGTCCAACAGATTAATTCTCCGCAGCAACAGGAGGAGACGTCCATCAGTCACAGAGAAGGCAACACAAGGAACTCCTCAGAGATACCTGGACCCTTCTCTTATATCATGTCTCCATGCATACTGCAACCTCCTCAAGGAACCCTGGAACCTGAAAAATCCCAAATTCAAGGACAGGTCCACACTCACATTCTCAAAGATTCTCCTGACAGACTTTTAGAGCCTCTTCAAAGAACGAAGGGGCTTCTTCAAAGGAACCCTGGAATTCTTAGATTTTTTTAAGAAACCTGGAATTTCCTTAAAAATATTTTCCCGTTTTAAATCTTTAACGATCTCTGTGGTCTCTGAAACTTTCAGGACCCCTGATCGTCACTTTCGTCAAACTATTCTGTCCACTTCCATTTCATCTGTTCCACATGTTTGCCACATGTTTGCCATTGTCCGGTGCCTAGTTTACTGAAGCAGAATGGTGAGATGGAGCAGGAAACACAGACGGAGTAGTCTGTGCTCTGACTGAGGAAAAGACAACAAAACAAAGCTTGTGTCCTTGTTGTAGGCTAATGAACAGCCCTGTCCTGTCTGTGTTTAGTGAATGAGAAAGAAGAAACAATGACTGTGAATGTGAGAGTTAAATGATGGTAGTAATTTGTCAGTCTGGCAGTAAATGTACTGCGGTGGTTACAGTGTGTGATGCAGCCTCTCGACTAAGAACATCTTCCCAGCTGACGGAAAAGTGACCCACATAAACTACATAAGAGTACTACACTTGTACAGTACTACAGAGTGTTTGATGGAAACATGGCTACCAACATGGGTATCAAGCTTCTTCAGAACTGTAAGGTAGTTGTTGCCAGAGTGTGTCAAAAGTAGAAGGCGGACTCAGAAGCTTTGTTGAAGCCCTGTTAGGTGGACGTTTGGAACCCCCTGGCTTCCCCAAGACAACAGACCTATACACCCTTTTACCTGTCACTAGGTTCACCTGGACTAGCCCCCCTTCCACACACACACATACAAAGTGAATGAATCACTGATGAAATGTATAACGAATAAACAATAAAAACAACCTTTGCTCGTCTTATTGATATCTTATTTTACAGAAATATAACGCTGAACATAAACAGAGTTTAAACAGGCTAGTTAAATGTGTGTCCGCTATCAGATGGAATTAATTTGTGGTTAATGTAAAGAGAATGACTGAACAAAGAAAAACAGAAAACAGAGAAGTAAATAAGACTGAAGGTCGAGGTGACAGTCCACACAGACCTCAGAGAATTCTTGAGCTCTTGCTTATTTACTTAAAGATCACTTCAACTTTTTGAAATCAGCCTTGACCCTGTTCTAAATCCACCCGCTCGCATTACACAACACAACTGTCCGGTCTGAAATATTGGCATTTAGCCTTCAGCGTATTGATAAAATGTTACCATGGAGCTGAACACTTGGTATTCTCGAGTAATTTGCTTTTTCCATGACTGTTATCAATCCTGAAACAGGCTGCTGAGTGCAGCCACCAAAGGTCAGCCGTCACCGCGAGGGCAGCGTTGTGTGTCTGAAAGAGGCATGCAGGGACAGCAGGGACTGAGGAGCTGCAGCTGGGGCTGCCTGGTGGCAGGACATCGATTAGTCAGAGAGCTTTCAAAGAGAGTGGAACGATGCTCCACAAAATCTCACTCAGTGCCATTATGAAGGATTACAAGAACACTCATGGTACAATAATCTATACCGCAGCCATTACTTTGAAATCGTGGGTAATGCATCCTGTTGACATGAGCATGTTGCATCAGGTGCCAGTGAGACAATGGAAGGCTCCAGTTTGACTGACAGTTCCATGAGTAGGTAAGGAAAAAAGTAAAAGCCAGGCACAACTCTTTGAGCAGCACTTTAGTGTTAGGACTCTGAAATGAATGAATAGTGCTCATGTTTGCCTGAACACAGGTCACACTGTCAGCAGGAACAAACGTGTTAAACGATCAATCCATCAGCGCTATAACCACGTCGCCTGACTTCCTCCTTCCTGAATGTGAGCGTGTTGTTTTGTGTCACCAACTCCACAAAGAGCTAAATGCAGACTGTACTGACGTGAAGCTGTGTCCAGGCTGATGCAGGCCACAGTCTGAGCTGATGCTGATTTGAAAGTGAAATGAGTAACCTGAGAAAGGAGGTCATGTAGAGAACTCTACAAAGCGTGATATCAGATGGAGGTTTACTATGAAAACACACTACGTCAGGATTATTGTTATGTGACTGTCAGCTGATTTCAGTCTAGTCATGACACAAGCCTTCATCTTGTTCCAAAGTCAGAGTGGACCTTGCTGAGCGAGCTGTGATTGAGATTTTACTGTGGTGATCTGCATGATCAGACAAACTCAATCAGCTCTGTGTTTGTGCACTCAACTGTTGACTTTCCCTTCCTCTAACTGCATGTAGTCTCAGCGTGTGTGTGTGTGTGTGTTGCCTTCAGCCTTCCATATTCAGGCAGTCACACAACAGATGGACAGAGAGCTTGACATCATGGTTGTGACAGGAAGGGGTGGAATTTTGACAGCGTGTGTGTGTGTGGTGGATCAAAGGACGTGTCTGTGACTGGATGAACCTGTTTATGAGCTTTTTAATAGAACTTTACTTTGACTGGAGAGGATTTATTTAGAGTCTTCTGGCAAGAAGCCATTTGTAAATCAATGAGCTGAAAGAAGCTCCACAGAGCTGGTAACGACACCTGATTTCCTCCAGCGTTAACAGAGCGTTGTGATTGGTGCAGGTTTAAGGGGGTTTTACAGGACGGTTAGAGTTCAAGCTGCCTCTCAGTAGGAAAATGTGACATTCTTCTGAATTACATTATTGTGAACTGGACTCAGACCCAGATAGAGTTAAATATAGTCCACCCTGCGAGTGACTCTGTGCTGCTAGCCTGTTTCTCAGTTAAGAAGCAGTCAGTGACGGAGGGCTGTGATGATGATATGATACCTGTAAACAGACAGCTGACATCAGTGTACGTGAGCACGGGGCTGCATTACACAGCACACCCACCCAGCCATTTAAACTGATTAGAGGAAGAATTGAGTTATGGCTGACTTCCTGTTTATGTCTTCACTGCCAGCTCTGTCACAGCCCAATGTTCTGCAATAAATGACGTGATGTTCCCGATAAAACCCCGGAAATGTTGAAGCATTCACTCACTTCTAGAAGAATGTGACGTGCTGATCAGAAGCGAGACTCACAAGCTAGGTGGCTACTGTAAATCAGAGTTGCACAGACAGCATGCCGCGTTCAGTGTGGGGGTTCAGAAACTCGATATGATTGATACAATAGCACAACTGTAAATTACTGTAGGTTCACAGTGCATTTATACATACACACACTCAGCCACCTAGCTGAGACTTTTATCCAAATATGGGCATGGTATAAAGCAACATGTTAGTGCAGCAATAAGCACTGCTCACGTACAATCAAGTGACAGTTGTAGAGGGGGCAGATTTATCATGTCCAGTTGTTGGTGGTGTTGGAGAGGAGGTCCTCTCTGAAGAGCTGGAGGTCTACAGGAGCTCTTTGCCCAGTGTGTGAGCAGGAGATGATGACATCAGTCAGCCAATCATTTCTCTGCAGACATTGAACAGGTGGCACAGACTGACTGCCATGCAGGATGGATGGTGGAACATTTTCCATGTGGTCTGAGTGAAAAGTCTTTTTGGTTCTACAGCCCGATAAGAACACTGTGCATGTACAACACAGCAGTGTTTTTCTCTTCAAGGATACAAAGTTCATTTATTTAGAATTCTACAACACACATACTGTGCATTACAATCCAGCCCTGTTTCTATTGAGTCTGGTTTGAATCCTCTCAGTGTTTTCAGCTGACGTTGAAGACATCACAGCTCTAATAAAAGCGTGCTGCTGTTGTAACTGACTGTGATGTTTATGTATTTACAAGTTGGAAACTGGTAATTACGGCAGCTCCCATGATATGAATGCAACAAAAACATGCATGTCAACATTTTCATTGCTTCCTTTCATTTTCTTTCTTTGTCATTCATTCTTTGGGGTCATCTTGACCCGTGGAGTCAAAGAGGCTCCAAAGTTCAGCTCAGTCTTGGTTTTGGTTTCACTCATGGACAAGCAATGGTACAGACTTTTCTGCTGGATTTATTTGCATGTCACAGCTGAACAGCATGGAGGATTCAAATTCTGTTGTTCGGCTGTAAAGCCTCCCCTCTACGTATGATTTAGATTACACTGAAAATAAATATGGTGCCAACAGTGGCAACATTTTTGTCTCACAACGATGTCATCAGTTTATCAGCAGCTACCCTCATGTCATCATCACCAAGATGAGGCTGGATTACCAACTGGACAAACCGGTCCAATGTCCTGCGCCTGGACAGTGTTGACACTGACTTTTCCAGTGAAGAGTTCAAGGATACAAGGTTTATTTAGTTAGAATTCTACAACACATATGACAAAAGTTGCAGTCCCTTTGTCTTTTGTTGTGGTGGTCTTCTTTGTCATCCGGCAGAAAACGAGCAGATTCTTTGGCTGTGGAGAGCTCTCCACCTCTCCATTCATCCACACTTTCAAATAGGAGAATGATTTAATTGTCTTTGTGATCACCATGTCATCAATACATTTGGTGATGTGTGATGTCATTATTGATGTACACCTCAGCTTTGGTTCTTCTTGGTGCTGGCATTCTGAACATGTACCAGTGTGTAGAGCTGCTGTAGCTGGTAGTAAGTCAACAGAAGAAGCAGAGAAACATGATCTAAATGACCAAAACTGGGTCTGTGAAGGACTGCCAGAAATGTTCATCAGCATGGTCCAGGCTTCTACTGGTGTGGATGTGGACATCCTTGGAATTCAATTGAACCAGTTTGATTTGTCTGTTTGACCATTGTAACATTAGAACTCGACATCAAGCATCAGTGATGGAATCATAGAGTCTGCCTCACTTTGTCTTTGTCGGCACGAACATGGTCTGTCAAGTGCAACAGTTTGATCCAAGATGTACAGCTTCACAGTTGATGTTGTAGATGTAGATGCTTGCTGTGTCTCAATTCACATACTTACACTTGCTATACTGTAAGTGCACTCACACTGTCAGTTATGTCAAAATGCAGTGTAGTGTGAGTACCCAGATGGTGCACTCTGCTCAAAACGGTCAAAACCCACAGTGGTCACCATTTTGGCTGCGTAGCTGATGGGCAGGAACTACTGGCACTGTGAAATGTCATACTGTATAATGTCATATTTACATTTTGGCAGTCAAATACACCAACGCTTTGCTTGGTTACAATTTGATGAAGAAGTGGTCAAATCTTTGAGTGGTGTTTCCAACCTTACTTGAATTGAAACACTACCCTGCTGAAATTAGTGCACTATGTCAGGAAGGACAGCGTACCCAGTGTACTACACAGAAGTATCCAAGTTGAGACACAGACACTACATGGGTCACAAATGTTCATTTCATTGTAGGGAACGTGAAAAACTTGTAGGGTCAAGAACTTATTGGCTCCTGCTAACTGTTTAGCAACTTAGAGCAGTCACTGTTGATGTCTTGTCTCTGTCTTGTTTTTGTACAGCAGTAGTAGTGGCAGTAGTAGTAATAGTAGTAGCAGCAGCCAGTTGTCCCTTTGTAACAGCTTCCTTAACCCTCTGACAGCCCCAATAAGCCTGGAGTCTCTGTACACGACTTCCTCTGATCTGTGGCATTCTCTGCATTCCTTCCAAGTAATTACAAGGCTGATGCACTTACAGATAGAAGCCACACACACCAACAGGGTCAATGAGACCAACACAAATATGTGATTATACACAAGATTGAACCACATAAAACTTCTACATCAGAGAGAGACAACGGCAGAATAACATGCAGAGCCATTTTTAGCACTGTGACCGGATGAGTTATGTTGTGTGCTGATTGTATGACAGTAATTACAAGAAATACATTGTTTTGGTGGAAGTATTGATGTGTGATTTGATTATCTGTTGAGAACAGCTGGGTGCAGTGTAATGTACCAGATGGCTTTTAATCAGGTTACTGCAGATGACATCGGCCAGCGAGTTGCTGATTTTAGCTCAGCAAACATTAGGATCAGCTTGATTCACTTCAGTGTCTTTGACTGCAAACAACATCACGTTAGTGTCAGTAGGAGGATGATCGCTTTGCCTTCTGAAACAGTTACATAACATCTGCCTCTGCTTTGCATTGTGTGGGCAGGAGGGCACCGGCTCTGCTGTTTACAAGGTAACATTGGAGAGGGAGAAAATAACCTGTTACATTGCAATAATGTGGGTCAGCATGCCTCTCTCATCTGTATTTATTTATAGAAATCCCCATCGTGTTTAAGCTTGTGTGGGTTTCTACATGTAGGTTAAGTAAAGTGTAGGATGGTCCTTGAAAAGTTTGGAAATAAATGATCTTGTCATACAAACTATTTAAAAAGGTACACATTAAAATATCTAAAACCATTGTTACATATTTTGTTGATTATCCCAAATATTCTCAACGGCATTCAAATGTAGACGGTAATGTCATTTAATTCAAGATTACAGAACGTTTGCATTTGGTCCTGAGTCATGTCAGGCAGATTTTCATTCCAGTGGCGGTTGTTTAACAATGAAGACAACATCTTCAAGAAAGGTTAGGTCTGGGTCAACTGGACTTATGGCTGTAGATATGTGAAGACGTTTCACCTCTTGTCCAAGAGGCTTCTTCAGTTCTGACTGACTGGTGAAGAGATCCGAGTGTTCAGCCATGGCTTCCACTTGGTTTGTTAGTGCTCATTGTTGTCATGACGACTGTCGTCAGAGTTTTAAGGTCACCTGAGGTCTGGTGTGGACAACAGTCAGAGTCACATGAGGCCAAGTGTAAAGTGGTGCTGGAATTGGTACTGGGAAGTGATGAAAGGACATAATTGAATGTGGGGGATAAGTGATGTCTGAGGCCTCCTCCTCTGTTTAGTGACAGTTTCTCTACTTTTACATAGATAACCTCTTCACTCCTCCTTAGAACTACCTGTCCTCCCTGTCCACAATCATTGTCATGAAAACAGTGCACTCTGTTCTTAAGGTGTAGGAAAACGAGTCCAGAACTGATGAGTTTGCCCTCTTGTGTTGAGCCATGTGTTTGTCTTATTGGCTGGTTGGTTGTGCTGTCCTCCTGGATCTTGTGGTCACTTTCCCAAAGGTCCACAACCTTTGAGTGCATCGCGTAAGTGTTGGTGTTCCTTTTCTTGAACACCAGCAGACAACCATCCCATCTACTTGACCAGGTCATCAAATTACAAGACCCTTAGAGGCAGAAATGACCTACAATGCATTTAAATATGCAGTTCATAGTAGGGTTGTATTCTTCCCAAACTATTCGGTACAGGTTTGATTTGGTATGCGAGTTCCTCGGTTCAGTACACCATTTATCCGCTCCCAGTTTCACTGTGTAGTCCCACTGTGGTAAATATGGACAGCTGTACTTGAATATTTGTTCTGCTTACATTACTTATGATAAAAAACTAGCAAGTCAACTTTGCTAACAGCCAAACATCAAGCACTGTCAACAGCACAAGACATGGCAGCTAGCCAGCTGGGTATTCAAATTATTTTTAAAAAGTTACATAACAATGCTTAAGAAGAAAAAAACTAGATGAATCAAATAAACATAAAGCTTATGACAGATGAGGCATGATCAGAAAGGGGTCATCCGCTGGGGAGCATGAATCATGAATCCAATAAATACCTCTTATCTCTTAGAAATATTACGGGAGTTTAACAGATTGTTCAGACATCTTGCTTGGACCAAAGTGACAAAGACACATTAGGCCTTGCTGCCTAAAATCTAAAAATGTTGGGTTCTGTACACCTGATGAATGTAATGGGTAACTGTCCAGTCCTAAGCCATGTATGAAGGAAAACTTCACAATATTCTTCAAATATCTAAACTGATGCCAATTAAAACTTTCTTCCCTTCAGTCTGTCTGCACCCACACTTCTGAGGCCTTGTAGCTCCACTGTAAACTGAAACATTGGTGTCTGTCTGAAGTGTATAAACACGCTCCACTAATACGATCCTTATTTCCCGTGTGGTGACAGTGTACAGAGACCAGACACAGCTTCAGTCTGGACTTAATGACTACAGCACAGGAAGAGACGCATCACATTTATTCAGATGCAGTCACTTTGAAGCCTTGTTCAGCTGCTGTGTTCTGCACAAATTAACGGAGAAGAAATGCTGAACCCTTTCTCTCCAGGAAGGGAACGCTTGTTTTTACATAATATAACAAGAGAAAAACAATTATTTTGTATTTTTATGCTGTATGCTGTATTTCTTACATAATACAGCATGTTCTCTGTGCGTCTGTGTGGGTTCTCTCCGGGTACTCTGGCTTCCTCCCACAGTCTGAACCTTGTTATGCCCCAGCCTAGGGGTGCCTAGAGCATAACTAGAAAAGGTGTCATCTTCCCTGAGTCCCAAGTAGCCACGTACACCAAGTTAGTAGTGAATGAAACAAAAATGATTTATTTACAAAACTCAAAGGATCAAACAACTATAACTCAGAAATCAGCTTCAGAGCGGACAAAGGCCAAAACAACAACCAAAACAGTTCTACCTAGAAAATAAATCACCTATCTCAGAAAACAAAACCACAATAGACTTACCTTCCTAACTAACAAAAACAGGAGAAAACAAGGTCAAATTAAATGGCAGTCCACCCCTACTAGTCAAACGAGTAATACTTTCAACTCTAGCAAACATGTGGCTGGTTGGGAGAAGAGGAGGATGAGGAAAATGCCGGTTGTGTGTCTGACGGTCGTCATCTTGGCTCCTTATATAAGGGGTGGTGTTCAGCTGCAGCCAATCACGGGCTAGGTCAGGAAAATTGCTTCACCAATCAAATCCCAGAGATGGCACACCCTATTTGCATAAGAGATTGACAAGACACATAAGCAGACAGCGCACTACACGAAGTATGACCACAGTCATAACAACCTGAACAGGTTCATTGGTGACTCTAAATTGTCTGTAGGTATGAATGTGAGCATGAGTGCTGGTTTGTCTCTATGTCCAGGGTGGACCTAGCCTAGCCTTCTTGCCTAATGTCAGCTGGGATAGGCTCCAGCCCCCCCATGACCCTGATGAGGATAAGTGATGATGGACAATGGATGGATGGTAGTATGCAAAGAATCAGATATTAAGTGTAAAACAAAAGACGTTCTGTCTGTACTTCAAACAGGCTTGGTTCCACTCTGATCCAACAGTCCAACTAAGTGATGATAAGTGATCTTCACACAACTCACACAGCGCCGTGTGTCAAAGAAGTCAGTCAGTATTTTCTGACATCTCTAACCTGGCATCCCCAGCTACATTTGTCATGTTTGGTCAAGCAGAGTAACAGGGACTAGCAGGCTTGGACCCAAACGCAGACACCAGTAGGAGAGCTGATGAGGTTCAATGAATGAATCCAAAACTCTTACAGACTAACAGGGTGGTGAGGCGGTCCAAACAAGAAAACAAATTCAAATGAGAGCAGGCAGAAAATCAAAAGTCCATGAGGCGTGCAAGGTACAGAGAACCAGGGTAAAAGAACACCAGGAGAACAAAACATGAAGAATGGGTGAAACAGCTGAAGAAGTGACACTCAGACACGTGGACTCACGTGACAGCAGAATAACGAGATAGAGGTGAAACTAATCAGGGCAGGCCAGACAATCAAAACGGGCAGGAAACACACAAAATCAGGAAGTAGAGTTCCAGACATGAGGAGAATACAAAATAAGTGAAAAGTGTGAGCACCATCTTTGTTGCAGGCAGTGATGGGAATAACAGCGCTACAAGTAACAGCGTTAGTAACAGTAACATTTTTCTCGTTCCTCCTTCCTTGGTGAGGGCCCGAGACAATCACATAAATGATGACGATTGGCTGGTTGAGTAAGATTTCATGGTAAGCCAATCAGAGATGGAGTTGGGCGGGTGTTGCTTACACAAAATGTCAGACACAGAGACACACAGGACAGTCGCGTGAATCAAAGAGAAACAGGGATCGTGAGTCCAAATAAGACTGTCCATTTCATTAGAATATTCAGATTTATCATACATGATTGGACACACACATGTATTTTACATTCTGTCAAAGAGGGATGGAGGTGGGCTCCAAAAAAACAACTTCGAAGTAACGCAATAGTTACTTTCCAAAGTAACTACTTACTTTTATAATTTGTAATGCAGTAACTACATTAGTTACTTTCTGGGAGAAGTAACTAGTTACTGTAACTAGTTACTTTTTTAGAGTACAGTAACTGCCAACACTTGTTGCAAGGTCCTGACCAACCCGTCCATCCAAAGCTGAACTAGCCACAGCAGAGCAGTCTGACAGGCTTTCAGAGGCCTGAGCAGAATCGACCAAAGCCAGCTCCCTGCAGTGTTACCAGCTAGCAAGCTACCAACTGAAGATTCTCACATCTGCAGCCAGTATGTTCCAAACAGCCAATACATCTGAAAATGGTTAACGCTCCATTGTTGACTCTCCGACACTGGCCTTTTTGGGAGCTGACTCTCTAGTCCATCAGCCTGAGTTAGAAACAAGATTGGTTCTGGAGCTGAGGGAACTTACTGACCCACTGATGGGATGTGCAAATACCCCCATGCAAAGAGTGTGGAAAATGAGAATACAGGCAGAAGTCGAGCATGAGATCAGCAAGCTCTGTTGGCAGAGTCCTGACTGGACCTGCACAACTTGGCTTGGGACCTCGCTTCTGGTCCAAGGTCACCAGGAACGCGAGCCAGGCACAGTTTTCTCATGTGCGCAACATATGACACCCTGCACTGCCTCTGAAACCTCCAGCAGTGATTCAGGAACTGCACATCAACAGCAAGGGATTCTCAAGTTCAACTCCAACACTGGAAGTAGATCTGTTTCTCTCTGCAGGTGTTCTTTCAAATAGAAACATTATCTAGTTGTCACGCGTCACTTAGCGCTTGTTCCTGCATACCTCTGCCAGACCAGCATAACATCAGTTTAAGATTAATCTGGTCCAGAACAATAAAAAGAACAGCAAGAGAAAAGGACTTGCCATATATGAAGTTTGGGAGTCCTCTGTGAAGTCAGGGTAACCTTATGCTAGGTGTGTGTGGTCATATTAAAAGGTTTCAGAGCAGCTGCTGGGTTCAGGAACCTTCCTTTCCTTACTGTGCAGATTATATGGAAATCACTTGTTGCTGCCTCCACTCAGAGAATTAAAACTGAAACTGACTGTCATTGAAAAAAGACTGACACAATGAAAAAATATCTGAATTATTATATTTGTAAAAATAATCAGAATGCAACAAAGTGCCAAAACTTGCAGAATAATTAAAAACACAAAAAAGGTATTGTATGTTCCCCTTTTCAGTTTTCTAAAGCCAACATTTAAAGTGAAATCACAGCAGGCAGCTGCCCTGAGCGAGCTGTTTGAATACTGAGGGCAACATATGAAAATCTGGGAACTAAATCCTTACCAAGAAATTTCTTCACAATTGCGTTTAGGAAGGTGTGTAATATCATGTCTTAAAATGTTGAAATTCAAATCCCATGGGAAACCTCCTAAAAAATTGCTGATTTTTGAAAAATGGAAAATGTTAAATTTGGCTTTAAGTAACTTGTGAGGCGTCGAACTAGAGGTTTTTCATGATTCTGAGTTGATTGCAAGCATCAGTTTTAGTAGTAGTGTAATTAGTAGTATCTCGGCATGTGGAGTTTGTAAAGGCATTACGTGCAAGAATTGTGTTCATGATGTTCAGTTTGGACAAGACTCAGACATTGCCAGATGAAGCGTGTGGCAGAGTGGATCAGTATTATGCAAGATACTGAAATAAATGAATAACGCTACTTTTCAAATTCAAATGTTTGTTTTTGCACTAAGGAGTGGTTTTGGTGAAAAACTAATGCTGCCCTGACAATTATTCCCTTTCCATGAGGCTATTGCTTTAGACAAATAGAAAGAAGATAGAATTTTCATAGTGTTAACTGGGTTATTTTTACTGTTTTTGGGGAGGCGGGGCGTGGGTTTGGAACCCTTTATTCGTGAATAATGGCTGAAAATGCAGTGAGTGGGAAAAGTGGGGGTGGCTGTTTTGCACTAAGGAGTGGTTTTGGTGAAAAACTAATGCAATCAACTCAGAATCATGAAAAACCCCTAGTTTGACCCCTCACAAGTTACTTTAAGCCAAATTTAACATTTTCCATTTTTCAAAAATCGGTTACAGGTACCCCAACTTTGAGCTATTTTTTAGGAGGTTTCCCAACATTTTAAGACATGATATTACACACCTTCCTAAACACAATTGTGAAGAAATTTCTTGGTAAGGATTTAGTTCCCAGATTGGTCAAATATCTGCTAAAATGCCCTTACTAGAAGGTTGGTTTGATGTCATTTCTATCAAGGGTATTGTACCTCAATAGTACTCATCAGACTGATTTCGTAAGTTAATGGTGGATTTGAACTGTCTGTCTAAATACTTTGTGCTTACATATTTAAGCACATTAGCACACCAAAGAACTGAACGTCAGGATTCAAATATTCAAATGACTCAGTCCTTTTTTTTTTTAAATCGACCAAAACCCAAAATATTGAGTGAAGCAGAGAAAATCAGCAAATGAGGTTGTAACCTGCAAAGAATGTTTCCAAAAATACTTCTTTTTTTGCATTTGTAGCCCTCCCACTCCACTCCAATTTTGCTACAGGATAATCATGGCAAACCCCTTTTCACCTGTTAACACCTCATGCATGAGAGGCGGATTGGAGGGAGTCTACTAGAATAATGAAATTGGGATATATCTACTGTAACTAGAGCGTACAACCCTGCCTAGAGTGCAGAGAGGCCTGGTTAGCTGATTTTGTAGCTACATTGAGGGAGCTTACGACCTCCCACGCATACATTTAACACACCATAGCCCTACCAATACCACATTCATCACACATAAATAAACATTTCGACTGCAGATATACTGTGCAACAACACGGGTGTTTATTAACAAAAAAACACAATCACCCTTTAAGTCAAAAAAAAATTAAAATAATAATACCCGGGGTTTGTAAACTCAGTTATGTTACCATGTGTTGGCGCGCATGTTGGAGCTCATTTGAAGCCTTGTGAAAAGTGTTCCTCAGTACTCACTGATCCTTGGAGATTGAGAAACACAGCTAGTCTGTTGTCCTCAAACCTTCTGTTCGATGAAGTAACTGGTCCTGACGACACGTCCGTGCCAGAGTCCTGCACAGGTCAAATTTTCACAAACCCGAAAAAAATAAATCGTCACCCGAACCGTACCCGAATTAAAATAAGTCAAAATGAAATACAGAAGTTTATTGCCACGACATAGGCAAGTGGAATGATTAAGTTCAGTGGCCTAAACGTGAACTAAAAATAACATGGGCTACCGGGTACCGATGTTGTTCTCACTATCTGACACACTTCCAAAATAGTTCCAAAGTCTGATTTTAGTTTCGTGGAGGTATTGACAACAACTTTAAACTGTCCATTAACTAACTTCCTTCTCAGCTCTTCCGTAGTCATTTTGAACTGCACTGCAGGACATCGCGTGACGTGAAAATAACATTTGCAAAGATTCCTGGGAATGCGCGCGTTGCCTACAGACAAAACCAATCCGATTTTACTTTTTAAAGGGGGTTTACAATTCACTACAACATAAGCTTTTATATTTAAATAATATTTATGTTTTGTAGGCACGTTTTGTAAACCGCAGATTAGACCCGCGCTCTGGTTCTTCCTACGGTTCACCCGCGGGTACCCGAACCTGTGCAGGTCTCTGGTCCGCGCTTCAGCTGGTTTCCATAGCGACAGCGAAGTCCTGAGCACTCTCTACAGCAGCAGCGTGCGTGGCGGCAAGCAGGCGGGCAGCATGTAGGCTTGAAGCACACTATGTAGAAATTCACAACTCTAATAAATTCACTATTCATTTCCATACTCGGTTCATATTGTCACTAGTTCACATAATGTCCATACTCACTCAGAAAACTCGGCGCATAATATTCTCCCACACACACTCACGGTCTCCTTTTTCTTCCAGCTAGCGAGGACAAAGCTAACTAGCATAATACACAACAGAAAATGGCGTCATCGACATTTAGTATACTTTCCGCTGACACAGCTCCAAACATGGCTCACATTTACATTTTATTACCTCCGGTTTTAAGTTTCCACAACATCGATAACTTAACACTGCTGAGCGGCTGGCTTACAACCGACTCTTTTCGCGTTGCTATTCTTCTCTTCCCGTCACCTTACTAGCCTGAGCGTCGTCCCTCTCTTTTTTTAGTCCCACCCCCCTCTCAGACTCCGATAGGTCGGTGAGCCTCATTTTTGACAGGCACGGATTAACACCTGTTATGTGTGGCCAGGAGGGAGGGCTATGGTGTGGGCGTGTATCTTCTCTCTCCCTTCTCTTTCTCAGCACATGATTCCTCAGGTGAGACTTATTGTCTCGTCAGCTTGATCTGATTTAAGGAGGTGTCTCTTCTCTGCTCTCTCTCTTTTCTCCACTCTTTCTCCCTGCAGGTGACCCAGTGAGGAAGCTGAGGCTCTGGTTCCATGGCAGGAGTCTGAGCCGTCTGGGTTTGTTATTTTAGTTTTGGTTGGAGGTTCCTGGTAGTCCTGTTTTCGGTCTTTTCTTTTCATTTATGTTTAGTTGGCTTCAGGCAGGTTTAGTTTGGGGGTGAACACTGGGTACGACGGCCGTTGGCTGGCTCAGTGTTCCCCTCTTCTTTTGCTTGTTTTGGCCAGAACCTCCAACCCTTTTGTTTGGTGTTTTTGTTTTCTTATCTTTCTATTTCGTTTGGTCCTTGATTTAATAAAATTATTGGTTGTTTTGGTGACAATTTTTGTCTTGGTTGTCTTTTATATGTTTCGGGCCTTGCGAGCCCTTGCGGTCCGTAACATATTTGGGGGCTCGTCCGATTCATGTTCTTCAGTTTTTGTTGATTTCAACTGGGTGCTGTGTCTACAAGTGGGGTGTGGAGCACTGTTTTTTTTTCTCTCAGTGCTGCTGTGTTTTGCCCTTTTGGGGTTATATTGAGAGTAGGTAGAGGAGTGGTTGTTTTCACCCCCTTGTGTTTGTCAGGATGGAGTTCAGTGCGGAGGAATTTGTTGCTCATCCATCATTGGAGCAGTTTTACTCTTGCACTAAAGAGCAATTAATTTCATTGGCTAGTGTTCTTGAAGTTCCCCTGTCTAAGCAGATGAAAAAACAGGTTATGAAAGCTGAACTTTTGTCCGTGTTAAATAAAAGGGGTTTACTGACTGACGTGATGGTAGAGGGGGTTGTTGCAGGTTCTGATAAGGGTGAAGCAGTACGTCTTAAGGAGTTGGAGATTGAGATGCGCCGTTTGGATCTCAAAGAGAGAGCTATTTGGTGAATTGGAGGTTAGGAAGATGGAGGAGGAAACAAAGAGGCAGATCCATCTCAAAGAGTTAGAGTTACAACAAGTTCCTCCATCTCAGCTTCCCCCTCCCTCCACCCCGGGTGGTTTTGATATCAATAAATGCATCCGTTTTGTTCCATCTTTTAATGACAAAGATGTTGATAAGTACTTCACCCTGTTCGAGCGTGTAGCTGAGACCTTGCAGTGGCCCAAGCAGGTTTGGCCTTTACTTTTGCAATGTGTATTCACGGGTAAAGCCCAGGATACTTATGCGTCTTTGCCGTCCGATTTAAGCTTGAATTATGATCGTGTTAAGGAGGCGGTGCTTAGAGCATATGAGTTGGTGCCCGAGGCATATCGCCAGAGGTTCCGTCATTTCAAGAAGTCTGATGAACAGACATATGTGGAATTCAGCCATGAAAAAGAAGTGTTGTTTGATCGTTGGTGTCGTGCTCTGGGGGTCTCAGATTTTGATGCTCTGCGGGGGTTGATTTTGTTAGAGGACTTTAAGAATTGTTTGCCTGAACAAATTGTGACACGTATCAATGATCGTAAAATTTTGGAAGTCTCAGAGGCAGCGGTGCTTGCTGATGAGTATGTCCTCATGCATAAGGACAGTTTTGATAGGCCGCAGCCCTCCTTTGATCGCAGCTTCTCTACATTCAGGGCCCCTGTGACACGGAAAGATAGTGGTGATGCCGGTGTAAAGGCCGGTGGCAGGGAGAGCGACAGGGTTTGTTCCTTTTGCAAAAAGCGAGGACGTACAGTTAATTATTGTTTTGCTTTGAACAAAAGCGACAAGTCTCCTAGGGCTGTTAATTTGGTAAAAACTGAAATCTCATCGAGTCAGCCCTCTAAAGGTCCCACTCCGTTTCTCTCGCGTTTCCCTCCTGAGCAGTCTCCACAGCAGCTTGATGAAATGTTTTTGCCTTTCGTCATGAAAGGGGCGGTCTCGTTGACTTCTGATGGTTTAAAAGTTCCTGTCGTTATTCTGCGGGACAGTGCAGCCTCTCAGTCTGTTATATTGAGTGGGGTATTGCCTCTGTCTGAGAGATCTTCAACTGAATCAGCTGTGTTAGTCCGGGGGTTTGGAATGCAGTTTGTGGGTGTTCCTTTGCACACTATTTATTTGGAGTCCGAGTTGGTTACGGGACCTGTTGTGGTCGGCGTTAGGGATGAGTTCCCTGTTAGGGGTGTGTCTTTCATCCTGGGGAACGATCTAGCAGGGGGAAAGGTCCTGCTGAACCCTGAGGTAACAGCGGTACCTCGGTCCGGATGTCCAGATGAGTTGGGGGAGAAGTTCCCAGGAGTGTTTTCTATCTGCGCTATTACCCGTTCCATAGCAGAGAAGCAACGCTCATTGCAGAGTCAAGTCCAGTCCAGTGACGGGGACGTGGAGTTGGGTGAGAGTTTTATGGCTGAGGGTGGTTTGTCAGCGCTGCCAGCCCTTTCTGCCCCAGACCCAGTTTCTCCTTCTCCGCCATCTCCCCCTTCTCCGTTGGAGAGGTCAGAAACTAAACTGTCCATGTCACGTGAACAACTTATTGCTGAACAGCAGTGTGATCCCACACTGGTTTCTCTTTTTGCAGCTGTGGGCTCAGATGACGATGAGGGGGGTGGGTCTCCCAGTTATTTTCTGAAGGAGGGGGTGTTGATGCGTAGGTGGGCGCCGCCACGTTTTAGATCTCAAGATGATTGGGGGGTTGTGGAGCAGGTTGTAGTTCCGCAGCTGTTTCAACCAGAAGTTCTGAAGCTGGCCCATGATAATCCTCTGGCTGGCCATCTCGGGGTCAATAAAACGTATGAGAGTGTTGCGTTGTTTTTTTTGGCCGGGCCTTAAGACCAGTGTGCGTCACCACTGTAGGACTTGCCATGTATGTCAACTCTCGGGCAAACCCAACCAAAACATTCCTCCGTTTCCCCTCTACCCAATTCCTGTTGTAGGGGAGCCCTTTGAACATGTCATTGTAGATTGTGTAGGTCCTCTTCCCCGCACCAAGGCTGGTCATCAGTTTCTCCTAACAATAATGTGTTCTACCACCCGTTTTCCTGAGGCTATTCCCCTTCGTAAGATCACTGCTCCTGCAGTTGTTAAAGCACTAACCAGGTTTTTCTCGTTGTTTGGGTTGCCTCGGGTAGTTCAGACAGACCAAGGATCAAATTTCATGTCAAACGTCTTTGCACAGGTGGTGAAGCAGCTTGACATCTCCCATTGCCATTCTAGTGCATATCATCCAGAAAGCCAGGGAGCGCTTGAGCGGTTTCATCAGACGCTAAAATCCATGTTGCGCTCTTACTGCCTTGAGTATGGTAAGGATTGGGATGAGGGTGTCCACCTGCTCCTCTTTGCTGTGCGTGAGGTTGTACAGGAATCACTGGGTTTTAGTCCTGCAGAGCTGGTGTTTGCCCATACAGTTCGTGGTCCGCTTAAATTGCTCCATGAGAAGTGGGTTGGTACTACTGAACCACAGAATCTGCTTGACTTTGTGTGTAAATTTCGTTCTAAACTTCACCGTGCGTGTGAGCTGGCTAAACAGAACATGGCGGTTGCCCAAGGCAAAATGAAGCACTGGTTTGACAAGGACGCGCAGAGCCGTAGTTTCAGCCCTGGTGACAAGGTGTTGGTGCTGTTGCCCATCCCTGGCTCATCGTTGCAGGCATGTTACAGTGGCCCTTATGTTGTCCGGGAGAAGATTGGTGCACGTGACTATGTGGTCGCGACCCCGGACCGCAGGAGGCGAAGTCGCCTCTGTCATGTTAACATGTTGAAGCCCTACCTGGAGCGAGGGTCTGTTTCACCATCTCCTGTTATGTTGACTTCGGTGGCACTGTCCAGTATTGAAGCTATTGATCAGGCTCGGGCGCTGTCCAGTGCTGATCTACTGGAATCTGATGTGGATTCCGATAGTGACGTTGCTCTGTCCAGCGCTGCTGTTCATGGGCGTTTGAAGAACTCCGAACTGTTGGCTAATCTTGATGGTTATTGTTCACATCTGCTCCCTTCTCAGGGTGAGGATGTGGTCCGTTTGATTGATTCTCACATGTCGTTGTTTTCCGATGTGCCGTCCCAGACCCATGTGTTACAACACGATGTTGATGTTGGAGATTCGGTCCCAATTAAACAACATGCCTACAGAGTTAACCCAGAGAAACGCTTGCGCTTGCAGAAGCAGGTGGATTACATGTTGGGACATGGTATTGCTGAACCCAGCTGTAGTTCCTGGAGTTCCCCCTGCCTTCTGGCTATTAAGTCTGATGGTTCGGACCGGTTCTGTACAGACTTTAGGAAAGTAAACGGAGTCACTAAGCCAGATAGCTATCCTCTTCCCAGAGTTGAAGATTGTGTGGATCATGTTGGCGGTGCCAGATATGTGACTAAGCTCGACCTGCTAAAGGGATACTGGCAGGTGCCGCTCACTCCTCGGGCGAAGGAAATTTCGGCTTTTGTGACTCCTGATGCTTTCCTTCAGTACACCGTGATGCCATTTGGCATGCGCAATGCGCCAGCGACCTTTCAACGTCTGGTGAATATTGTGTTGTCGGGTCTTTCTGGTTGTGAAGCATATTTAGATGACATTGTTGTGTATTCTGAGTCTTGGAATGAGCACATTCAACAGCTGTATACTGTGTTCGGGCGGTTGCATGATGCCAACCTGACATTGAATCTTGCGAAGTGTGAGTTTGGCCAGGCAACAGTGACCTATTTGGGCAAAGTGGTTGGTCGGGGCCAGGTTAAGCCTGTACATGCTAAGGTGGAAGCTATTCTCTCTTTCCCTGTTCCCAGTTCGCGGCAGGAACTGCGCCGTTTTCTTGGGATGGCTGGCTACTACCGTAGTTTTTGTAAGAACTTTTCTGCGGTGGCTGCTCCCCTCACTGACCTGTTAAGCCCAAAGGTGTGTTTTTGCTGGTCTGAGGGTTGTCAGCGTGCTTTTGAGAGTGTTAAAGCTTTGATGACTACTGCTCCGGTCCTGTCTGCCCCTGTGTTCGACTGTCCATTCAGGTTGTATGTTGATGCCAGTGATGCCGGCGCAGGTGCTGTTTTGGTCCAGGAGAGTGGGGATGGGATTGAACATCCTGTTTCATACTTCTCCAAGAAGTTCAACAGGCACCAGCGGGCATACTCTACTATTGAGAAGGAGGCATTGGCCTTGATCCTGGCTCTAAGGCATTTTGAGGTTTATGTGGGATCTGCGAGTTCGCCAACTGACGTGTATACGGACCACAATCCTCTAGTGTTTGTTAATCAGATGCGGAACACAAACCACAGGTTGATGCGCTGGGCATTTTTTCTACAGTCTTTTAACCTTGTCATTAAGCATGTGAAGGGGCGGGATAACATTCTGGCTGACACGTTGTCACGCAGTTGATTGCTTGTGACTGTTTCCCTCCTTCCGTGCATCTTTGTGTCCATCCCCGGCTGTTCACAAACTCTGGGTGGGGGTGTTATGTGTGGCCAGGAGGGAGGGCTATGGTGTGGGCGTGTATCTTCTCTCTCCCTTCTCTTTCTCAGCACATGATTCCTCAGGTGAG